>OY987217.1:25790050-26283802 GCA_963920805.1 Primula vulgaris
ATTACTCATTTTTTCTCCCATACACAGATTTTGATGAATAGTTAATTTTCATAGTAATAATCATGTGAAGATGACCACTTATTTTTGAAATACAGATGGCGATGCTTGCGCCGGCAGAGCTCATGACCGATATATTTTTAAGGTTACCAGCAAAATCCATTTTACGACTCAGGTGTGTATGCAGGGATTGGCTTAATGTTATCGATAGTAAAAACTTCACAAACATGCACCTTGTCAAAAACAATATAAATTGCTGCCTAATAGTACAAGGCTGGTGTCAACCGTTTCTTTACTCTGTTGACTTAAATTCTTTTGAGGAAACGGTGGAGCTCAACGTTCGCTCATGGTGGCCCAATGATAGGTGGCACGGGTTATACGGGGTTACCCTTTGGGGTTCGTCCAACGGCTTGCTCTGCTTGTCTTCTTTTTGGAGATATGTCGTTTTGTGGAACCCATTGACAAAAAAACACCTCTTATTGCCCCCATTGAACTTTGATGACAACAGGAGATTGAAGGATTCTGGTGAAAGTTTTAGTGCTGTTTTTGGGTTTGGGTATGACTCAGCAGCCGATGACTATATAATTGTGAGCATTGTACAACATTACACTTTGCTTATGCCAAGTGTAGATACTGTGGTTAAGGTTTTTAGCCTTAGATCAAATTCGTGGCGAAGAGTTTATAATTGTTTCCTAAAGAAATCTCTAATTAAAAGAGTTGGCGGCGTGCTGGTTAGAAATTCACTCCATTGGCTTTTAACTCTTAAACAAAATGAGTCTGATGTTAAGTCGATGGTTGCATTTGATTTTATAACGGAGAAACTAGAAGTGTTTTCCTTTGCTAGTAGCATGGAGGGTTGGGCTTCTGGGGAGATAAGTATACAAGTTATCGAAGAACGAATTGCAGTAAGTCTCTTTCGAGCGAGTGTAGGTTTTGAGTTATGGGTTATGAAAGAATATGGACTCGAGGAATCTTGGACTAAGTTGATCTCGATTGTTGAACCGAGTTTAACTGAAATACCATTTCAATCGTTGTCACATTAAAATGATCAAAGTTTGATGAAAGACGACTGAAATACCATTTCAATCGTTGTCAATTGCATTTCTGCTTGGTTTAAGAATTTGGTGGATCCATGAATCTACTTTTAAAGACCCTTTTGTGTTCTTGTTTCTCCATTTTGAAACTTTTTGTTAATAAAACAAACAGGCCAGAGTTGCACTGCTTTATTTGATTCGTGATTTAACGATTTTTCTTAAGGTGGTTATTTTTTTGTCATGAGCTTTGTTTAAATGCTGATTCTAGTAGCATGAGTATAAGTATATATAAAACGAATAACGGAACTTAATTTCTTGTTTTTCAGCTTAGTTGTGTCAAAGATGGTTAACTTCGCTTGATTTACAATTACCTTTGTGATTGATAATGATGCTACTATATAATTCTTTACATTACCTTTGTGACCGACAGTAATGCTAATATAACTCTCAACATTACTCACATGACAGAGATGCTATCCTAGCAAAAAGGTTGCGAATTTAAGAAAATGTCAAAAGATGGGAGTATTGTTTGATCAATATATAAAGGGAGAAACTGGAAGTAGAGCTGCTCATAAGAGCAGTCGGTTATGATCAATACAAGCGAAGGGAAGTGACCAAAAACTCGACAATTGTTTAGTAAGAAATCTCCAAAAGTTTGAACTTTGTGTTTGGCCTCGCTAATTCATTTTATAAAAGAGTCAAATCATAAAGAATATTAGGAACAATAAAGTGGAAGAACAGAATAATCATGAATGGATGGCTAATTTGTTCATATGTAGTCCTATTGAAGAAGACACTATTGTTTCTGGCTTTTAATAAATAAAAATAACAAAACGTTAATAAACCTAGCCTGTTTCTGGTTAGTGATGAATAAAAGAACTCGGAAAATTAGAGACATCATTAGCCGGTGATAAAATCATGCATTTATACCAACAGAAACAGAGAAAAAACTGAAGTTTTTCACCACTTCAAAAAGAAAAACTAAGATAAGCTATTGTTTCTCCTTACTTCTCAAGAGTCGAGACAAATGGAAACTGCGTTTTCCCTCTTAAAATAAACAATTGTACGAATAACACATAACTTTGATTCAAATGAAAATAGCCTTAGTAGACACAACCAATTTATATATGTGAATTGCAAAGGGCACGCAATTGAGCATACAAAAACCTACTGATGAATTAACGAGCATATTAGATAAGTAAACCAAACATCAAAAAGTTGTCTTAGACTGCAAAAATACTGAATTCACATGAGAAGTCACAACTTAGAATTATATAATCCACAACTGTTCCAAGAAACTTCCAGTTGATTATCGTTATAAATACACTCGCTTGCCCATGTACTTTACCAATATCAGTGTATCACTATATACTTTTCCCTGAAAATTGACAAGATTGAACCGATGCTCAACTTCTCTGTTCATTCTTCATGGTTTTTCTTTTCCTTGAGACAATTGATTTTCTCAGATCTTGTTAATGGTCACCATTCACCATCATCGAGAGTAGACTAACATCATAATTCCCTGCTTTTTCTGACAGTGTATCTTCCAACGGGAATCTGTTAAGGCATAAATGATTTTTATTATCAGAATTAAGGATTCAAATGTGTAATTTTGATCAACCAACGGATGTCATGTATGGATGTGTGTTTTACATATGGGAAAAATAAGAACATCAATGTGAAACCTATGGGAGCTGATACAATTTCTGAATAAAAGAAGTTTTTAGGACTTATATTTTAATTTATATATGCGAGTAGTCAGCCACATGCCATAGGCTTAAAAGATTGTGTAGGTCTGAATCAATTAAACAACGAATGCCTTAGAAACTATGTTGGTATATAGTCACGCACTACCTCCATTTCGGTATGAGAAATTGATATGGAACCACTGCCAGACCCAAAAAATAAGTATGGGTATGTTCGTAGTTAGGGGTACTTTAAAATAATATTTTTTTAAAAGCGTGCTACGTAGTAAAGAAGCTCAATTCAAAGCTTAAAAAAAACTTTAAAAGCTCGCTTTTCCGCACAATAACGCTTTAGCAAGGTTTGGCTTTTTAAAACAGTGCATTTAAATGTATAGACACTTGATCTTCAAAAAAAATAAGATACTCTAACAAACATTTTCTAAATTTCAGTTAAACGTGCTCCCTGCCGGCACCCCCTTGAGTCCTCCTCTCAAGGATGAAATGTTAGTCGTACCACAAAATTCTCATTTTTAACTACGTATCTTCATTTCATTACCTTGAGCAATATTTAACCAACATTATATAATCACACCTAGTACTGTTATTTGTAGCTCCCTCTTAATAAGTGCAAACTTTATATTTGCTCAAAACCAACAATTGCAGTTCATTCCATTACATACCACTTACCTTATAGTTATTCAGAACTATAAGACTCTTTAAACCAGCATTGTTTGGAGTCTTATATGCTTATACTTTTGTTCTCTATTAAAGCATCTGGCACTCTCTGTCAATCCTTTGGTCATCAGCTGTTGCAACATAGCAGCACCCTCAACCAAGGCCGCATCAATCTGTCCCAAAGAAAACATATAATGGGATTCTTTTTCGTAGTACATTTTTAAAGTAGGTGATAAAAGAGTAATCATCAAATACAGCCCCTGAGGTTTAACTGAAAATAAAAAAACACCCACACTCAAGTTTAATAAAAAACATATCCAAAATACATCATTATTCATTGGTAAACCCTAGAGTTGAATTATATTTAGTTTGAGGGCGGATATGACGTTTTTAACCTTATATAAAGGGATCATTTTCATGTTACATTTTTAAAGTAGTAGGTGAAAAAGGAGTAATTATCAAACACCCCCTGAGGTTTATTTGAAAATAGAAACACCCCACAAGTATCAAGTTCAGTCAAAACACATTCAGAAATCATCACTGTTTTTTTCTTTTCTTTTTAAAATCTTATTAAGTAGGATCAAGGGATTTCACACCTAACCCCCTTAACCCCCTTAACAAGACTCGAACCCTGCACCTCCTATTAGAAAAATAACACTGGTGAACCCTAAAGTTGAATTATATTTAGTTTGAGGGTGAAAATGGCGTTTTTAACCTTATTTAATATATAAGGTTTTTTAACACAAATTTTGAATTATTATCATAAATCTGCTAATTTTTCATTAGTTTATGGGTTAAATAGAGCTACTATGGAAACAAAGTTCCTTCACACAAAAGTCAGTTTCTACTATTTCTAAAGTCTAGACGTAACACATACTGACTTAAATTTGTAAAGGAAACTAAATATGAAATGAAGGGTGACAAAGCCTTTTTATCCCTTAACCTTGTAAAAACAACTTCACGAAGAGTAGGTGATGTATTTTAAAACTGGAAGGGGTATAACTTATTGCATTTGAAACGTGGGGTGTCTTCGATTTCCCCCTGAACCTCAAGGGTGTTTTTGATTACTCATAAGAAACAAACACGTTACTGCATTTGAAACGTGGGATGTCTTTGATTTTCCCCTAAACCTCAAGGGTGTTTCTGATTACCCATAAAAAACAAACACCTTCAAGATTCTGAAATTCGTCGAGTTATGGTGGGTGATTCAAAATTGGTATAAAACAAAAAAAAAACTACTAATTTCACAGACATACTCGCTCTCGAGCTGGTGCGTTGAATTTCTGAAGCAAAAATGCTTTTGGATCCATTTGACCTGGGGGACTTCCAATACCTATTAAAAGAAATACTATTAGCTTGATCATAATAATATTAGCTTGATCAAAATAATACTAGCTTGATCAACCTATTTATTTGAAGGGATTGACTTATTCTATCTTGGGAGATTTCAGTTAGTTAATCCCTTCAAATATTACTTTCTCTAATACTAACCAATTCTTAGCCGAGGAAACACGTTATTGTTATGAAAATGATAGATCACACTCTTCAACCTAGTGAAATGAAACAGAAGAAATTGCCCACATTATTTCATATAGAAGAATCCAAGCCTAACACAGGAAACACTAGCAGATCTTAATTACAAAAAGAAACAGTAGTAATGCATATGAGACTATCTAGGGTACTTATTAAAATCTCTAGATCAGGTAAGCCCTAGTCCCTCCGCAACTCTCTCTTCAAAATAAATTGTCATTCAAAGGGAATCCAAAACCAGAACATGGAGTTGTTTGAATTTCATTTTACTGAAATAAAGTAGTGCCAAAAATCTTTTCCAAGAGTCATGCATGTATGAGTGGATCTTTTGCAACAATGGCCAGTCATACCAAATGAACTATAAAGAACTCAATAAGTACTCGTTTTTCTCTCTCTTCAAGAATTAAATAATAGATACCCGTTGTGCCTCCCGTGACCTGCTCCTTTGTCTTGAAGCCGTAAGACCCCACATGGCAGACCCATATCATCATGGAACTTCATTTTAAGCAAATAAATAAATAAGAGCAAGCATGGTCAAGCAACTAGTTTTTAGGCACATTACATGAAAAGCTAAGTAAGAAACCATACCACAACCACCCGGTTCAGAGGTAGCTTGTAGTAAGCTGCAAGTGGGCCACTCTGTAAGTTAAAGGATAAAATCATAAAAAGGTAGTCAGAGTTTTATAAAATGATACTATAGACAAAAATTTGACAGACTAATATACAGAAGGAAGACAGGACGTGGTCCTCTAAGCTGATCAAAAAACAGCGGCACAACATAAAAATACAGAAAAATAAAGCTTATTCAAGAAACGTATGGATTTAATAAGCATGGTTATTAACTGAAGCAATGTACAACATCTATACTTAGAGGTTTTAGTAATCACATGGAAAATAAACTGCAGAGAGTATAAAGAGACAGATGGCAAGTTATCTTACCCTTTGTTACTCTCAAAACTCTAGAACCTGAAAAAATAGAAAAAAATGTTCTCCTATTCAATCTGTAGTTATTTTTTATCTCAATTAGTTTGTATCTTTCTTTTTATTGCTTACAATTCAAGCAACAGATCACTGCAACTTAATACATCACCACTAGAAGATATAGCCGTTAAAACATAGTATCAGAAAATTTTAGTGTTGGAATAAATGGCACAAAAGCTTTTCAAGTGCATTATTGGAAAAAAGTCGCCTTATCAGAACCTTTATTGGTTTAAAAATGCAATTTTGCTTCTTAAGGACACTGTTTCTTATTTCAAATAGGTGGTTACTCCAATGCATCTAACTCTCGGTTACCCAACTGTTTAAGATCCCCAACTTCATGTAATTTACTGTTCTTCTCATTTTGTGTACCGGTTACTTTCGTGGTACCTCTTCAATTTTCCTTCAATTTTTAATAAGTTGAAAAGGCGGATACACATACCATACAGTAGATGAATGTATGCCGCAACTAAAATGAAGTATGAAACTACAGCTTCTATAAAAAGCCATGCTCTATGATTAGAGCTTTGTATATTACCTCGAAACAATAAGTCATAATGCAAACTTCAGCTAAAATCTTATCCTTCCACATAAAATTATACTACTTGATCAACTTCAAGCATACTTGGCTCAATGTATATCTTACATCACTGAGAATGCACTTATCTCTTAATGCAGATCAAAAGTTATAACCTCTGGCTTCCAAATGGCTCCAGTGAAGTTACAGAAAATCCTAGTAATCATGTGGAAGTTGTGTTATCTAGTAAATGGTCAGTGCCATAGTGCCGAGATATACTATCTTTCTTTTACAGGAGGGATGAGGGAGGCTCTTTTAGTTTCATGATTTCATCAAGGAATTTCTTCTTTATTATAGTATATGTTTGGATTTTAAGATTGCGTCATACTTAATTCTAGTATAAGAGAAACACAGTTATCTATGGGATTGGAAGAGGAAACACGAGTTGAATCGTTAAGGGAAAGAAAGCAATAATAATAAGTGAAGGAACTAAATAAGATTATAAGATAAAGGAGAAAGCTAATATGTCTTTCATAATAGAAAGCTAATATGCTCATAATATTATTTTATGAGCATTAATAATATACTACAATGACAATCATCGGCATCAAGATTCTTTAGCATAAAATAAAAAATATTAACAACTTAAGCTATGCTTATATTCAAGTTTTAAATTGCATCAGTGGCTTCATCAATGCTACACTTTTCACCAGTAAAACATATTTACAGAAAGACTAACCAATTTAACATTTCACAAAATTAGACATAAAGAATTCCTTTTGAGGAGGTGGAGGAAATAACTCACAGATTCACCGCTCAAGTTCATGTAAGTTTGTGGCTTTGCCAGGAAAACAGGAACATCGCCAACGAATCCTGGAAATTATTGTGTCAGTAATCCTAAGAAATTACACCCAGAAAAAATAACTTCAAGAAATTATTCTTTAGTGTTAAAACTATGAATTATGATGCATGTTCCATATATAAGAAAATTTTCATCACAGCATGCCTTTTCCAAATATAGCTTTGCAATGAACTGTATCCATGGGGATCCCTAGTGATCTGCCAAAGGCATCAATCAACTCAAATCCTACCTGTTTTGTGGCAAAAGGATCAATAAGAAAATTGAGGTAAAAAAAAAGAGACCAATATTACATTATTTTCAGTTTTTGAAGGGAGAAAATCCGGAAGTTTACATTGTGCCTTGTTCCTTGGTATTTCTCACCAGGGTTACCCAATCCAACAAACAGCCAAGGCTGTTTAGGAGAAGTAGAAGAAAAGAAGCGTTTACAGTGCCGGTTAAGAATCATCGTCTTTTTTTTTACTCTGATTCGTTAGTATCTGCAGTAAGAAGTGATCAATACGAAAAAGCAGAATTAGGTGCAACAATACAGTAGACTAATAATCTCTCTAGTTACCAACTAACAATTTAGGCACTATCATTGCAAGCCCTAAGTATAACATTGCAGGTCTAGAAAAGTTCTATTCGTGATCGTCAACCCAAACCATTCCAGACAAGGTAGTAACTGTTTATCAATCATCATTAAAACTATGCACAAAATCATCAAGGAGACAACCAACAGTCGATACTGGAAATGACCCAAAACAATAAATTTTAAACATAACGTACATATATCTACGACACGAATACAAATTGCAAATGCTAAGTTTTAAATTTTCAAGCAAATATCAACATAAAGAGAATTGAAAGAGTAGAAAATAGCTGTGTGGGAATCGGGATTAAAGCACATTTCCTTGTTCCATAAAGTACACGAATTTTGTGTCACCGGACAAATTTTAAAAAAATACCAACAAAAAGAATACTAAATTAATGCTTTAGTTTCTGCTTATGAACATACCCATCATTCCAAACATGGTATGTTACACAAAAAATGATCAAACCAATAAAATAACGAATTCAATCTCAGGAATCGACTTAACCAAGAGTGTCGAAAGTCGAAACAAAGTAAATTACAAACTAACCCGAATAATAGTTGTAAATAAAATAAAATAAAAAACCTAACCCATGAGTTTGTATTGGTTAAATTTTTTGTTCAATTCTTCTTTTAATACCCTTTTATTTCTAAGGGGAATTTTATCAAACACCTTGTGTGTATGTTCTTATAGAATTGATAAAAAAAAATACTTTACGACTTTACTTAGATTACTATTAGTAACAAAATCATCACTATAGTATTCAAACAATCGAAATTGGTATATATTATTATTTAATTAGCCAATTTTAATTCGATAATTAGTTTAGAGATAGTATAAAAGAGTTTTAAAAATAATAGTGTTTCGCTCTTCCTCGTACATTTAGTAGAATCTTGTCTGCTTTCTTTTTTTACTTTTATTTTTAAAACTTAACTAAGAGAAAATAAAATAAAATCGGGTTTATACTTTTGTATATTTGTTTATTCATTTTCTTCTTTCTTTACCTTATTTTTTAATTTTAAAATTTTTTTGTTATTTTTTTTGAAAATTAAAAAATTTTGTATTATGGTTTCTGCTTCTTTTTTCTCTTTGTACCATCGTTTCTTAATTTAATTTTTGTATACTTTAACTTGTTTTATTTTTATTTTTATTTTTTTTGGTTAATTTTCAACCGCTAAAACTCGATTATAAAAGTAGAAACCAATATACAAAAAAAATACGAGGTACAAGGTGAATAAAATCCAAAAAGTCACTTTTTTTTAACCATTCGTAATGTGTAGATATTGATGCCAGATAAAATTGACTAGTTTTTTTACATTGGTTTCTGTAAACTGGGTTAGGTCTCGTCGCTTTGTTTAAAAAAAAAAAGACTAATTTTAGCTAATTCAGCCAATTTTTTTGTGTGACAAAGTTTTTACTGTCGAGAATGTAAGGAATCGTTGGTTTAGCTAGTTCAACCCATTTGCAAGGTGAGACTTTGAGCTTAAAAAATTATTTATAATGTGTTGTGTGTTGCGGGTTGCGGTGTATAATGGGTTGTGTTATAATCATTAATTGCGGTGTCATCAATGTAGTAATTTTTAAAATTTGGCATATTGTCGAGTCTTGTGTGTTGTGGTCAAACCAAGTCGAATAGATTGAACCAAGTCGAGTCGATAAAAAACCGAACCAAACCGATTGCTATTCGGTTTGATTTGGTTTAAAATTTTAAAACCCGATTAAATAAGTTTAGCTTGCGGTTTGAGCATTTTTAAACCGAACCGATGAGTGTACGATATGTTGGAAAAATTGCTGGAAAAACATGTTTTTAAACATGGTTGTTCCAAGTGGTAAGGGACCATCTTTGAGTCAATATTCAATGCGACTACTCAGATTTTCTGAGGCCATACTCAAAGCGTTTGAGTAGCTCGTGCGACGAGCTTCGCAACGGTATATCGCATGACCTATTCGGAGAATGGGTGTGAATGATAATTGGACTCGAATGTTGTTACTCGTAAGAGGCAATATAGCCAATGTTGGAAAATGAGAAAACAAATGGGATTTAACCCATGAGGGTTATCCCACGTTGTAAAATCATGAGTGATTTTTACACTATTTAAAAAGTAACTTCAAGTTCCAAATAACTTGAAGTTACTTGAAGTTACTTTTCTCAAACTCCGTAAAGTCCTCCGGATAAAATTTGTCAACAAGTAGACAAATATCATCAATTTTGAATATTGAAGAGTGACAATTAGGATTCAAAGTAGAACTAAGAACTAACAATTCCATTACTTGCTCATCAAAGCGACGATTTAGTTCTTGAATTTGAGAATCTATAGCACGATAGAAAATATCAACTCTATAGCGGTCAAGTACTGAAAAGTTATCACGAGTGGGATCATACCTCGAAGAATATTTTGCATTCAAGTTTGGGATATCAATGTTGCGTGATTCACAAAAGAGTTTGACGGTAGCAACCAAATCATCGAATTCATCATCTCTAAGATTTTGAAGAAGGCTTTTAGTAGATAAAACCATTGAAGTAGCCTTAAGAATGTCTTGAGTTTTAGATTGCAAAACTAGACAAAGAGAATTCGTGATTCCTAACATTGACTTCATAAGATGAAGTATAAAGACAAATTCAAAGGAAGTTAATGTCTTATGTGTTGAACGAGCTTCTCTCTTTAGAGAAGTAGGTCCATCTTCATAAATATTAAGTAAAACCATGCAAGCAGCACTATACATTTTTATCAAGCTAGAAACAGACTTTAGGTGAGAACTCCAGCGAGTATCACCAGGTCGTTGCAGATTACCAATTTGATTTAATCCTCTTCCAGTCTCAAGCTCTTCAATGGAAATTAAGAAAGCAATATCATCGGCATGGACAACTTTCAACTCATCATTTCTCTTGCATGATGCACTAACAATATTCACGATCCGAAGCAATTTAGCAAAAAATCGGTCGACTGGAAGCACTTCTTTTGCTGATGCCACTAATGCTAATTGCAATCGATGTGCGAAGCAGTGAACATAATAAGCATATGGGCAATCACTTAATATCAAAGCTTGTAGTCCATGAAACTCACCCCGCATGTTACTTACACCGTCAAATCCTTGTCCCCGAATATTCCGAATATCGAGATTGTGGTGATTGAGAACTGAGCATATGCTATCTTTTAGTGTCACTGCCATAGTGTTGGTAACATGAACAATACCAAAAAAACGCTCCCGTAAAACACCATTTTTATCAACAAATCTTATAACTACTGCCATCTGCTCCTTTTTTGACGCATCTCGAGCTTCGTCCACTATAATGCAGAATTTAGCATGTCCAATTTCTTCTCGAATCGCCTCTTTCACTTTTATAGAAAAGATATGTAAAATTTCTTTTTGAATATCAGACGACTTGTAAGTGGCATTCTTTGGAACATTTATCAATGCTTTGGTGGCTTCTTCATTATATGATGCTAATAAATCATAAAACTCAAGGAAATTACCAAGGTTGTTTGATGTTGATTTCTCATCATGCCCTCTGAAAGGCATAGCTTGAAAGGCCAATCTTCGAACCAAGTCAATAGAAATTTTTAAGCGAATGCGATTGTTAAAAACTTGTTCGGCAGAAAATTTTACAATCACCCTTTCAATATTTTGAGTTGGGTTTTGTATTTCCTTCCATTTATGTTTAGCGGTTCGATGACAAGAATCGGAATTAACACCTTCATGCAAACGAAAAGAACAAGTTTTCCCGCTATTGACCTTCCTCCAACCATCAAAACCTTCAACAACAAATGCACTATGTCCTGCAAAACTAGACCCATCCGGAGGCGCAAAAAGGAAACAAGGAAAACAGAAAGCCTTGTTCTTGGCCACTGAATATTCCAACCACGAAAATAAAGCAAACCACGGAGCTTGAAATCTTCGAGGACGAGCCTTGGCGGATGCAAGAGTATACGGATATTTTTTTCCTAAATCGGGACGATTTGGACCATGTAGAGTTATGTACGCCCTACGAACTTCGTCACGCCTATTAACAGGATACTCCCAAATTTTTCTACGTAATCCAGGATCACGCTCTAGCGAATTAATATCAAATTCTACTGTGTCGATTCTTTGAATTTTTGTTGGAGGACTAGGCGTATCGATTGTCACGTGATCAACACTACTACCAACATTCTCTTCCGTCGGAGAAACATTAGCTCTCTTAAAGAACGAATTTATTTTATGTGTCTTTCCCATTTTATACTCGATAAAAATATTAGCGATGCCAGATCTGCAGATTAAAACTCGAGTTAATAGCCTTTTTTTTCTTCCCTTTGAGTACTTTAATCAAACACCTATGGTGCAACATAACATCAATACATATTATAAATCTAACCCCAATCAATGCGGTGCACAGCAGCACAGAGGAGTGGAGTTTTTCTTTTTTCAACTTTGTTTTTTATTTTGATACACACGCTGACACGCACGAAGAGAAGTGTTGTTGATGTTATTTTTTTTTTAATTAAATCTTAAAGAGTCCAATATCAAAGAAAAATATAATTGAGTCTTTCGGCCCAAATTTAATTATTGTGTTTTGGGTTCAAACATTAGCTATAAATATATGTACAAGTAACATATTTTTATGGGGGTGCCAAATCTACACCTAAAAAGAAATTGTACTAAAAAAAAATTGCATCACTTGGGATTTCTAAAATTATGGGGGGTGCCGTGGCACCCGATCGTCCCCACTTAGCTTCCCCCTGGTAACTTGAAATTGGAACTTCGACATTACGAGAATTGTGTTATTTCTCTTCCTGAATACAAGAATTTATCATCGATTTCCGAGCTTTGTCAATGGTTGGTAGAAACAAAATGGTCTACAACATATCAGTTTGTTTATAGAATTGTGGTTCTCGTGCTTACTCTTCCCGTTTCTACCGCCACCGCAGAAAGATCATTTTCAGCTATGAATATCATCAAAACTAGTATTCGTAATAAAATGGAAGCCGATTATCTTGAAGATTGTATGATGATGTATATTGAGAAAGATATTGCTTCAAAATTTAGCACGGAAACTATCATTGATGCATTTGCGAATGCGAGCAGCCGTCGGGTTCATTTCTTTTGATTTTATCAGGTATCATGTTAGTTATTTGCAATAATTTTTGTGTTTATGCTTTGGTATTTGTTCAACAACACTTAAATGGGGTATATAGATTATGGGTGAGTATGAAAAATTATTATTTTAAGTTGCTTTTTTTTTTTGGTATATTTTGGCACCCCCATTTACACATCCTGGCTTCGCCCCTGACTAGCGTACTACATTTCCATTCTGGTAACTATGTACGATAGAAAATCATGTTAATTGTTGCCTTTATTCCATTATACACCATTAATCTCTTCAGATAGGCCTTACCCACCCAACCCCTATCTGGCTCGATACAATCAAGCTATATGATCCTAATTACTAACCAATTATTCAGATACTCCTCATAAATCAGCTAGTTTTTTGCTAGACCAAGAAGAATACAAGTACAATTATTCTTAAAGCAAATCTGATGTGCAAGAAAACCCTGACCAATATAGGTGGCAACACAAAGGTTTAACAGAGAGAAAATGGCATAATAATTTGAAATATAAAATTATGAATCATCAATCACGGTGGTAAGATTTGTGGGTCACAATATGTTATTCCCGGAAATTAGAAGGGTTAGCAATTTCACTGCAAAACTACGTTCCTATGGATGTAAGCTAGTTAAGACACTCGGTTATAATCTAGTAAATGTGTGACTGTTTGCTTACACAAAACAACTTACAACTTTAAGACCTTGTGTGAGATTTTTCACCTATGCGAGAAAAATCTAAAGAGAAAATCTGTACCAAAACTGAAAACTCGTTTAATATTTATTTGGCTGTAGATTAAAACAAAGGAGCTGGCACATCTGAGATGAAGAAATTAAGTATGGCCCATGCAACTTAAATACATAACCTTTTCTGTTCATACAACCAAAGAAATCGGGTTTCACTGTAATGGAAGTATATGCTTAGCTGTTAATAAGCAAGTAAACAATAAGAACTTAAGAGTCGCAACGAAAAAAGGCCCAAGTGATGCTTGGGGATGTAAGACAATCAACTTTCCCCAATTATCATTATCGATTAAAACTTACAAAAGATCTTTCATACAACCTAACGTAATCACGATTACTACACCCGGTGTGGGCCTAGGATTTAAATTTAGTCGGTGAAGTCCCAGGATATATACGGGTCTAATCCGCTCATGCAATCTTAAAATAAAATACAATGTGATTTTTTTAATTCAAAACCACACCATTCAGCACTTAAATCTTGTTTAGTTGCAGCTTATAAGTTTAGCTTTTCTACTAAAAAGTCAAAAGATAGTTTGCCATTGGTTGACCAGCTTAAAAATCCAGCCTTTCTGTTTTTTTTCTGCCTGAATAAGCTAAAAGCTTTAACATTTAAGCTGGATGAACTCAGCTTTTTTCTGAATCAAGACAAAAATCCATCTTGTTTGCCTAATATCTGCACCCAAACAAGCCCAGTAGTATAAACATACTAAAGATTCACTATTTGCAGAAGGTTACAATAGTTGACCACCTAAAAAACTCAACTTTTCTTCTTCTTTTTTTTACCTGAACAAGCTAAAAGCTTAATCTTTTAGCTAAATAAACCTAGTATTTTCTGAATCTAGAAAAACCCATCTCATTAACCAATATAGTCATACAGAGGAAGTTGAAAATTAGCTAGTAAGCTGGAAATCAATTTATTTTGTTAATTACTCCTAACCCACTTAGCTTTAATGTTTACAGAATATAATTATTAATTTTTTTCCTTTTTTCTACTCATCTATATTCACTTTTTAACAGAGCTAAAAACATATAAATTTCCCAAATGCTGACAAAACACAAAATATTAAGTTCACACACATATATATAAACACATGCATATATATATACATATAAATATATACTATATATATTGAGATAAGACGAACCTTGAAATAGAAAGGATATACTTTTTCTTGAGGTGAGACGGCTGTGTAGAGTAAGATTTAGGGCAAAGTACAATTTGTATATATACACACAGTATATATATATATATACATATATATTGTACTATTTATAAATAGCCCCATAAACTATTTATAAATTTGGGAATTAATCCTGCTACCAAATTTGAAGAGAAAAAGATGAAAAGGTACCTACTCTTTGTAAATAAAACTTACATTTTAAAAGACTTTTAAATATTATTATAAATGTTATATGATGCTATTTATTTTTGTTTTTTGTTTTTAATTATGATGTTCACCGATAATACATTATATGTAATAAATCTTAAACAAAACTTGAGAATCTGCAATTTTAAAAATTAAATATATTTTTATTTACTACCCAGTAGTTCTTCCAAATATGGCGGCGGAGGGTGTCTGATTCGAATTATATGGAGGAGAACTGAATTTTAGTTTATTTTTGGCTTTATCTCTTCCTTATTCCTCGATTTTTGCTAATTTAACCGAATATAACTTCAATATCTTCTTATTTTAGGTCTTTTACCTTCTCCAACTTGTACCTTTAATCATTTCACCTCTAATATTCAAATAAATGAAACTGAAAAGTCCAATTTTCACTCATAATAGATAAATGGTCTAAAAAATACGTAGAAACAGTAAAATGATATAATAACACCTATTTATATAATATAAAGTTGGATTTAATATCATAAATGAGGCCATAAAATGACATATTGTAGGTCGAATCAATATAGTCATTGATGATAACTGATATTGCTTTATATATATTGATCAAACGCCTCTCAACGAATCTTTGTACCTACAGTGTCATTTTTTCACTAAAAAAATGTTTGAACACCGACATATGCTATGTTGGTATTATGACGTTATCGTGGTGTGACTAAATTCATGATGGATTAGCAACAATTTATGTCTGATATCTTTGTTATCAATTTAATCACAAGCACTATGATATTAGAATAGTTACAATAGTAACATAGCGTGTTCAGATTTTTTGTTATACCCTTTTTTTAATGTATATTCAAAAGAACTACACTAGTCAAGTTTTCATCATGATGCCGCCTCAATCAATTGTTCAATTACATCTCCATCAATGTTGCCCACTAAAGAAGCCTATTCCATGTTCATCTTATATTCACTACCACTTTTTGTTTCTTTTGTTTTTGTGTAATTAAATCACTGCTTATTTGAAAGCTAAAAGAAAATGACGTTTACATGTTTTATCACTTGAAAAAGGTCATGGTGAAAGATAATCAATCAAGACAAACAAAAAGAATTGACGCGATACTGTGTACAAAATCCAAGAAAAAAGAACAATTACATATATATGGATTCATTGCTTGGGAGTTTGGTGAGAGTTCATGATACTACTCCTCACACTCACAATAGACACAATTTTTACGATGTTTACTAATTGCTGTTAACTGTATTTGGTGAGAATGAACTATAATTAGTTGGAGATAAAAAAAACACCGGCTAGTCGAGTCTCCAAAGATAGCAAAAGTTTTATTTGTTTTGCTTAAATAGTTTTAAATCTGTTCCTCACAATTATATATATGGATTCATTGCTTGGGAGTTTGGCCCTCGCCTCCTTTCATTGTTTTACATTTATAGTTTTCAATTTTCATAACACTTATAGGACAATTACAGCATAACAACACATTTTCGAAATAAGCATCGTTAAATTTTAACAACAGTAATTATGTTATTAAACTCTTGTTAAAATTTAGTTTCACCCATTTCATAAACAATATTTAAAAAGGTATTTGTTGTTATTTTGGCATTATCTTCTAATGTAAAAAAGATTTTGGAAGCAAATTGGGATGTCAAAGCGCCAATTACAAAATATTGACTCATATTTTCTAAATTGAATTTTATTCTAGGAAGGATTTTAACAACAAAAAAACTTAATAACTCTTTATATGATACTACATTTACGTATATTCCAATTATGTCAATAAATTCATGTATGATGTGTCACACTCATTAAATCTAGTTTTACGAATTAAAATGTGATATTCGAAAAATCTCCGATAAAGAATATTTTGAAAATATCTACTTTTTTGACGGGATATATTTGTAAAACGATATGTTCTCACCAACCCTAATTATGTGATACTCGAAATCTAAAACCAAAACACATAGTTTAAGAGAGGCGCTGCCACCATCAAGATTACATATTAATTGTAAATGAATATGGCTCTTAATTTACACAATCTGATAATACGTGTATATATAGAGGCCTTATTGTACCATTCTCACTCATAACTCTAAAATGAAAATATATTATTTCACAACAACAATGGGGCAAAAGAAAGTTCTTGACGACAATGATGAAGTGGCTAGTCGTCATCAACCCATTTTTTTCCATAAACGAATAAGTGATTTACCAGAGGTATAAATGTACGATATAATTACACTTCCTTCTGGATTTCACTTCGTATAATATAATATTAAAAAAATATAGAGAAAGTTTTATTAATCGACTTTTATAGATTTCGTAGTTGTAGTGTTTGACTAAATTGTAGAAATGATATATTTTTCTTAATGTAAATAGGAATAAATTAATTTAAACTATGTTTTTGTTTATTTTACTAGAATAACATATCGCAATTGTTATTTTCAAATAAATTGGAAAAAGGAAATCTTTCATATGAGGAAGATAACATATTTTTTTTTAAAAAAAAACATTGTATTTGTAAATAAAGTTTAGAAATTAGTATTGATTAGCGGTCCACGATTTGGCCGCCTTATCATCATTAGATGTCAGGTTTTTGCAATTTGTTGAACCCATCAATGTATTTGGAAGGGTAGCGGTTTTTTCCAGTGTTTTTTTTTTAATCCATTGCAATATGTAAGAGTTACAAGCCGTAACTCATAGCAATGAAGTTTGACCATGAATGACTTTTTTTTAGGTTTTTTTTTTAAAGTATACCTTACAAAGTAAAAAATCAATTTTAACTTTTATGTTATTTCTTAGGATTTTTTAAACATTTAAGGTATTTTGTGAGAAATTGGAAAATTGTTTAAAAAATAATTATAAAAATATAAAACTGAGCTTTTAATTTGCAAACCCAATTTCTAATTTTTTTTTTAAATTTTCATAAAGAGAAAGAAAAATAAAAATAAGGCCAAAAAAAAACTGAAAGTTCTTACATTATTTATTCTAAAACCCATAATGTAATTTTAATTGTTAGTTTATAATTTATAATTATCTTTTGAAAATAATTCTAAATTTTTTTTTATAAAAAGTCATAAGATAGTTAAAAGAATAAAAATAAAATAACTTGAAAAATGTGAAAATAGGCTATGTAATCATTTCTAACTTTTACAACCAAAATTTATAATTTTACAATTTTTCTATTTTATTTTATTTTTGTGATTTTTTTTGATATTTTTGAAAAAGAAAACAGGGAAAAGTAAATCATGGTCAAAGTCTGTACCTATGCGTTTTTGTAACTCGTAAAAACGATATTGCAGTTGATTAAAAAAAATGTACTGAAAAAAAACAATCTCATTTTTTTTATATTTAGCGACTAGCATTTACATAATAGTATTTTTAAAACAAATTGCACCGGAAGTCAACGTCTGATATAGCTGAACAAGCATCACAATTGCTCAAAATTATACCTTAAACTTGAAAATTGCACAAAGGTAAAGTCGTACGTACATTTTTAGGATGGCTATGTAGAAACTTTCAAAAGAAAATTGTAGGATGGCTATGTCACGCTTCAAATTCCATAAACACGGATATCGAGGCATGACTTTTTGAAAACAAAAGAAAATAGAACCTGTTGGTACGAATTTAAAAATTTTAAAAGAAAACACAACGAGCTAAAGGAACGATTAAACAATTTAATAAAAGATGTTTGCCAAACGCGGCTACAAGACGAGACAGTTTTGACAAATTTATAAAAAGAAATAAACGAATGTAAATTGCCCGTAGGCTACAACCTCAAAATAAAATCTAAGTGAAAAGGAAATGAAAGCCCAAGCCCATATGATGTACTGCCATAGCTTCTAACCGAACGTCTCAATCTAAAATGCACCTGAAATACAAAATTATAACGGTGAGTCTCACGCACATAACTAGACGGGACGGCACCACAAATACCGTCACTCCATCACTTAAATGCAAGAGCTCACAAATTCTACTACGATAATCGACGTATAAAAAGAAATATAATAACATTCTACAACGGGATAAATTAAATAAATTAAATAACGTCAACACAAATCTATAGCAAACATGGACCTTTCATGCCACCTACCCCAGTCCGTAAGGTAGGTCATTCCCTATCCCCTCGGCCGTCTTCTGTCCCCGGAATTAGGAAGAGACAGAGACCATTGCTAACATAAAAAATAGATTTAAAGTGCGCACTTGGACCTCTCATGCCACTCGCCCCAGTCCGTAAGACGAGTCATTCCCTATCCCCACGGCCGTCTTCTGTCCCCGGAATTAGGAAGAGACAGAGACCATAGCTAACATAAAAATAAATATAGTGCACACTAGGACCTCTCATGCCACTCGCCCCAGTCCGTAAGACGAGTCATTCCCTATCCCCACTGCCGTCTTCTGTCCCCGGAATTAGGAAGAGACAGAGACCATTGCTAATGTATCAATATTAAGGCATCGGCCAATAATATTATACTATTCATATAACACATTCTCATACATATAAATATTAAGGCCTCGGCCAATAAATAATAAACCAATCATTTATCACATTCTCACACGTCATTCTAACGAATTCAACAAAACCCAAAATCATAGGTGCTAGATTCGCAACTAGCCAAACAAGTCTAATAAACATGAAAACTCATTCAAGCATTTTAGCAAACATCTTGTATGCATAAACTATAATGCATCTATATTCAACAATAAATTACCCAATTTATCAACAATTATAATAACGCAATATCAATACATAAAACATGCAAACTCGTCCATATTCTCGTTAATCCGAAATTAACACGACTAAATCCTCAATTAACAAATAAGTGAATTAAACATATAACCAACTAAACCCAATTAACAAATAAGTGAATTAAATATGTACAACTAAACCCAATTAACAATTTATAAAACTAATTAAGATAAAAGGCGAAAACCCCCAATCTATACTAAACGTAAAACATAATCCTAACATACACACTCGTCTAGTCGCTATGGATAACCCCCGTTACCTTTGAGCGTTGAGGAGATGCTTTTGGTACGAACCCGCTAGTGGTGGTTTCCTCTTCTTCTTCTTCTTCTCTTTTCTCTCTTGCTTTTGGCTGATTTTAGGTTTGTTTTTTGAAAGAAGTGGGCTGATTTTTGGTTTAGAAAAACTGTTTTGAGATAGTTTGTGGTAACGAACTATTTGGTCCCCAAAGTTTTAAAAGTTAACTCTTAATCCAAAAATATTGTTTTACTACTCAAAAATAACAAATCTTTAGAAGCAAATCTATTGGGTCCTTTTTATTAGTAAAATTAGTAACAGGTTTTTAAAATAAAGTTTTTCGGAAGAGTTTCGGTTTTTGGCTAAAAATTAGTCGAGTGACCGGTTTTTGGTAAAATTTGAATAAAACATTTTTGGATGAATTAAAACATAATTAAAACCATTTATAAAAATACGGGATGTTACAACTAACCCTCCTTAAAAGAATTTCGTCCCGAAATTTTCTCTCTAAACAACTATATCCAGAAATGATGAACGTACAATAAGACCATAAGAATTTAAACGCTCAATTCGTGTCATAATAAAATAAAATAAAATACACAGGGTTCACAACCCGTAATAACTCCATAACATAAATACATGAACAACATGTAAGAATAACCGCCTGTATACAATATCTAACAGAATAAAAGACAACAACGTAAAACAAGCGGCTGTAACATAAAAGTCAATAAGGTAAACTAAGCTGACATGCTTCTACCTCAAGAACTCCATACATCTACAAAGCCCAAATAAAGTAAACACCTATATGCAATATCAAACATAATAAAAGACAACAACTCAACAACTCCGTAAACTCTAGGCGTTATAACAAAATAAATTACAACTCTAGGCGTTACAACCCTTCCCCGATAAAGAAATTTCGTCCCGAAATTAGAATGCATCTAAAGAAAAGTACCTAAAGAAAAGTCGAGATTAGGATATTTACTCTTCATCTCATCCTCGCGTTCCCAAGTTGCCTCCTCGGCCCCGTGGTGTTTCCAAACCACCTTTACCAGTCTAATAGTATTTCCTCGAAGTTCCTTCTCTTGCACATCGATAATCCTCATAGGTCCCACTTCATAGGTCACATCCGCACTAACCTCAATGTCCTCAAAGTCCACCACGTGTGAAGGGTCGTGATGATACTTTTTCAACATTGACACATGGAACACCGGGTGTACCCCCGCCAACTTTGGTGGCAAGTCCAACCGATATGCAACTTCTCCAACTCGGTCCACGATCTCAAATGGTCCGATAAATCTCGGGCTCAACTTTCCTTTAGAGCCAGACCTCATAATCCCCTTCCTGGGCGAAACTCGCAAAAATACGTGATCCCCCTTTTCAAACTCCAATGGTCTCCTCCTCTTATCCGGATAACTCTTTTGCCTACTTCGGGCCGTCTCAAGTCTTTGTCGAATCAACTTAATCTTTTCTGTCGTTTCTTGAACCAATTGCGGTCCTAACATTTCCGCTTCTCCCACCTCGGTCCAACACACCGGAGACCTACACGGCCGCCCGTATAAAGCCTCAAAAGGTGCCATGCCAATACTAGCCTGAAAGCTATTATTATACGCAAACTCCACTAAGGGTAGATGGCTCTCCCAACCTCCCTTAAAGTCGTTCACACACGCACGCAACATATCCTCTAGCACTTGGATAGTCCGCTCCGATTGTCCATCCGTCTGGGGATGGAACGCCGTACTCATTGTCAACTTGGTTCCTAAGGCATTTTGTAATGCGCCCCAGAACCTCGACACAAACCTCGCGTCTCGATCCGATACTATCGAAATAGGCACCCCATGAAGTCTAACAATTTCCTTAATATATTTCCGTCCCAAGATTTCCACCGAATTCGTCATCTTAATCGCAATGAAGTGTGCGGATTTGGTCAAACGGTCGACCACAACCCACACAGCGTCATTCCCACTTACCGATTTAGGTAAGTTGGTCACAAAATCCATTGCTATCCTTTCCCACTTCCATTCTGCTACCGGTAAAGGTTGGAGCATACCCGCCGGCCTTTGGTGTTCCGCCTTCACTTGTTGGCAAGTTAGGCACTTGCTAACATATGAAGCTACATCTCGTTTCATCCCGGGCCACCAAAATTGTCTCTTCGCATCGTGATACATTTTTGTCCCGCCGGGATGAACGGCTAATCGGGAGTGGTGAAACTCCTTTAATACCTCGTTCCTCATGTTTTCTATCACATAAGTCCTTCCCTTAAAGCGTAGCCCTCCATTGGTACCTTTCGTCCAACCCTCTAATCCTTCGCTTGAACTTATCTGTTTCTCAAAGTTCTCCACTTTCTCATCCCCTTCTTGAGCTTCCAAAACCCTACTCACAAGTTCCGGTTGCACCACTATTGTGTACAAGGTCCCCACATTAACATGTCCCAACTCCAAGTCGAACTCATTCTTATTTCCCATCATCCTCCATTCGTCGATCGCCACATGCGCTAAGGTTGCATGAGACTTTCGACTCAAAGCATCCGCCACTACATTGGCCTTTCCCGGGTGGTAGTGCAAGTCGTAGTCGTACTGTTCTATATATTCCATCCATCGTCGTTGTCGCATATTTAAATCCCGTTGGGTAAAAATATGCCCTAAGCTCTTGTGATCCGAGAACACTTCGAACTTTTTCCCGAACAGATAATGCCTCCATATCTTCAACGCATGAACTATTGCCGCTAGCTCTAGGTCATGAGTCGGATAGTTCTTTTCGTGGATCTTTAGTTGTCGTGAAGCATATGCGATAACCTTTCCGTCTTGCATCAAGACGCAACCCAAACCTTCCTTCGAAGCGTCACAATACACTTGGTAACCCTTCCCTTGCTCGGGAATAACTAGTATGGGAGAACTAGTCAACCGCTTCTTGAGCTCTAAGAAAGCTTTCTCGCAAGCCTCACTCCACACGAACTTCACCCCCTTCTTGGTAAGGTAAGTCATTGGAGTCGCCAACTTTGAGAAATCCTTGACGAACCGTCGATAGTATCCCGCTAAACCCAAGAAACTTCGAACCTCAAAAACATTCTTCGGTTGTGCCCAATTCGAAACTGCCTCAATTTTCGTCGCGTCCACCTTTACCCCTTCTTCCGAGATCACATGTCCAAGAAATTTGACCTCATTTAGCCAAAACTCACATTTGCTAAATTTTCCGTAAAGTTGGTGCTCCCTCAACGTGAGCAACGCTAAACGGAGATGCTCCTCGTGTTCCTCTCTTGAACTCGAGTAAATCAAAATATCGTCGACAAAGACCACTACAAACTTGTCGAGATACTCCTTAAAGATTCGATTCATTAACGCCATAAATGCTGCCGGCGTATTAGTTAACCCGAACGGCATGACCACAAACTCATAGTGACCATACCGGGTCCTAAAGGCCGTTTTCGAAATATCCTCATCCTTCACCCTCAATTGGTGATAGCCTGATCGCAAGTCGATTTTTGAAAAGAACGTCGCTCCTTTCAGTTGGTCAAACAAATCGTCAATTCGAGGTAGTGGGTACTTATTCTTAATAGTCACCCTATTTAGCTTTCGATAGTCGATGCACATCCTCATCGATCCATCTTTCTTTTGCACGAACAAGGCCGGTGCCGCCCACGGTGACGTACTCCGCCTAATAAACCCCTTTTCTAGCAGTTTTTCTAACTGCTTACTTAACTCCTTCAACTCTGCCGGTGCCAAACGGTATGGGGAAATGGCTATGGGTGCCGTTCCCGGTACCAAGTCGATAGAAAAATCTAACCCTCTTGTCGGTGGTAACCCCGGCAGATCTTTCGGAAACACATCTCTAAATTCGTCCACTACGTGTGGCCATATTTCCACTTCCTCGTCGTTATCCACTATCGAGAGACTAGCCAAAAGACAAGACAGGTTACCCGCAGCCCGCTTGGAATAATAAGGAATGGAAGAAAGGGTAGCATCCCTTTCCCCATGAAAGAACACCTCATCTCCGGATGAAGTTGTAAGGAAAACCTTTCGTCGAACACAATCGATGAAAGAATTGAAATGAACCAACCAGTTCATTCCAAGTATCACGTCGAATCCCGACATCTCTATAATTACTAAGTCAAATATAAATACGTGGTCCGCGACCACCATCTCACAAGACCGACACACTCGGTCCAACACAACTCGACCCCCAACAGGAGTCTCTACAATGATCGGGTTCTCTAGAACCCCAATTTCTAACGATAAAGACTCAACTAGACTTCTAGATATAAAAGAACGCGAAGCTCCCGTATCAAAAAGAACATGTGCCCAAGATGAGCACACAAGAACCATACCTTGTACATTTGCCGGATCTCCTGGGTTTGGCAACTGTGGCAAGGCAAATAGACGTGCTTGAATTGGTGGATTTCCTTGCGGTCCTCGATTTCCCCCATGATTATCTCGGTTTCCCTGGCCTTGATAGCCTCCTCGGTAGTTCCCACGGTTTCCCCCTCCTTGGTGGTTACCTCGAAACCCTCCCCCTTGGTTCCCAGGTAGTTGGTGTGGTGGTACAAATTCCGGTCCTCTAGGTGGTGGTGGTGGTGGTGGTAACCTTGGTTGGTTAAATGGTCGGTTGGTGTCGATTCTTCCTTGTCCCAAGGTACAAACTCTTGCCGTATGCCCAAACCGGTTGCAGGTCCTACATAGGACCCTAGGACACTCGTATTGTCGATGGTTCACATCTCCACAAGTGAAACACGCTCTCTTCATTATGGCGTTGGTTGGTAGTGGGTTAAAACCCCTATCTCATCTTCCCTGTTGTTGAAACCGCGAATTATTCGCCATATCCCATGTCCGCTTCTTTTCTTCTCTCGGAGCATTTCCGGTTTTCGATTTTTCTGAGATTCTCTTGCTATGGAGTAGAGCTCCTTCCACAGCTTGAGCTGATTTTACCAACTCATTGTAGTTGACATGGCGGGCCGATGCCAATTGCAGCGAGATGGTCGGGTTCAGCCCCTTCATGAACCTCCTACACTTTTCCGCACCCCCTAGAACCGAGTCTGGGGCATACCTCGAGAGTGAGGTAAACTTTAGCTGGTATGCTTGAACGGTCATACCCCGTTGATATAGTTCATCGAACCGCCTCCTCATCTCATCCTTATAGGAGTCGGGGAGAAACTGTCGATTGAACAATTCGATAAATTCGTTCCAGTCGATGTTGGTTAAGTCGTAAGTATCAACGATCCCTAACCACCACTTCCGTGCTTCACCCTTTAGGTGAAACTGAGCCATATTCACCCGTTTTTCCCCATTAACTATCTCCGCTGCCGATAGGTATTTCTCCATCTCGTCCACCCATCCCTCAGCTATGGATGGTTCACCTATCCCATCGAAAGTCGGAGCCCCCAATCGGGTGAAGTTAAGCAATCCATTGTTACTTGAACTCCCAGCTTGTGCATTCTGCACCATCATTTGTACCACCTTCTGAAGGTCGGTCATCACTTGGTTAGCGTTTACCGATTCCGGTCCAGGTGTGTATGTCTCCTCTTCTTCCTCATTCACCCCCTCATATTCATTCTCAACCTCGGGTTGCTCAGGTGGTGGGACATTAGTGTTACCTCGCCCCCCACGACCTCTAGCAGCCCTTCCTCCTCTAGTTGCTCCCCGCCCCCTTGGAGCTCTTCTTCCTCTTCCATTTGTCCTACCTCGGGTGGCCGCACCGCTTGATGGTGATGCGCCCCCGCGTGTAGCTGGTCCCCTTCCACTAGTCCTTGTGGTAATTGCCATTACTACATACATTTAAAACCGACACTTTAGTTGTCTTACTCGACACTACTACTCATACATGTATATTCATACATGATAAAAGCTCGGTTTACACATCAATCACTTTATCAAGCTTTCTAAGGTTCAAAAACTGATTTTTACGAATTCTCAATTTCGAGGATATAACGCTTTGACTTTTCCAAAAATAGAAAACGAAAATTCTAAAACTCCAGAAAGATAGAGTACGGAAAAACGAAGCCAACGCTTCAAGCGGAATCAGAATCGGAGTTAAAACGAATGAGTTATGAGCGTTTGAAGTATAGCAGAAAAACCGCAAAATCACCAGAATTCGATCGGTCGTTTGGGCAACGACCGATCGTTTTTTGGTCCAGTAGGGTCTGAAAAAATTTCTGAAGAATTTCGACCGATCGTTTGGGCAGCGACCGATCGTTTTTTGGTCCAGTAGGGTCTGAAAAATTTCTGAAGAATTTCGACCGATCGTTTGGGTAATGACCGATCGTTTTTTGGTCCAGTAGGGTCTGAAAAAATTTCTGAAGAATTTCGACCGATCGTTTGGGTAACGACCGATCGTTTTTTGGTCCAGTAGGGTCTGAAAAATTTCTGAAGAATTTCGACCGATCGTTTGGGTAACGACCGATCGTTTTTTGGTCCAGTAGGGTCTGAAAAAATTTCTGAAGAATTTCGACCGATCGTTTGGGTAACGACCGATCGTTTTTTTCTGCAGAAAATTACCGATACAAAAACGTAAAATTACTCAACACTTGTAAATTCCTTACAAGGCACATAATACACAAATAACCCATTTAAGTCCGCAAACTTATTACGATCAACATTCATTCACATAAAAAGTTCATTACCACTCAAGTAAATAATTTGAAAACATGCTACATAAAACCATCCACGGCACAATTCACGCACTTTAATAGTTCGCTACTACTAGACATGCAAACTTATACCTCATACACATCATATAAATCTACGCACGCATACAAATAGCACAAAAGTGAGAGGGATAACCCATCACGATACGTTATCCTAAAGCACCCGAGCGTACTCGCATACTTTAGAGTTCCACATCGCTAAGGTATTCCTTCACATATACAGACGAGAGGTTCACCCACTAGTTTGGCGAGCCGGGATCAACAAGCGTCCTCATTGTCCCCAACTTGCCTCCCATGTGGACTTTCCTTACATCAACTACTACCAAATTCTAGCTACATGTCTTAAGCTAAATGCAACCCCCCGTTTTTAGAAAAAGTTTGAGTTTTTGAAAAAGTTTTTGTGAAAAAGATACGATGGATCTTGGTCCAATGGTTACCCATCTTCCCGTCGTCCCAAAGTATACAAGAACCTAGTTAGATCTGATACCAACTTGTCACACCCCAAATTACCTTTGAGCGTAGAGGAGATGCTTTTGGTACGAACCCGCTAGTGGTGGTTTCCTCTTATTCTTCTTCTTCTCTTTTCTCTCTTGCTTTTGGCTGATTTTAGGTTTGTTTTTTGAAAGAAGTGGGCTGATTTTTGGTTTAGAAAAACTGTTTTGAGATAGTTTGTGGTAACAAACTATTTGGTCCCCAAAGTTTTAAAAGTTAACTCTTAATCCAAAAATATTGTTTTACTACTCAAAAATAACAAATCTTTAGAAGCAAATCTATTGGATCCTTTTTATTAGTAAAATTAGTAACAGGTTTTTAAAATAAAGTTTTTCGGAAGAGTTTCGGTTTTTGGCTAAAAATTAGTCGAGTGACCGGTTTTTGGTAAAATTTGAATAAAACGTTTTTGCATGAATTAAAACATAATTAAAACCATTTATAAAAATACGGGATGTTACAGCCTAAGCTATAAATCTCTGCAGAAAAGATTGATATGGTTTTGGACATCTTATATTGCTTTTTTTCAATATCAATTTATGGCAGGCTCGTCAAAAAGGAGAGAGTCGTACCCGTAAAAGAAACTCTCAAAGTCCTCCGATCCCAACATTTGATTGTTGACTACTTCGTTGGGGTTAAGAGCTGCCCGCTTCAACGACAATAGTAAAATTGTCAAAGTCATCCATCTCGAATGCAGCATCAGTATTGGTGCCATAATTTGTTGAGAATAGTTCAAGGCTTTCAAAAAGATCACTGAAATCATCATTATTACTAGGATCGTTATCAAGAAAAAGATCAAAATTAACGATGATTATCATTCTGGAAATTGTTCACAAATGATGGAACCAAGGATTCTCCGAGTGTTTCCTCTTTGTTTTGAGATGATGATGTTTAATTAGGGGTTATTAAATTGCTTTCAATCCCAACACTACAAATAATTTTGTTTTCTTGAAGTTTTTTTTTTTTTTTTTAATATAACTAAGATCTTGCGATGCTATAAAAAAACATTTCATTTCTTACAACCCATCATTGTAATGCTTGTTCCGCCACTGAAGGCCCGGAATGTTTATTGCTCATTTCATTTCTACACTTAGACATTTGTTTATTATATAGGACATCAAATAAAATCAAAATAAATAACAATGTGTAATAATGGCTAATGATGACAGTGCTATCTTTGCTTTATGGCGTGTGATTTTCGTGCATATATTCTGGATCCTCCAATTAATTATAATCAGATTTGTAATGTGCAACCTACAAGTAACCGTCCGGAAGTTTACCATTAATTTGATCTCTCCTAAAGACTACGTAATTGAAAAAATTTATAAAATATTCGGGATTATCATACTACACGTCTATACACCGGCTGAATTATGATTTATTTATGGATGAGATTGAATTATATGTATATACTATTTCGTAATATAGAGGGTGCTTTAACCCTTTTAGCCCGTATCTAGTTCCTACTATGCCTATAATATTGACTAATTTCATTTAGTTTTATAACAAAATGGTCCTCCTTCTTTAATATTCTCTGGTTGGAGATTTGATCTCAATATACACAATCAGGCGGGTCTAGCTAATCACATACATAAGTTGTCGTTTTTATAAGGCGATATTGTTGCTGCTTGATTTGCATGTCTTATTCCATTATTTCAGACTTCTTGTCTTTCATATCATGTTGAAATTAACTTAGTAAAATTACCAAATACTTAATCTCATCGGAATATTATACATTCGAACCTGGTTTAAAAGATTTTAGAATGAATGATGTTTTCCAAATTCCGCTTAAGTCATGCCGTCACGGCCAACCCTATTTAATATAGGTGCAAATTTCACTGCAAGAAAAAGTTCAAATATCAAAAGAAACACTTTTATCAACATAATATGTGTCGATAAATTTTAGTAACAGAATAACAACTAATTCTCTGCCAAAAAATAGTTAGATATAGAAACTATTTTATTGACGAGTCGGAGTGAATAACCGTCGTTTATATGTCGTTTATATAAGGTTGACGTTTCTTCATCGAACTCTTGCCGAGGAAGCTAATAAGTGTAAAGGTCTTCATTCTTATCCAGTTAAAGGAAGACTTGAGACACCAAAATTACAAAAGCACATAAGTAAATATATATGTAAGTCAACTATTGAGTAGCCAGAAAGAAAACATGAATGATTCAAATGCCTTCACTTTGAAATTTTACTTTGAAATTTTAAGTCAATGATTGAGTAGCCAAAAAGAAACATGACAGATTCAACAAGCTATTCTTTTATTATAATGCCATCACTTTTTAGAACATTCAAGTTGAGTATTATTTATGGGCCAAAAGGACATGTTTATTAACCAGTCATAGTCATGAAACTAATAACCACGTATGCTATTACATCATAAAACCAAGAGAAGCACACACACAACTACACAACTACACAACTACACAAATACGCGTGGACGTCTAATTAACTGCCCCTTTCACTTTCAGAATGTTTTAATTAATTTCATTTTGGATATCTACATTTAATAAAACCTTCATTTTTGATCCCTGGAGTAATATCTCAATTTCAACAAGCAAATTTTTGTATCCATTCGTAGACCGAGAATCGTAGCTAGTTACAGCTTTGATCAGGTTTCGGCTAAATACGATAAGATAATATGAAGTCAAAGTGCACTTATATTAATGTAAGTAACGGAACAAGTTATTTGCGAATCGTGATGCATCAACATTCTAATTTCTAAATGATGAGTGTTTTCACTTCCCCGGAGCCAATACAATGAAAATTAATAACTGGGGAAAATCTTGATGTCTACTTGCCCCGGGATGCACCTCGATCTGATCAATTCTTTTGAGCATACCAGGTAATTTGGTGTTGTTGTTTCATTTAATTATGAACATTTTAAAATTAGATATACTAATTGCGAGTTATAGTAATATGGAAAAACACAAAGCTTGCAAGATAAGCAAGAGACTTACTGACCACCAGATACTTGGGAATCATAATTACAGCTAATCACTGAGCTAAGCATCTGCCATATTCACTAATGGTCAATAGTCAGTGCATTTGAATTCAATATAGATTTTGACTTAAAAGGTATAGTTCCTTGGCAAAATTAAATGCATAAGCCAAAAGTATATATACTTGTACTATAACGGCGTTATATACTAATACACATCATTAATTAATTTACATACTACTATACTTCATTAATTTATTTACAGTTAGATAAAGGTACGAGAATTGATGATCATCATACTACGAGCAGACACCAAGAGTATACGACATCCATCTTGGGTGAGTGACTTCCAGTGACAACGATCACATGCCGCGGTTATTCGTTGTTCACTCAAGAAACACGTCTTCCCATGAAGAATAGAGAGTACTTCTGCCCAAGAACGCATTTCTTCGACTCTGATATCATTTGTGCAGATATTCATATCAGCAAATGTCCCGCACACGAACAATAATGCACACACAAACAAGTCCAATATACAATTTGACAATTTGTTTGACAATTTGTAAGATCATGTCTCACACAAAAGATTATTAACCAAATAGTATGGTGAGTAATTAATGTTTCTTAATGCACCTAACAATAAAAGAGAAAATAGAAACGGGAGGGAAATAACCCAATAAGTAAAATAAAGAAAGGGAAGCAAGTAAAAATAAGGAAAATATGAAACCATGGGTGGTTTTTGTACAAGCAGACTTAAATAATTTTTTAATCTTATAAATAACAAATGTGTAGCTAGAAGATAATTTATCGCTAGCAGTTTTTTAATTTTTTATTCTCAAGATGTTCTTTATATAATATATGATGAGTATAACTATATCTACCGTTTGATTTAATTGGATTTGATATAACTTTTTTAAACCTGCAGCTTAATATTTAATCGGTTTAGTTGGGTCTACTACATAATGCAACATAAATGACAGCAAAATACAGTACGTAATAAGAAAAAGATATAGAAAATGATGTCGAAAAAGGGACACATTTTCCTAACCCAAAAGTCCAAAGTCCAATTTCACGTGGCACAAGACAACTCTCCCTCTAAAATTCCGTATATTTCATACTTCCTTATAAATATCAGAACAGAAGAAAAAGGCTTAGCAATATTTCAGTTTACTACTAAAACATAACTCTCTCTACGCCCTTTATTTCTTACTATACTATTTTACTCCCAAATTAAGGTAAATGGCCTCTTATATATATGATGTATTTTATGGGTGTTCGTTCTCTTTTTTTTTTTTTTTTTTTCCTTTAAGGCTTTAAATTATTATTTTATTTTTTTTGTGTACAAGTTGGTATAGTATCTTTTTTAGCTGCCTTTGTCCGGCTATTGAAAGTTGAAACAGTCTCTTTCTTGCTTTTGGTTTTCTTGGACTATTTATTTGTTGTAACTGGATATTTCTATATATATAGATTTTGGATATTTGATAGCAAACAATGTATACCTCTCTGCTTATATCATTTTGAATGGTATATTTGCGGCTTCTTATTTTCTTTTTACGTGCACAAGTTTTACAGCTATAGCTATTTGCACTATTGGTTTGTTTTGTTCAACTCACAATAGGCTCATGAGCCAATTGGTTAATTTCAACTCATCGTTTTATTTTTTTATGTTCTTTTTTTGGCAACTTGTGAAACATCTTGTAAGTTTTTTTAAATTTTATCAAGTTTATGACATTTCTCTTACATGTATATAATCTCTTTTGAACAGGAATACAGATCCCTTCAGCTGATCGATTTGGCATTGTATGGGGATATATTTTTCGTGTCCACTTTCTTCATATAGTGACTTAGAAAACACATTCCAATCCATCATTGTAAAGTCAATTAATTTAGCAAACAATGATGATTCAAAAACTCTAGTTCGATCGATCACCTTCAAGGGAAATGAACCGAATTCGACAATTTTCCAAGACATGAAGTCTCAATCGAAGATAAGAATAGGTCATGTTAGCTTCAAGAATACCAAAAATGAAACAGAAATCCCGATCGAATTTTCATCGGATAAAGAAATTAACATTGAGGTGAAAAGTCAATCCCCGAAACCAAAACATGAAGCTGCTTTAAAGTTGCAAAAAGTTTACAAGAGTTTTCGGACAAGGCGAAAGCTAGCTGATTGTGCGGTACTCATTGAGCAGAGCTGGTATGTGCTACTTTTAAGTTTTTCTTGTCTACAGTCTACTTTCTACCTAATTTCACATAATTTTCATTTTGATATTTTTCGTAAGTCAATTAACTAACTTCTAATGGGAATATGAAAATATTGTAGGTGGAAGCTATTAGATTTTGCGGAACTGAAGCAAAGTTCAATATCGTTTTTCGAAGTAGGAAAACCAGAAACCGCAGCTTCTCGTTGGTCAAGAGCAAGAACAAGAGCCGCTAAGGTAAGCTTTAGGTAATTTAGAACAAAAGTGTCATTTAACATTTTATTCTCCTTTACCTGTTTTCTAATCTTATTCATTTTTTCAGGTTGGAAAAGGTCTGTCAAAGAATACTAGAGCCCAGAAACTTGCTTTGCAACATTGGCTTGAGGCGGTAAGTAATATTACTAAAATACCCCCGAACTAGCTTTGTGTGTTATTTTCTTATCTTATAATTTATCAAGATGTACATTGTTGACTAATTTTAACTTGTTATTTTGGTTGATAGATTGATCCAAGACATCGTTATGGTCACAATCTTCACTTTTACTATGTCAAATGGCTTCACTCTCAAAGCAAAGAACCCTTTTTCTACTGGTAAATTTTTCATCGTTATGTGAACTTATTTGGTTCTATCTTGAATTTTGTAGTATTAAAGACATCTAATCATAAATATTTACAGGCTGGATATTGGAGAAGGCAAAGAAGTTAACCTTGTTGACAAATGCTCTAGATCGAAACTTCAACAACAATGCATCAAATATCTTGGTCCGGTAATTAGCACTTTCGCCAATCTTTTATTCAAGCTCATTTGATAAATTTTGTTTAAAAATTTGAACCTTGTTATTGACTATTCTAATGTTTTTGTGATTGTTTTAGATTGAAAGAATGTTTTATGAGGTTATAGTAGAAGATGGGAAGTTCTTGTACAAGCAATCGCGTGAGATCCTCGACACAAGAGGAGAACCAAAAGATGCAAAATGGATATTTGTTTTGAGCGCGTCTATGAACTTATACGTTGGTAAAAAGAAAAAGGGCACTTTTCAGCATTCCAGCTTCTTGGCTGGGGGTGCCACGTCAGCAGCTGGCCGAATAGTTGTCGAAAACGGCATGTTGAAGGTATGTATAAACAACAAAATTTCAAATTTGTTGTCTCACACTAATATCAGTGTAACCAATTTAATTTCTCTGAGTCGATGTTAATTTTTTTGTTTCGACTTTTTTGAACAGGCAGTATGGCCCCATAGTGGTCACTATCGGCCAACACCCAAGAACTTTCAAGACTTTATCTCATTCCTTAAAGGAAATAGTGTAGATCTAACCGATATTAAGGTAACTACAATTTCATACCATTTTCATTATTTTTTTATTTCAATGTAATTATATGGTATGATACTGATTAGAAAAGTCGGTTTTTATTCAGATGGACCCAGATGATGATGAAGAAGAGTTGTCAAGCAAAAGTAGTAAGGTTTATTTGAGAAGCATATCCTCCGAAGAAGACCTATTTGAAACCAATTGTTTCGAGAGAGACAAGACAAATTCCAACAAGCAGGAGATAGAAACTAACATGCCATCCGAAAAAACGCCGCAAACTAGTCAATTTCACAACTTTCAAGACAAACTGACTAATCTCTCGATACCCGATAGAGATGATTTGTTTGAAGAAATGAAATTTGAGAACGAGGGTATTCCAAAAGAAGTGATTTTGACAAGGATTAATTCCCATAAAGAAACGAATTCGTATCAATTGGGAAAACAATTATCATGCAAATGGACAACGGGAGCAGGACCTCGTATAGGGTGTTTACGGGATTATCCACCAGAACTTCAATCCCATTGTTTGGAAGAGACGAATTTGTCCCCGAGAAGTGGTGGTACTAGCTGTTTACGATCAATGTCATCTCTCGATTCTTTATTAACGAAGAGATTACTTAGCTTTAGGGGGGAATTTCCGAGGACTAGCCAAGTCATTTCTCAGAATTCTCCATTAAGTAAAGGGTATAGATAAGATATGGTTAAATTTTTTGATTTAGTCTCATTCTTTTATGTGAATAGGTAAAAGGTGACATAGGATTTTTTTTGACATTTTTGTATAGATTTTATTTTTTTGGATTGTTGAAATTTGGACAGCAATATACAGGGATTTTTTTTAATGAAAGGATGTAGTCTTTAGGTGTGTACAGTTCAAATAAAAGGTTTTAAATTTTTGCTAGACATATAGTATACATTATTGTTCTCTAGCTACTAATGAAAGTTTCATAAAATATTTTGTGACTGACCCTGATCGCTACTTTTATTCCACTCTTCCGCGTTAATGATGTAACTCTCTACTTAGTATTAAAATAAAATAAGAGGGAATTTCATATATTCAAAAGGGGTTTGTTTGTTTGTTTGTTGACTTTGATGAGTTTTGTTAGTTGCCAAAATGTCACTTCTTATCGTAAATCTGAACTGAATCTTTCGTATTCCTTCCGTTCCTATTTAATTGTTCATTACGAAACTACATGTACTTATATCAAATAAACTCAATTCAAAACTCGATTCAAAACTTAAAAAAGCATAACAAAACATGAATTTGGGTTCTTTAGGCTGCTAAAATCTTTTTATGCGTTTTATGTAGCCCCTTGCAAAAATATTTTAGCTAAGATTTCGTTTTTTAAAACACCGATTTCAAATTCAGACTTTTAAAACGAAAAGTTTCTACATACTTGGAAAGTTTAAAATAATACGAGAGCTGGGATATGCTCACCAAAAAGCAAAACTTAAAATACAAATGCAGTTTTTTTGTACTTTAAATATATATGTGGGTTAGTGCAGCTGGCATCATCCTTTATTGGTTTTTTTTGGATAGCCAACGATTATTCAAGGTTGTTAAACAACTTGTTATTAGGGGTTAATTTGGTATAAAATTGCATTTTTCAATTAATTAACACGTTATCATTTTATATTTTCGTAAATGAGGGATTGTTTCCTCTAATATTTGTCAATCCAAGAAAAACGAAGGCGGAAAAAAATGGCTGAAAGCGGCAACAGAAAAAGTTGATGTAACCACATCAAACGGAAAATTGACTATTATGAACGATCGAATAAATTATCTAATTGGATTCATTTTAAACAAATGAGATTTTAATGAAATACTCGTTATATCACTGAAAATACTCGGTTTAATACCTTTCCAAAGTGAGCTTCTCATGATTTTCGGAACCGCAAAGTTTTTGTATTGGACAGTTTCGGCTGAAAAGAGTTTCTCATGTCGGAAAACAGTTTCCAAATCATGACTATAATCTGACTTAAAATGTCAACGTCTAGTTTATTCCCACTATACTAATACATCATAAGATTAGGATTAACACAATTTCTAATATGAACTCAGGCATGATTGTTAGCCTAATAATTAATAATTCATTCAATGGTGGCCTCACTTATTGAGGTAACACATTGGTAAAACAAATTTCGAGATTTATATTCTGTTGATATTGTATTAACTATGCTATGAGATCTTGTGGAGTTGCGGAAAGTACAGGCAATGAAAATCAGAATATTATCTGAGATACCAAAAAATAAGGACACTTTTGGTACTCCAATCTAAAGATGATGAAACCAATAATAGATTTCAATAGATATTTTGCAGTACTATATGAGTTTGTAAAGCTGTACTGTCATAGCAATTCAGAACACATCTAGTTAGTTACTAGCAAATAACTGAACATAAATCTAAATACAATCCAGATCGAAGATTCTACCTAATGTAGCCCTGTAAACTTGTTTCGGTTCATGCATAATATCACACGATGAACATTTGTAGATACTAAAAGTTATAACTACAATAAAATAACATGATATCAATAACCGGTCCTCTTACCATACGATTTATTGTACAAAATTTAACAACGGTATAACAACATTCATTTATATTGTTGCTAAAATTCAGCAACAAACTGTATTGTATCAGCTATATGCATCTTTTTTAGTGTTAAAAGTTTCAGTCACAGGCCACAACAAGAAATTATATATATCCTTCATTTTCATTTGTTGAAGTCTACACAGAAAATATAAATTTTTAACTGAACACAAATTCAGGACACTCGATTTTTTTTTTATCATTCTCTTGCTAGCCACCATAGTTTATCATTTTATATATTGTGTTTGGAAGAAAAGGAAAATATGACAAAGTCCCGAATTTGTCGATGATTAATCGATTTTTTGTTCTCTGTAACTCTGTTCATTGTATTCTTTAGAGGCATCGACCCCTTTATTTTCTTATATGTATTATACTCTTCATTTGTTTTTAATTATTTTGTGAGTACGTATATGTTGCAGACAGGCAAAACTTTATTTTAGGATACTTGAGGACATAATTATTGAGTAAAAAGCAATGTCACAGATCTCACATAAGGAGTTTCCATCATCGTGAAGAACAAAAGTCATATATAGTATTAAATTTGTTGATAGGCAGAAAAAGATCAGTAAAGAGGGTTCCATGACCATCAATATATAGGGGAATATATATATTGTTCCCTTCAGAGTTTAACATGTCGATTATTTAGTCTGGATATCGTATGATCACTAGTCATGGTACTTGACTATCAAGAAGGGAGTTTATATTATCATTAATTACCGGGTGGCCGAATTGTAACTTTTTTTCGTTGTTGTTATTGTTGTTGTAATTATAGGGTACTGAAAGTGTAATCTGAGTTTTTTTTTACAAAATTACATTGCAAATATTTTTTTTCTCATTATCTGAATGTTGTAATCCTGTTTAATTAGCCTACTACTTGTTATTTTCGACTTTTCTTGATCACTACACAAATTGGTTTCATTATAATTAGGCAATTATAGATCGAAACCAGTACGCCTGTTAACCACTTAATGTGGTAAGGCACTAGAAGAAAACTAGGATTTAGAGACATTATTTGGAGACAATCTTCTCTAAATAATACCGGACAAATTATTATTTTTGGTGTTCAAATCTATTTTTTAAGGAGCAATTTTTTTTGTGATCTCACATACCAAGTTAAGAAAACAATTAGACTGATTTTTGCTTTAACAATAAATAAAGCACAACGGAAAACCATTACACATGTTGGCATTTATTTGTCTGACCTATATTTAGTCACGACCAGTTATATGTTGCGTTATCTAAAGGAGTATCAGGACAAACAACTAAAATGTTGGTGGCAAAAAAATCAAGTCCAAGTAATATTGAAACCCACGCAATAAATGTGGCATGAAATAATAATGCGACAGCCGACAGGTAAAAGATTAGGTAAACAATCAAATTTAACCATTAGGTAAAAGAATAATAATGAAACTATTATTCTGCTTTGTCCTTTATTTTCCGTATCCTTTATTAATTATTTTTTCAAATTTAACATATTTTATATATTTTAAAAAATCGTTTACATTTATACAAAATTTTAGTTTCCCTGTTAATTTGCTTATAATAATTTTACAATATTTTTATTTATTATCATTTAATAATCATAACAATATTACAACCACAAAAATATGAACTCTATGATATATTTTTTTAATTTTATATTAATCTAGGAAATCATATACATTCCTCATATATAAGGTGAATTTTGTGTTTTCTTAAATTTAATAAATTTATAAAATTTCTGATACATACCACTTTTTATACCATAATTCTTAAATTTCAGGCAAACGTATGTTTTGAGACAGAGGCTCCTTTTTCTTATTTCTTTACAGTAACATTGGGAATGGTGATATGCAGACCAAATTTCAAACTACAAATTTGTTGGGCAGAATATAAAAATCATGTTAGTATTTTTAAGAATTACTACTATTTATTTTATTGTAAAAAATTTAGTTGTTATAAATAAATACTCAATACCCAAGTAGGCATAGAAAGTTGATCAAGTGCTTTCTGGGTCGTCTTACACCTTGCAACTGATGCTTATACCCGCTACTGATGCTTATACCCGCTTGAGAGATACTTTTTCCCTACACAACATACAAAGAGTTTTCTTGTTACTAATATAGTCTAGCTTTTGTTTTTCTTTAGATCATGTGTCTCACTCCGATAGTATCATAAATTATGTCAATGCATAGGAAATGAATGCATTCACATACTATTCAATCTTAAATTAAGTGAAGTAGATAAACCATAGTTTAATTTAAATTTATGTTAAAATAGTAGATTTGAAACTGCAAGACACATTCTTGAGAGATTACCATCGTGCCATCATTGAAGCAGATAATTATATGATTACAAATTTTATGAAAATTTAAATGAGTTTATGATCATAAGAGAGAATCGTGATTGAAATTTAACATTTCAATTAGTCTAAATTAGCTATTGATTTGGACTCAACATATTGCCTATAATTTCTTAAATTGCAGGCTTTCTAATGATCACAACCTCCAGTTAATGAAATGTGATTGTTTGGTTCAGTCTGTTGCGCGACAATTTCAAATGATAGGCATATACTTTTTTACTTAATGTTTTTTTTTAATATGTGGAAATTTCGCAACGATTGCAAAACTGTGTTTATATGTTTCTGTCATTTTCTTTAGTGATTTAAAGATAAAAGTTATTAATGTTGAGTTGTGGAGCCAAATGTCTTTTGACCAGGTTCACTAATTATCACACTTCACTAAAAATTATAATAATACCCATTATGGGTTCTATATATGTCTCACATATCTTATATTTTAATTATTACATATTTGAGAGAGAATATTGTAAAGAGAGAGTACTAGTTGTGAGAGAACCATAGTTTTGTGATCAAGCTAGATTACGTTTGTAATTCTCCTTATAATATATATAAGCGCCATGTGTAGCGGTCCGGAGACGTAGCCATTGTTGGGTGAACTCCGTTATCAAATTGTGTGTGCGGTTTACATTCCTGTATTTCTTTAAGTACGCCTGATTTCCTATCAAGTGGTATCAGAGCTCGGGATTTGTAGAACCAAGGTCGAAGATCGGGAGGAAGATCAATGGCGAAAGAAGACAGAAGCGCACATGGGATCGAGAAGTTCGACGGAAAAGACTTCGCATTCTGGAGAATGCAAATAGAGGACTATCTTTACGGGAGGAAGATGCATCAGCCACTTCTTCTCGAGTAGAGACCGACCACGACCACCGAGCAGGCATGGAAACTCTTAGACCGACAAGTGTTGGGAGTGATCCGACTAACACTATCTAGGAGCGTGGCACACAACGTCGCAAGAGAGACGAAGAAGATGGGGATGATGAAGGTCCTCACCGACATGTATGAAAAACCATCCGCAAACAACAAGATACATCTCATGCGTAAGTTGTTTAACCTACGCATGGCTAAGAACACACCTGTCGCAAACCATGTAAATAAGTTCATTGACACCGTAAATCAGTTGGATGCGGTTGAGATAACTTTTAAAGACGAGTTAAGAGCCCTAATATTGCTAGCCTCTCTACCGAACAGTTGAGAGTTCATGCGAGATGATGTCAGCAACTCAATTGGAAAGGAGAAACTGACATACAACGGTATCCGAGATCAAATACTCGCTGAGCAACTCAGGAGACAAGATATGGGTGAATGCTCAAATGATGGAGCAGCCTTGAACGTCGGTTCAATATACCGGGGTAAGGACATATTGGATGAAAGAGGTCGTTCAAAATCGAGAGGTAGAAGGGGGCAAAGCTGAGATGGCAAAAATAGCGATCGAAACAAGAAGAATCTTCGATGGTATAACTGCCAGGGTATGGGGCACTTCGCCCATGAGTGCAAACAGCCGAAGAAGGAAACCGACATATGCCATTTGGCAAATGTTGCGAGCGAAGAGGATTCAGGTGACTGTTTAATGCTTGCCGTACAGAGAAATATAGATTCGTGGATTCTAGACTCTGGGGTATCATTTCACACGACCGCTCAGAAGGATTTATTCAAAAATTACATTGCGGGTAATTTCAGTAAAATATATCTAGCTGACAAAGAAGCGTTGGATGTTGTTGGAATGGGCGATGTGAAGATTCGCATTCCAAATGGGTTGGTATGGAAGCTGACGAAAGTGAGGCATGTTCCAAGGTTGACCAAGAGTCTGATCTCAGTAGGACAACTCGATGCAGAGGGATACTCCATTTCGTTTAGCAGTGGAGCTTGGAAAGTTTCACGAGGAACTATGGTAATAGCACGAGGGAGAAAGGTCAGTACATTGTACATGACGACCGATGATGAATGTACAATTACGACAGCTGTGTTGCAAAATTGCTCAGAACTGTGGCATCGACGTTTAGGTCATATAAGTGAGAAGGGGATGAATGTGTTGGCAAAGGACAGTAAAATTTCAGGCTTGAAGTCTGTCAACCTCAACATGTGTGAATGTTGCATCTTCGGGAAGCAAAATAAGGTGAGCTTCTAGAAAGGTGGAAAAGCTCATAGGGAGGAAAAGCTAGCACTTGTCCATTCCGATATATGGGGGCCATCCCCGGTAACCTCACTGGGAGGATCTCAATACTATGTGACCTTCATCGATTATTCGACGAGGAAGACATGGATCTACTTCTTGAAACACAAGTCTGAAGTGTTTAAGAAATTTCAAGAATGGAAGGCCATGGTCGAACTAGAGACCAGGAATAAACTGAAATGTTTGAGGTCCGATAACGGCGGAGAATACATTAATGCAAAGTTCGTAGAGTTCTGTGCACAAAGAGGCATTTGAATGGAGAAGACCATCCGAAGAACGCCACAGCAAAATGGCATGGCTGAGAGAATGAACCGAACAATCAATGAGCGTGCTAGGAGTATGAGGCTGCAAAGTGGGCTGCCCAAAGCCTTATGGGCACATGCAGCAAACACGGCGGTTTATCTTATTAACCGCGGACCATCAGTGCCATTATAAAAGAGAATTCCCGAGGAAGTCTGGATAGGAAAGTCTATCTCTGATGAACAACTGCGATTGTTTGGTTGTTTGTCATATATCCATGTCAATATAAACGATCGTACCAAGCTTGACTCGAAGTCCAAAGTTTGTTACTTTGTGGGGTACGGTGGAGTTGAGTTCGGATATCGCTTCTGGGATGGTTACACAACGAAGATCATTCGCAGTAAGGATGTTATTTTCAACGAAAGCATTTTGTATAAAGATCGACAAAATATGATGGTGGAAGAACACGCGCTCCCGTTCGAGAAAAGTGGTATAGTCGACATGAATACATTTCCAAGAATGGAGTTGGAAGATAACGCTGAAGATGAGCCAGTGGCGCTCGACAACCTACCAGCACATGCTGAAGAGGACGAGGAGTTACCCCAAACTCCTCAACCTGAATTGGGCCGAGGTCATCGCGAAAGGAGACCTACTATCCGATACTCTTCTTCTATGCATTTCATACTACTCAATGATGCAGGCAAGGCCGAGAGTAGAGAGGAAGCTCTGGAGCTGAAAGACTCGAGCAAGTGGGAGCTCGCCATGAAGGATGATATGAAGTCACTAAAGGAGAATGTGACTTGGCAGTTGCCGAACTGCCCAAGGGGAAAAAGGCACTGAGTAACAAATGGGTGTTCCGACTAAAGGAGGAACAAGATGGCTCAAAACGGTACAAGACACGATTAGTAGTCAAAGGGTTCCAGCAAAAGGAAGAAATTGACTACACTGAGATCTTTTCTCCGGTCGTAAAGTTGACGACTATTCGGCTATTGTTGAGCATTGTTGTAAATGAGAATCTTCATCTTGAACAGTTGGGCGTGAAAACTGCTTTTTTCCATAGAGATCTTGAAGAAGAAATTTACATGCTACAACCAGAAGGTTTTGCCAAACAGAGAAAAGAGAGACTGGTCTGCAAATTGAAGAAAAGCTTGTATGGGCTAAAACAAGCACCGCGGCAGTGGGATAAAAAGTTTGACAGTTTCATGGTGGGTACCGGGTTCGAAAGAAGTGATAGTGATCACTGCTGTTTCGTGAAGAGATTCGAGAACTCTTCATGCGTCATTCTACTTCTGTACCTAGATGACACGTTGCTTGCCGGGTCGAGCCTTGTAGAAGCAACAGTTGGCGAAGCACTTTGAGATGAATGATTTGGGAGCCGCAAATCAGATCCTCGGTATGAGTATTTCCCGATGAAGAGATGGGTCTTTGTTTCTATCGCAAGCCGAGTATGTGAAGAAAGTGTTGGCTCGGTTTAGCATGAGTGATGCCAAGGCTGTAGGCACACCACTAGCCGCACACTTTAACTTGTCGAAGGAACAATCACCATCAGACGAGGAAGGAAATGATCGTATGTCGAACATACCCTACGCTTAAGCAATTGGTGGCTTGATGTACGCTATGGTGTGTACAAGACCAGACATTTCCCACGCAATGGGAGTTGTCAGTCCATACATGAGTATCCCGGGCAAGCACCATTGATAAACTGTGAAGTGGATATTGAGATATCTCTCAGGTACAGTGAGTTTGACATTATGTTTCCGAAAGAACTCGGTAGACATGCACGGCTATGTTGATGCTGACATGACTGGTGATCTGGATAGCCGAAAGAGCACAACGGGATGTGTTTGTACCTACGGTGGTACTGCTGTGAGTTGGACATCTAAGCTACAAAAGATCGTTGCACTGTCGACCACAGAGGCTGAGTACGTTGTGATGACGGAAGCAAGAAAATGGATGATTTGGTTGCAAGATTTCTTACAGGAGCTCGGTCAGAAAACCGACAAGGGAGTTCTGCACTGTGATAGTCAAAGTACAGTTCAGCTAGATAAGAATCATGTATTCCATTCACGCACCAAGCACATACAGATCCGTTACCATTTTATCCAGGCTGTTCTAAAAGATGGAATCTTCGCGGTAGAAAAGATTGAGGGCGCTAAGAACCCCGCCGATATGCTAACGAAGGCTGTTACAATCGACAAACTGAGGTTATGTGCGACCTCAGTAGGACTCCGAGCTTGAGACTTAGGGTCGTCGCTACACTGGAAGTATGGTTAACTCGCCGACGATGGAAGAGTACTAATTACTATACAAGGATACCGATGGGAGCATTCTGCTCGGGGGAGCACAGTGAGTTCGGTGGTCGGGAATAATCAGAGTTCTTTTGAAACACTCGACATTTGACTCCAAGTGGGAGATTATTGAGTTGTGGAGCCAAATGTGTTTTGGTCATGTTCACTGATTATCCCACATCAATAAGAATTGTAATAATACTCATTATGGGTTCTATATATGTCCCACTTATATTTTATTTTAATTATCACATATTTGAAAGATAATATTTTAAAGATAGAGTTCTAGTTGTGAGAGAATCATAGCTTTGTGATCAAGCTAGATTACGTTTGTAATCCTCCTTATAATATATATAAGCGCCACGTGTAGCGGCCCGGAGACGTAGCCATTGTTGGGTAAACTCCGTTATCAAATTGTGTGTGCAGTTTACATTCATGTGTTTCTTTAAGTACGCATGATTTTATATCAATTAACATATTGTCATTGAATTACTTTATGTTGTTTTTAGTCATCAAGCATCGTCACTTATCTAATTTCAACAGATTTAGTTCTTTATCAATTCAGTTTTGTGTTATTTGGGTGTATATCGATTGTCTCCAATTGTTTGGTTTCGTACCTTCAACAGTTGAAGTTTTTATAGGCATCCGGTGTTTCTTACACACAGGAGAATTTGTTAATTTTTTGTTGATGTTCAATCATCGAGGATTCTACGTTTATACTGTCAATATGCTTTCATAAATTTCACATCTTTAAGCTCTTTGATTGTAAATTTACCAACTTATGCTATTAGCACGTCAATTATATTTACCAATATATAATGTAGTTAAGTGGTAGATAATTTTTCGACTTGCTATAAATAATAATTTGTTATTGTCTGCCGAACCGAGTGTATGGTTAAACTAAGATACGTAGTGATAATGTTGTGTAGTGATTACGCGTCGCACAACTTGCAATAAGTTATGTACATGCATACAATATATACACCATCGCCCGCCATTGTCACTCCACGTCGTTGTCATCGAGACGCAACATGTCACTACTGCCAATACCCGTTCTGATTGGGTATGGTAAAAGCTCCGATGATATCACCCCGTCACCGATGAAACGCAACCACTAGTACTGTCCATCTTCTCTTCCAATTGCGATCTATTTACCATGTTGCAGTTAGATGATAATAGAATTCCAGTGAGTTATACGAGGGCTCAATAATTTGACAACACTGGGTTTAATTTCGTATTATTAGGGACCAATTTTGAAGTATTTGACAGAACTAGCTCTCATTTTTTGATAGTGTATATATTTTTTTCATTGAATCTGCATCTAAAAAATTCAATTGATAACGTGTTATAGTATTTAGTCATGTATAAGTCGAATGAGTACATAACAGTTGACTCATAACCCGATGCTAGTAGTTTTACATGGAAATAACTATTACTTAGGACTCAAGTTATTGACTTGAAGTAGGGAACACATACCACCTAAATGTTGGTTTTGGTACTATATCGAAAATTAATAAAGTAAAGAACAAAGGACTGTAATGGAAATAAACAATTTTATTTCTCACAATTGGAATATAAATTACAATTCCTGACTCAACAGAATTAAAATTACACAAATTTAAATATCAGACAGATTTAATACAAACTATTAAACTGCTGGACTGTTTTAACAAGAAAGAAAACAAACTGCCGGACTGTTTTGTAACAAAACAAACTGCCGGACTGGTTTTGACAAATAAACAAACTGCCGGACTGTTTTGTAGTAAAACAAACTGCCGGACTGGTTTTAACAAAAAACAAACTGCCAGACTGGTTTTAATAAAAAACAAACTGCCAGACTGTTTTGTAATAAAATAAACTGCTGGACTGGTTTTTGTAAATACTGAAAATTACAGAACTGAAAATAAATTACAGAATAGAAAGACTGAAAGTAAACAGTACTGAAATGTAAATACAGAAAAGAAACAGTACAGAAAAGTAAATTACAGAAAGGAAATGAATAGAATGTAAATGACTGAAAAAGAAATAACGGAAATATAAAAGAAGAGGCAACTGCTGAGCAGTTTCCCTTAAACAATATTTTCCGAACCACCTTTAAAGGTTTCTGGTTTCGGGACTTTGTTCCCAAGGTACAACTTCTATCTCAGAGTGGCTCGTATAGAAACCGGCACCGAACCACAGGTCGAGCTGTTGGTGGTGCGGTTCTCTCTCTCTATATGATGCTTATGTTGTGTTGTGTTGTGTGTATTCTGGTGTGTTGAAATGAGAGGGGGAGAGTTGTCTTTTATAGCCTCCAATGAAACCGCAGCCATAAATGTTGTTCATTAATTCTGGGAGTTACACCCCCAGAATCCGCTCAATCAAATTCTGAAACCGCAGCATTTAATCTCATTCATTGCTGGCGTTTCAGTTGCTGAAAACTCTATGGACTGCTTTCGTATTTTATACAAAACTCCCTATTCGGGTTTGGACCCAAGACCCGAGACCCGAGATATTTCCCAAATCCCAAATCCCAATCCCAATCCCAATCCCAATCCCAATCCCAAGCCCATGCCCGCGCCCGCACCCGCGCCCGTGCCTGTGACCCGAGACCCGAGACACAAGACACGAGACACGAGCGAGCGCGCGTGTGTGGTACACACTAATACTAATTTCGAAAAGAAAAGGACTTTTTCTTTTATTTTATTTTGTTGACGTCTCGGTTTTTTATTCTCGCAAAATCATTGCTAGTTTACTAGAAATTGAAATTTGCACATAGAATAAATCCGAATTGTTTTTAATCTTTTTATTCTAGAATACTATAAAGAATTCTTAGTGAAATCAAAAGTGATTTGATTTTCACGCTAGAATATCTTATTATTGTTTTATTCTTTTGAAGCAAACTAATTAAGTTATAATTAGTATTTGCAATTAAGAATTTAGTTTTCTTGCGAGAAACTAAACGGGATAATTTTGTCATTTCAGATGACTAATGAGGATCAAACACCCACCGTTCCTTCGGGAGACGTGCAGGGCGCACTTGTGATTGGCAGTAGCCATAACAATGCGAGCGCTGCGAGTGGAGGGGCTCAGGCTGAGGCTGCGGCCGTCGCCGCTGCGGCAGAGGCCGATGCTATGGCTGCGGCTATGGCCGTAGCACAGGCTGCTGCTAAGGCTGCGGCCAAGGCAGCGCTTGTGGCTGCGGCCAGGGCAAAGGGCAAGCCTCTGGCAACACAGGCGATGCCAATGTTGCCAACCTCTCAACTAGAGAGACCGGAAAAGTTTAGGGGCAACAACTTCAAACGTTGGCAGCAAAAGATGTTGTTTTATTTAACTGCCCTTAATCTGACCCGGTTTCTTAAGGAGTCTGCACCCGTCCTAGGCGAGGACGATGAGGACGTGCAGACGGTTTCGGCGGTGGAAGCATGGAAACACGATGACTACCTATGCCGGAACTACATCCTGTGTGCTCTGGATGACACTCTCTTCAGTGTATTCGAGCCCAAGGCTTCTGCAAAGGAGCTTTGGGAGTCTCTCGAAAGAAAGTACAAAGTGAATAACGCTGGCGCAAAGAAATTTGTTGTCACGGACTTTCATGAGTACATGATGACTGATGGGAAGAGTGTCATCGAGCAGGTTGAGGAACTCCAACTCATATACCATAGGCTTGAGGTTGAAGGGCTAGTTATCAACGAACCTTTCCAAGTGGCATTAATGATTGAGAAACTGCCACCTTCTTGGAAAGAGTTTCAAAACTACCTGAAACACAAGCGAAAGGCTATGACCTTGGAAGGACTCATTGAGAGGCTCAATGTTGAGCAAAGCAACCGTCGATCCGGAAAGAAAGGCGGTGGTGGAGCAGGCAACGTGGTTGCCAAGGCCCATGTGGTTGAGGACGCTGTGTCTAAGCAGAAATGCTTTGACAGCGCAGTCGGTGCCTCTCTCAAGAAGAAATTCTTGGGAGACTGCTTTGTGTGCAACAAACCGGGCCATCATGCCGCGGATTGTAAGATGCGCATCGACAAGCCCAAACACACACACACACCCCCTTCCAAAGAGGAAGTTCTAAGGGAAAGGGAGGAAGAGGGCACCTGCTCAGGCTAATGTGGTTGAGGGAGGAGATGATGCTGGACAAGACTACATGCACCTGAGTGTTGTGGTATCTGAAGTGAACCTGGTGGGGAGCAACCCAAAGGAATGGTGGCTGGACACAGGCGCCACTAGTCACATCTGTGCCAGCAAGTGGATGTTCAAGACCTATACGGCCGTGGACAATGAGAGCTGCTTCATGGGGAACTCGGCTACTTACAGGGTGGAAGGAAAAGGAACCGTGTTGCTGAAGATGACATCGGGAAAGGAGCTCACACTGAATGGCGTGCTCAATGTGCCGGAAATTCGCAAGAATCTGGTTTCCGGGTCTGTGATGGTGAATAAAGGATTTAAACTTGTATTTGAATCTGCTAGAATTGTAATCACCCTTAATGGAATGTATGTAGGCCGTGGCTATATGACCAATGGCATGTTTAAATTAAATGTTGGTACTCCGACTCCTAAAGCCGAGTCTGCTATTGTGGGTACTAAGGCTGAGGCCAGTACCAAGAATAATGTAATCGTTAATGTTGCCTAAGTGGCTAATAAAAATCCATTTGCTTATTCTTGTGATTCATTTAATTTATGGCATGGTAGATTAGGTCATGTGAATGCTAATTCTATGAAGAAATTAATATCACTGAATCTACTACCTAATTTTGTATTTGATAAACAACATAAATGTGAGGTTTGTGTTGAGGCAAAATTAACCAAGTCTTCGTATCAACATATTGAACGAAGTACTGAACCTCTCGGTCTAATACACACGGATGTATGCGAATTAAAGTTTATACAAACGCGAGGAGGGAAAAAGTATTTCATCACGTTTATAGATGACTGTACTAGATACTGCTACGTCTACTTAATGAGAAGTAAAGACGAAGTGGTAGAGAAATTCGCTCTTTATAAGACCGAAGTAGAAAATCAACTCAATAAAAATATTAAAATGTTGAGGAGTGATAGAGGCGGTGAATACAAGGCACCGTTTATGCAGATCTGCGCAGAAAATGGTATTATACATCAAACCACAGCCTCATACTCTCCGGAGTAGAATGGGGTTGCCGAGCGTAAGAATAAGACGCTCAAGGAAATGATGAATGCTATGTTAATAAGTTCTGGGTTACCCCAGAACATGTGGGGGGAAGCACTGTTTTCCGCCAACTATGTATTGAACAAGCTACCGCATAAGAAGCGTGATAAACCACCTTATGAACTATGGAAAGGCCATAGGCCGAGCTGTAAATTCTTAAGGGTTTGGGGTTGTCTCGCAAAGGTCTTTGTCTCGCTTCAGAAAAGAACGAGAATAGGGCCAAAGACGGTAGACTGTGTGTTCATAGGATATGCACAAAACAGTAGTGCTTATCGTTTTCTCGTGCACACGTCGGATAATCCCGATGTGCATGTAGATACTATCATCGAAGCTCGAGAAGCTTCTTTCTTCGAGGAGATCTTTCCCCGTAAGTCTTCCATAACTGTATAGACTGAGGAGTCAAACAATGAGGAAAATGTGGGGGTAAGTGAACCGTTGGAGGAAGAAGAAGAAGAGCCTTGACAAAGTAAAAGGGCTAGAAAGGAAACATCTTTTGGTCCAGATTTTGTAACCTTCATGATAAAAGGCGAACCGGCGACATTCAAAGAAGCAATGACATCCCCGTAAGCCCAATATTGGGAGGAAGCGATCAACAATGAGGTTGAATCGATATTACAAAATCACACTTGGGAACTAGTTGATCTACCACCCGGGTGTAAGCCACTAGGACACAAGTGGATCTTCAAGAGGAAGAGAAAGCTCGATGGAACAATCGAGAAATACAAGGCGAGGCTTGTAGTAAAAGGTTTTAGACAAACCGAAGGTGTCGACTATTTCGACACCTATGCCCCTGTCTCCAGGAAGACGTCAATCCGGATAGTCATTGCCCTCGCGGCACTGTTCGATCTGAAAATACATCAAATGGATATTAAAACGGCGTTCCTGAATGGTGTACTGGAAGAGGAAATTTACATGGAACAACCGGAAGGGTTTGTGGTTCCAGGTAAAGCACACAAGGTGTGTAAACTTGTGAAATCCTTATATGGACTTAAACAAGCACCTAAACAGTGGCACGAAAAATTTGATAGAGTGATGCTATCAAACGGTTTTTGAATAAACGAGTGTGACAAATGCGTCTACGTAAAAGGAAATGAAAAGGACTAGATGGTAGTCTGCCTCTACGTAGATGACATGATTATAATAGGGAGTATTGATAACATCAACTCCACTAAGAGAATGTTGTCACAAAAATTCGAGATGAAAGACTTGGGTGTCGCTGATGTAATACTTGGTATGAAAATTACCAAGACATCAGACGGATATGTGCTATCTCAAACTCACTATGTCAAGCAGATGCTTGACAAATTTGATAAAGATAGTAGGGCTACATCCAGAACTCCGATAGAGATCTCAACGACCCTGATTTTTTTTTTTTGGGAGAGTGTGAGACAGTTGGAATATTCTCGAATAATAGGCAGTCTGATGTACGTCATGAACTGTACTAGACCAGACATAACCAACTCAGTGAGTAGACTGAGTAGGTACACCAGTAATCCTAATGAGGAACACTGGAAGGCCATCATGAGACTTCTCAGATATATGAGATACACTGCCGACCGAGGGTTGCATTATACCAGATATCCAGCTATACTGGAAGGGTATTTCGATGCAAACTGGATCTCAGATTCCAACAGTACACGATCCACTAGCGGATATGTGTTCGTGTTGGAAGGAGCAGCTGTCTCGTGGAGATCATCCAAGCAGACCTGCATAGCTAGATAAACTATGGAATCTGAGTTCATAGCGTTGGATCTAGCAATAGAAGAGGCTGACTGGCTGAGAAGCTTTCTGGAAGGAATTCCAATGTGGCCAAAACCTGTCCCAGCAATAAGCATGCACTGCGATAGTCAGTCGGCTATTGGTCGGGCACAAGATCATATGTATAATGGAAAGTCCCGACATATTCGTCGGAGACATAAATCCGTAAAAGAATTGTTAGCTAACGGTGTGGTGTCATTAGATTTTGTGAGATCTAAGGACAATATAGCGGATCCATTTATAAAAGGCTTGACTCAGGTAGGAGTTGAAGTTTCATCGAGGGGAATGGGGTTGAAGCCCATCAAACTGGAAACCTCCTCAGAGGCAACCCAACCCGAACTGGATTCTCCAGCGTCGGGTTCAACGGGAAAACCGAACTGTGGGGGTGACCGAACAAAGCACTCGGGAACTTAAGTTCCCAGCCCATTTCTAGGATGAAAGAGTGATAGACCTAGACCATCTTAAGGGTGAGCATGAGGCTCTTAATGAAAACAAGTATCTCGAAGGTCGAGAGGGGTGAGTCAGGACACCCTTGACTTGAAATCACCTATGACGAGTGTGTATGGCCGATACTATGTGATGAGCCATGGGCTAAATCACTAGAGCACTGGGTTGAATTTTGCCAAGGTAGTCCACGGCCAAATATGGACAACAAGCAAAGGGATTAGTAAGTGGTGTAGAGAGGACACTGTGTGTGCATTACCCTGGTATGCACAAACGCTAAAGGGTTCAAGGCTTAAAGGCTACCCAATAGTAGCATATCAGATTTTACGTCACTACGGCAGGTTCAAGGCGCTAGCTAGCTGTCCTTATGCAGTGAACTCTTACGGTTCTCTTGTATGCATTTAGGAGCATTTTTATTTTCAGCCAATTGCATTCATGTGGGGGATTGTTGGAAAAACATGTGAAAAACATGGGTGTTTCTGAATGGTCACTGGACCAACTTCGAGTCATTATTTCATATGACATCGCTGAGTTGTTTATACCGTACTCAACGTGTTTGAGTAGCCCGTGTGACGAGCTTCGTAACGGTATATCACATGACCTATTCAGAGAATGGGTGTGAATACAAAGTGGCTTCAAAGTTGGTGTCTCGAAAGCTCAAATCTGAAAAAAGCGAAATGGTAAAGGAAAACCATTTAGTATAATCCCATATTGTAAGATTAAGAGTTAATTTTACAATATATATATCATACCAACCTATGTAGTTATTAAACTAACATGTCCACATACACCTAAGAGTATTAGTGTGTACCACACACGCTTGCTCGCTCGGGTCTCGGGTCACGGGTCACGGGCACGGGCGCGTGCGCGTGTGTGGTACACACTAATACTCTTAGGTATATGTGGACATGTTAGTTTAATAATTACATGGGTTGGTATGGTATATATATTGTAAAATTAACTCTTAATCTTCCAATATGAGATTATACTAAATGGTTTTCCTTTACCATTTCGGTTTTTTTAGATTTGAGCTTTCGAGACACCAACTTTGAAGCCACTTTATATTCACACCCATTCTCCGAATAGGTCATGTGATATACCGTTACGAAGCTCGTCACACGGGCTACTCAAACACGTTGAGTACGGTATAAACAACTCAGTGCTGTCACATGAAATAATGACTCGAAGTTGGTCCAGTGACCATTCGAAAATACCCATGTTTTTCACATGTTTTTCCAACACTAAATAATTACAATAGTCAATATAATTTAGTACCAAAACTTATTTAGCAGTATTTTATTTTTAATTTGGTAGTATTGACCTAAGTGAAAAAAGTATTGATAAACCTTGTTTTTGCTAAATTAGTTGGGGAAATTATAACTAATTGCAATTTCCCCATAAAACATTAACTAAAAATTCTTATAATTTTGTGCAAAACCTCTTTGGGTGTATACAAGAATCTTATAATTAGATAACTTCGATAGATATATATGACCTTAGTCAAACTGTTGAGTTACCATATGAGATTCCTTTATACACTTACTAGTTAAACCGCCCCCTGCAAGGCACGGGTTTATTTGTTTACGTCATCCTGTGCTGGAGCATTGGTTCGTTTCTCGCAAGCAACGCATGTTTGTGAATACTGAATAGTATAAATAAATATCGCTTATACTTACTTGAATCTGGTTGAGTATCATACTTCGATTACATCGTTGTCCGTCCTCGTTCACACAACATATGATGTTTTTTGTGTTTCGTTACGTAAGGTGTTTTAGACGAGTTTAAAGGATTGTACATTTGTGCAACCGCTCATGGATTTATCTTTGTTGTTTTCAATATTTCATGCAATTATCATATCATATCTTGTTAAAAATATAAATTTATAAACTTTTCGGGTTAAATTTATATGTTTTATAAAATTTGGGAATGAAATGGAATTTAAACTTAACTTCCGTCTAATTAAATTGACGGAGGTCCGCAATTTAGGAAAAAATATATAGTTCGGTGCCTTTAATGTCATTAGTTTGATACTCATTTTGTTAATGTATGATAGTTGAGTTCATTAAAACTATTTTTTCCCCTTTAATTTGTTCTTTACAATCGCAATCGCAGTATATAAGTAATATAAGTTTGTCTAATACAATTATTTTAATATAACATAGTAAAATTGTCTTTGAAATTTTATTTTAAAAAATTACGTTTGTCTAGCACCGTTATTATTGAATTATGTATTTAATGATGAATAATTGTAATTGACTTATGTTTATCTTAGGCCCATCACTACTAAAACGGTATGTAATTAATGATTAGTATTTTTCAATATATAAGTGATACGGAATATTTAAAAAAGTATGGAAATGTAGATTAGCATTTAACACCGTTAAATTTGTTGTCTTAACTATCATGATAAATGGCCTAAACCGTAACAATCTCCTTTGGGAAATAAACTCATCCAATATGAACACTGTAAATTTGTATTTATAAAGTTACAAGAGAATTTGTTAAGTATTTAAGCGATATTTAAATGTGGAAGGAGACAATCACATTAATATGTAGGTGGAGAAGCATTTTAAAATAAATAATGATTAGAAACTTAACTTATTTTATGGAGATATGGACGGCATATCTTTAAGATGTGTGTATGTGAAATACGGAACTTGTGTACCCAGTCGAACCTAGCTGAAGTTAGCTAAATCAATTTAAATATTTTGTTTTTTAAAATACTATGGAAAGAGAATAGATACGGAATAACTTGAGAATTATGTATTATTTTCAATCATTCGCCCAACTCAATTATTTCTGTAGTTAATCCGTGTCAAATTTGTATCAAAATTTAACAGAGCAAAATCAATCGGAAATCCGTAGCAACTCTATCGTTATATAGTATGACGGAATTTTCGTAGCTAATTTCCGTCTCGTTTTGACTGTTTTTTTGTAGTGTTTAGACAAGTGTTGGGTGATGAACGAGATCAAAAATCTGTGTAAGATCGGTGTACTAGACTTAAAGTCGTGCCTGCTAGTTGGGTACTTGGGTCATTCGCAGCCATCTGTTAGTTGCATTTCCGGTAGAAAACACTTTAACCCATGGTGGCTGTTTTCATCAAGGGCGGCCCATGCCAAGTCAAGTAAGGTTGGGCCTGGGGCAATTTTTTTATTTTTTTTTGGTAATGGTTCAGCCAAATATAATTATATAATTTACAGCTTATTATAAACTCAGTTTTAGCCCAAATTTACAATTGGATTAATTCAACTTTTGCAAAAGAAAATACTCACACACACACACACACACACACACACACACACATATATATATATATATATATATCAATTAAAATGAAGCTGATTTTATTTTATTTTTGCTTGATAAAAATGTTATGGACAACCGAATAATCTGAGTTTTGGACAATCCGTATAGTCAGGCCGCCTCTGGTTTTCATGAATCACTTTTGGACATATACATGAGCATTGGAACCTTGTGGTTATGGTCTGAATTAGGGTTGGGCTCGGTTCGGTTCGGTTTTTAGCAAAACCGAAATCGAGCATATTTTGCGGTTCGTTTTTTTTCGGTTTCGGTCTTTTTATTTTTTGGACCGAACCGGACCGGTTTTTTGGGTCCAGTCTCGGTTTTTTTCGGTTTTTCGGTTTTTTTCGCTTTCGGTCTTTTTCGGTTCGGTTTTATTGAAAACTGAAACAGTCCCGAAATTTTTTTGGTTTTTCGGTTTCGGTCTTTTTCGGTTCGGTTATCAGTCCGGTTCGGTTTTTCCGGTTTTTCGCTCAGCCTTAGTCTGAATGAGCCCAACCAGGGCTAAGGATTTTGAGGTTCTTCTCATTTGTTTCTTCTGACATGGTTTGGGTTCATGACGTCGAAATGCACAACATTTTTTCTCGATTCTGAAAAACACCCATGCTCTCTCTACTCCAACTTTAGTCCTTTCGAAATTCTTCAGTTGGGTTAAACTAGGGCGGAACCATTTTTCAAATCCATTCCAACTGACATTGTAGATAAAAGACGACTAGAACACCGTTTCAATCATAATCAATTAATGCATTTCGGATTGGTATAAGAATTGGTGGAGCCATGGAGCTACTGTTAAAGCCGGTTTTGCCTTCTTGTTTCTGCATATTGAACAATTTTTAATAAAACAATCACGCCATGCAGTACTGTTTTACTGGCTTCATGATTAATTATTTTCTTCTTAAAGTGTTTTTCTCGTTGTCACATGTTTTGATTAAAAGCTAATTATAGTATAGTAAGCACGAGTACAACTATATATATAGTAGGCAGCATTATTTTTTTGAGCTTTACTGGCAATTTTTTGTAAGTACTGGAGTTACACCAATGCTATGATACCAATTGCATGCCAATTTAATCAAGTTATGTAGCGGAGACATGCAAGTACGTAAATAGGGTGTTGATTTTCTTGGTTACCTTTTTTTCTCTTTTCGAGTTTACTATGGGTAGAGATGGCAATTTCATGGGTTTCAACCCAACCCGACTCATGGACAAAGTTACACTTTTACTTATTTGATCCGACCCATTTGACCCGTTTTTAAAAAATATTTTTTTTCTTTTAAAAAATAAATCTCATAAATATCAAAAATTTCAAATAAAATTTGTTAGTTAGATTAAAAAATCATTTGATTTAGAAGTATAATATAAAAATAAGATAAAAGAGAGAGTTTAATGTATATGAAAGAGGAGAGAGAGAGACAGAGTGTTAAGTTACATTTTTTTAAGTTATATTTTTACCCATTTAAACCCGACCCGAATAGAATTTCACTTTTACCCGACCCATGACAGATCGAGTCGGGTTGAAATCCGTAAAATTGTCATCTCTAACTCTGTTTGTTTTAGGGTAAAATGGGGGTAAACAAACATTTACGGTTAAAATAGATTTTCCGGATGATTGGTTTAACGTAAAACATTTTTTTTTGGAAAAACTTTTCCACATATCCAGTAAAATTGGGGGAAACGATTACCCCGCAAATAAAGTTGTAAACAGTTTACGGAGCCTCTCTCTATATTATTTCTAATACTATTATTATAACTATTATTAATTATAGGTCTATTCTTTCAAAATTATTTAATAATTAGTCCAATTCTATCTACTAACCAATAAAAAAAGGAAAAAACACGAAAAATTCTAAAAAATAACAAAATTGGAAAAAAAAAAAAAATCCGAAAAATCTAAAACACCCAAAAAAAATTGAAAAAGCTAAAATCTAATTAACCAATAAAAATATAAATAAATAGGAAAAAATGGAAAAAATAAAACAAAAAATTCCGAAAAATCGAGAAAACCCAAGAAAATTTGAAAAAGCTAAAATCTAATTAACCAATAAAAATAGGAAAAAATAGGAAAAAATCTAAAAAATAACAAAAAAATGGAAAAAATAAAATAAAATATTCCGAAAAATCTAAAAAACATAAGAAAATTTGAAAAAGTTAAAATCTAATTAACCAATAAAAATATAAATAAATAGGAAAAAATCTAAAAAATAACAAAAAAATGGAAAAAATAAAACAAAAAATTCCAAAAAATCTAAAAAACCCAAGAAAATTTGAAAAAGCTAAAATCTAATTAACCAATAAAAATATAAATAAATAGGAAAAAATCTAAAAAATAACAAAAAAATGGAAAAAATAAAACAAAAAATTCCGAAAAATCTAAAAAACCCAAGAAAATTTGAAAAAGCTAAAAAAAGTCAATAATATCTTCTATACTTATAATTTTATGAGTTTATATGTTGAAAAATTATAAGTTATTATAAGTGACGTATATGAAATAAAATACGTGTTTAAATTAAGTTTCTTATACATGTTGACGAAGTTACTTTCAGAAAATTAGACGAACTTTTAGCTTTTTTTCCGTCAAAATAATTGTGATTTTAATCACTAATGTTTTTAAACTTTCACGAACTTATTCATTTTTATGACTTTTAGTTAATTTTTATGACTTTTAGTTAATTTTTGTGACTTTTAGTTAATTTTTGATGTTTTTCATCTTAAAATATTTTGTTTAAAGTATGAACAATGTTTATTTATTTATGCATCGAATTTGTCTAATTTAAATAACTAATAGATTTTTGAATTTCAATAGAATTCTCATGGGAAACCTTTGACGCACCAAGCACCCGTAAATAAAATGCAAACAAAAGTTTAAATCATAAAACTTTACCCGAAAAATATTTTCCCTCCGTAAATATTTTACTACGAAACAGAGCCTAAGAGGGATTTAACTCATAGATAAATCCTACATGCCCACAAAGTGTATGTTATAAGAATAACCCGTGCAGTTCTTTTTTATACCTCGTTATTTATTATTTATTGAGAGAGAGATTTATTTTACTCTTGGGACCTATTTGTTATTATTTAAGTACTTATGCACCTTTTGTTTATTTGTTTATTAGGAAACTAATAAGTTCCCAGTAAACCTACTTTTATTTTTATCTAAATTATTGACAAAAGAGGCCAAGGCTTGGATCATTCTCTCTCACCAAAGGTGATCTTGTGTTTCTCTTCTTTTTTTCGCGATATACGTCGTTTTTCTCCCTTTTCTTTGTGGTGTTTATTGATATATATATTCATTAGAAAGTCAAATAAAACATACAAACCGGTCTTTTGATTTTTTAAACTCGACTTTTTTTAGAACTCAATATTATTATTATTTATAAGTTTTTTTTGGTTTGATTTGTTTTGAGTTGTTTAAGTCCATGTCCTACGTTGGAGTTACATACAAGAAGTTAGTTCTGGAAAATTGTGTTTGAAAAAAGACACGTTACGGAGTCCAAATCTTCTACCTCATATTCTTTATTTACTTCCGTGCACTCTTATTTATTTTATCCAAAAAAAAATTCTAAAAAACTTAAAAAAAAAATTTGTACAATTACTATAATATATGTATCAATACATTCCAATAATTAATTTTTTTTTTTAAATCCACATGCAATTTATTTTGGAATAAATATATAAATTAGTGTAAATTAAACATTAAATCTTAGAAAAATTGTCTAAAGCAATATTATGCCAAAATGTTTTAAAATTTGAATACAATATAATATAAAAGCTTATAAATTTACGGAACAAGTTGTGAAAATTTAAAATTTAAGTGAAAATAAGTAAGGAGGCACGGAATGAGATAGAGAATAGGGATAGAAGATTTGGATTCCACATTATGTCTTATGTAAAGTTATTATGTTAGAATTCTACATTATAACTAAAAATATGTACTTGTCATTAATTCAAGTAAAGTAGATGGGGTTAGAGAATAATTTAAATGATTGGGAATGTTCTCACCGAAATCATTTAAATTATGAGAACTTTTTTCCAACCTTATTCAATTGTGATTGTCTCAACAAACAAGGTTAGTCTTCCTCCTTTTTTAATGAAAACTAATAGTGTGTATTATTTTCTTCGTATATTAGAGTATGCGTATCTATTTTCTTACACTTTTTCTCATATTTAACTTAATTAGCATCACTTTTATATTTTTAGGATAACAATTTAACTTTATATATTTTTCAGCTTCGCTATCAAATTTATTATCATAACTAAATATTACTATATTTTAATATAGTTCTATCAAATTTTTTAAAACCAAATTAATTTACTGAAACAAGCACATTAAATAATTTACAAGTTTTCTCGTATTTAAAGTAAAAAGTACATTTTTACAACTTATAAGTAAACGTTTTGCTTTATACAAATTATCAGTTTTTTTTTATCAATTTCTCTATCAAAACTATACAACTCATATTTTTGTTATTTTATTAATTTATATATGAAAAGTACAAATAAAGGAGAGTGAATAAGAGAAAAATAAGAGAAAAAATTTATTATTTTAATTATAAGTAAACATCTTAATCACTTATATTTGAGTGATATTTGAGTTCATGTAAATTAAAGGTAATGGATAAGGAAACTGATGCGTGTACAATTTTAAAACAATATTCTCATATTTAAGGTAAATGAGACATGTAAGTGAACTACGATTAAACTCCATCCCAAGTATCTTGAAAGTCATGAAAATATTCCAGTAAAATCACTTTTAAAAAAAAAACTGAATTGTTACAGTTGTTTTTGCCTTACCTATTTATTGAATTTGAACTACGATTAATTTGTCCTAGTATAGTAATTTGGATTGGCCTGTTGGTATATATATACTATATTACTAATCAATGATTCTACTTATTAGCAATTATCAGACTTAGTTTGTGTTCCCTTCTAAACCCTAGTTACGAGATTGTGCTTTATCTTGACATACATGTTATCTAATGTCCGCATCGATATGGTATATATTCAGATGAATGTCTGCTTTTACAATGAGAAAAAATCGTTTAGCTTCCATACTTTGATAAAATTTGACCTTTCGTGATTCACCGATTTTTGTTTCGAGCAATTTCTATGTACTTGTACATTAAAATTTAGGATCTTTAGAATTCCAACTTATCTACTCCCAAATTTGTTGTTTGGTTGATTTATCCGTTCAGCTCTTACTTTGGTTCATGAGAAGACCAATTTAAATGTATTTAAAATAAATTCCCAAATTTGTTCCCTTACCACCCTCGTCACTTTGTGATTCTGATTGTTGTTTTTATAATCAATAACGACTCTTACTCTATCAACCCTTCGATTTTAAAAGTGAAGTTCCGACGGCAATAAAATCATATACTTAAAAGTAAAAAAAGCACCGGATTAAAATTATTTCATAGTCCTTTCCATTTTCTCATTCTTTAACCCGGGTGCATATTCATAGCCCATATATGTTGCCTTCTTCCTCTTTTAATTTACCCACATATCTAAATCTGATTTTTAGCTTTAAACATAAATCATTAAATTACGCTCATTTTTTTTTTATATTTAGTCAGAGAAAATATGAAACTTGATAAGATTTTTGGATTTAAATAATGATTCTTTCTTCTAATCTAATCTCAAATTAATATATATATATTAATTGATGAGAGAATTTTTTAACAAAGAACATTATTATATATTTATTTTAATTAAGGGTAGGCAACACAAGTGTTCTCTCATCTTATATTAGGATTTTATTACTAGTCGATATATTTAATTTTATATTTTTATTGAACGGTAGATCACACACAATGGCTCCTAATTTTTTTTCTTAAGGTTTTATTGTTTGGGATCACCGAATTTTAAATAGTGATATTATCTAGTTTATTATTTTGGCTTATAGTTTTTTTTTATAGACCATCATATTAAAATAAACAAGATTCAATGGTTAATAAAAGAGGAGTGTGAGTACTCGTCTGTAGAGAGGAGTCCGGTGCTCCGATTCCCATCACTTTGTGATTCTGATTGTTGTTTTTATAATCAACAACGACTCTTAGAAGTTAGAAGTCTGTGAAAGGAATCTTTTTAATTATTCAAATCTGTTACTAATTTTTTTCCCCATACAAAGATTTCCATTAATAGTCAATTTTTACAGTAACGTACTATCAGTAATTATCATGTGTACATGATCACTTATTTCGAAATACAGATGGCCATGTTTGTACCGGCGGAGCTAATGATCGATATATTTTTAAGGTTCCCAGTAAAATCTATTCTACGATTCAGGTGTGTATGCAGGGATTAGCGTAATGTTATCGATAACAAAAACTTCACGAATATGCACCTTATTAAAAACAAAATAAATTGCTGCCTTATAGTACAGGCTTGCGGTAAACCATGTCTTTACTCTGTCAACTTAAATTCTCTTGAGGACATAGTGCAGCTCGATGTCCGCTCATGGTGGCCTAAAGATCGGTGGTACGAGTTTTACGGGGTTAGGCTTCGGGATTCGTGCAATGGTTTGCTCTGCTTGTCTTCCTGTTCGAGAGATGTCGCTTTGTGGAACCCCTCAACAAAAAAACACCTTTTATTACCCCCATTGAGCTTCGATCATCGTCAAAATCTTACTGGTGTATTTGGGTTTGGGTATGACTTGGAAACCGATGACTATAAAGTTGTGAGCATTGTACAACGTTACACTTCCCTTATGTCAAGTATAAATACTGTGGTTAAGGTTTTTACCCTCAGATCAAATTTGTGGCGACAAGTTTATAATGGTTTCCTAAAGGAATCTCTCAAAGGAGTTGGCGGCGTGCTGGTTAGAAATTCACTCCATTGGCTTTTAACTTCTAAACACGAGCAATGTACGTACGTCAATTGTTGCATTTGATCTTAGAACGGAGGAACTCGAAGTGTTTTCCTTTGCTAGTAGCATGGAGGGTTGGGCTTCTGAGAAGATAACTATACAAGTTATTGAAGAACGCATTGGAGTTAGTGTTTTTCTAAATAATGAAGGTTTTGAGTTATGGGTGATGGAAGAGTACGGAGCGAAGGAATCCTGGACAAAGTTGATTTTGATTGCTGAATGGAGTTTAAGTGCATATAATCATGTTTGGCCCATACAGTGTTATAGGAATAGAAAGATGTTAGTTGGTGCTCGATCAAAAGGCTGTCCTATAAAGGCTGGATCAAAAGTTTTTTGGTTTGACTTTCAAACTATGACAATTGAAGATATATGGGTTCGCGGTTTGCAAGGCAATGTTTATGATCAATTTTTGTGTTCAGAAAGTCTTGTTCCTCTCCATGGTAGTGCTGGTTAAGAAGATCATAAGAACACTTGTCACAAATGATCAAAGGCGGTGAAAGACGCCTGAAATACGATTTCAATCATAGTCAATTGCATTTCGGATGGTTTAGGAATCGGTGGAGCCATGACACTACTGCTTTTATCCCGTTTTGTGTTCTTGTTACTTCATATTGAAACATTTTATTAATAAAACAAACAGGTTAGCTCACTAATTTAGTGAAACATTTCTTTGTTCTTGTTTAATCCCGTTTTGTTTTTTTTGTTTTTGGAAGGAAGGTAAGAATAGTATATATTAAAATAACTATAACCTTGCTAATACAACATACTAGGTAAGGATGATACAAGCAATCTTACTTGAAAGCTCTTGCAGAACAAACACCGACTAAAAGCACAAGCAAGCAATAAAATCAACTCAAACTACCTCCATCCCGGCTAACTAGAAAACTAACGACAATAAGAGTCGAAAGTGGGGTAAAAAGTACAAAGCAAAGCTAAGAAGCTAATATAGTAATGTCTATCCCAAACGTAGAAACATACAAATAATCCCGAAAATTGCATTTAGCATTATGGCTAATTTAAGTGTATTGACCTGTGTTTTGGACCAAAATTGGTTTGCTGACCTGATTTTCAAAAAATTTGATTTAGTGACCTGTGTTATGCATTATTAATAATTTAGTGACCTCTGAAAAAGTTTATGAATTACCAATTTAGTCCGTATAGTTTGAAACATTATAATATAGGATAAATTATAAAATATGCAGATTTCAGTTGAAAAAAGTTAAATTATAATACTTCAACTTATTTTTTTTTTAACACAATAAACAAAATTTTCTATACGATTCAAAAGCCTGTAAAAAATGTATTTTATTTATTATTTTTGCATAAAAGTGTAAAATATTTCTTATAATTCTTTTCTAAAAACTACTCATTTTTAGAAAAGACAAATTTTGATTATAATAAGTAAGAAATAATATTAATCTTATTTAAAAAAATAAGAGAATTAAAAAATGATATAGATTTTTGAAGAAAGGCTTTTTTCTTCGAAAAATTTGTTTAATATATAAATCTCTTTCCAAAATAAATAAAGTTCTCAGAAAATGTTGATTTATCTAAAGAATTTTTTTTCCTAAAAAACAAAGTTCTTTCCAAAGTCATTTTTTTTTCTTTAATAAACAATTTTAAGAAATATATGCTTAAGTAAACATTATATTGGTAAAAGAGAAAACAATTTAGTAAAAAAAAATTAATCATAAACTAACTTTTTGAAAAAAAAAACTCGCATTTTCTTGAAAAAAAATTATTTGAAAAATTGCACTTTTTCGATAAAATTTTCTAAATTGAAAATGTGCATTTTCTCCAAAACAAATAATATAAATTTTTTTCTTCAGAAAATGGGCTACTTCTATTATTTTCATCAATTTACTAGGTTAATTGTTAATTTCTAAATTATTAGGATTGTACTGTAATTGTTTTAAACATATAAAGTTAAGTTTAACGTTTTCCGTCCAAAAAGTTAACGGCATGTCACTAAATCATTAAAAGTGTATAACATAGGTAACTAAATCAAGATTTTTGAAAGTGAGGTCACCAAAACAATATTGATCAAAAACATAGGTCACTAAACTAAACATTAAGAGAAAAAAATGAGGATTATATATGTAACTAAATAGTCTACATACAAATATAAATGACGATTTCAACAACTAAGTTTTATTTTATTATCACCTTTGTCTTTTTTTGTCTTTTTATTTTTGCAAACAATAGAAATTTTTTTAAAAAAATTATAAATTATAAAACCGAGTTTTAAATTTTGCAAAGCTCGGGTTCACAAATAAAAAACCCCGGGTTTGAATTAATTTTTATTTTTGTGGACATTTTTGGCTTTTTAGTCTTTTTTTGTGAAACTAATGGAATTATAAAAATAATAATTATAAAAATAATAATTATATTACCCAGTTTTACAAATTAAAAAACGTGTTTACAAATTATAAATTAAGTTTTAAAATTTACTTAATTTTAAACAATTTTATAATATATTAAAAAATTTTAAAAAGCAAAAAACCATAAGAAATTCAAAATTAAACATACAAACTGATTTTTTTTTTTAAAACTCGGTCCATATTTTGTACAACTCATTAATTGTTACTATTATTTACAAATTCTTTTAATTTTTTAAGTAAATTATGAAAAAGTCAATTGATGCCAAAAAAAAATCCATGTCCTACATTGGAGTTATACATACAGACCTGTCTTTTTTGCTATTTATCTTGTACAAGAGAACCTAATACACATGAAACAAAATACTGGTTATGCAAAACTAAAACTAAAAAAAATGTGCTAAACATTAATTCAACAAAACTATATGGGGTTGGAGAATAATTTAAATTATTATGGATGTTCTCTACAATCACTAATTAGTGAATATTAGGGTTTAAGATGTGACAGAGCTTTTTTCTAACAAACAAGGTTAGTCATCTTTTTTTTTTTTTTCAAATGAAAACTAATAGTGTATATTGTTTTCTTCGTATGTCTTGCAGATCTATGATGACATTGGCTTTATGACAAATATATATTGAAAATCTTGAATATGCAATATCACCTGTTTTTTTTTAAACATGACATGATCCTATGATATTTTTATCTTAGTATACTCTTGTTTTTCTCCTTATTCTTTGCTATATTTAATTGTCTGCCCTACTTATTTATTAAATATGGATTCTGACTAATTTAACCTAGTATATATACTTCGGATTTACCTGTATGTTTAACCACAGTTCTAGTAATTGGCTTTAATCTAATCAATCTGAGCTTACTACGATGATCGGATTTAGTTTTGTGTTTGCTTCTAAAATACCATAAACAAACGTGCATCGGTTTGTTTATAATCAGATGAATGAATGACTGCTTACAATGAGAAAAATCATTTAACTTTGATTCTTTTTTAAAATTGACCTTTCGCAATTCATCGACCTTTGTTCCAAGGAATATCTTTATATTTGTACATAAAAGTTAAGATTTCTTAAGATTCAAACTTATTTATTAAAGATGAAGATGTTGTTTGGCTTAGTTACCATGTTCAGTATGTGTTAGGTCAAGATTCTTCTTCGTATTGGAGCGTGTATGGCCAATTTAAATAGTATTGAAAATAACTGTGCCATCATATAAATTCCTAACTTTTGTTCTTTGCCCATTTGTTCTTTTACCATCCTCATCACTTTGCGATTCTGATTCTTGTTTTGTTAATAACTGCTGTTTTAAAAAGCTCCCAACGTTGTGCGATATAGTGGTTTTTGAAAGAAAAACGCAACGCTAAAATGTTATTTGGATGGAAAAACGCTAAATTCGTACTATAGGAACGCTATTTACGCTATAGCGGGTGCAGTTCAAAAAAAATAATATTTTTGGTCAAGATTTTAATGAAATTATTGGAGCTTAAAGAGAATCAAATCTCAAATCTCTTGCAAACAAAATAAATACTTATAATCATTTTGTGATTATTAGTTACAATTTTTTATATATATTTAGTTAATTTTTATTAGATATTTTGAATTTAATGCTATAATTATATGTATTTAGGAAAAAAAAATACACCGCAAAGCGCTATGTAGCAACGCTATTTGCATTTTTAGCGTTTCTATCGAAAAAACGCTACGGTAATGATAAGCTATTTAAAATATTGAAAATAACCGTGCCATCATATAAATTCCTAACTTTTGTTCTTTGCCCATTTGTTCTTTTACCATCCTCATCACTTTGCGATTCTGATTCTTGTTTTGTTAATAACTACTCGTGGAAATCTCTCAAAGGAATCTTTTTAATTATTCAAATGATCAAATCTATTACTCATTTTTTCTCCCATACACAGATTTCGATGAATAGTTAATTTTCATAGTAATAATCATGTGAAGATGACCACTTATTTTTGAAATACAGATGGCGATGTTTGCGCCGGCAGAGCTCTTGACCGATATATTTTTAAGATTACCAGCAAAATCCATTTTACGACTCAGGTGTGTATGCAAGGATTGGCTTAATGTTATCGATAGCAAAAACTTCACAAACATGCACCTTGTCAAAAACAATACAAATTGCTGCCTAATAGTACAAGGCTGGTGTAAACCGTTTCTTTACTCTGTTGACTTAAATTCTTTTGAGGAAACAGTAGAGCTCAACGTTCGCTCATGGTGGCCCAATGATAGGTGGCACGGGTTATATGGGGTTACCCTTTGGGGTTCGTCCAACGGCTTGCTCTGCTTGTCTTCCTTTTGGAGATATGTCGTTTTGTGGAACCCATTGACAAAAAAACACCTCTTATTGCCCCCATTGAGCTTTGATGACAACAGGAGATTGAAAGATTCTGGTGAAAGTTTTAGTGCTGTTTTTGGGTTTGGGTATGACTCAGCAGCCGATGACTATATAATTGTGAGCATTGTTCAACATTACACTTTCCTTATGACAAGTGTAGATACTGTGGTTAAGGTTTTTAGCCTTAGATCAAATTCATGGCGAAGAGTTTATAATGGTTTTCTAGAGGAATCTCTAATTAAAAGAGTTGGCGGCGTGCTGGTTAGAAATTCACTCCATTGGCTTTTAACTCCTAAACAAAATGAGTCTGATGTTAAGTCTATTGTTGCATTTGATTTTAGAACGGAGAAACTGGAAGTGTTTTCCTTTGCTAGTAGCATGAAGTGTTGGGCTTCTGGGGAGATGAGTATACAAGTTATCGAAGAACGAATTGCAGTAAGTCTATTTCGAGCGAGTGTAGGTTTTGAGTTATGGGTTATGAAAGAATATGGACTCGAGGAATCTTGGACTAAGTTGATCTCGATTGTTGAACCGAGTTTAACTGCATATAATCATATTTGGCCCATACGGTGTTGTAGGAATAGAGAGATGTTAGTTGGTGCTGAATCAAAAGGTTGTCATACAAAGGTTTTATTGTATGATTTTCAAACTGAGGCAATTGAAGAAATACCGGTTCGCGATTTGCCAGACTATGTTTGTGGAAATTGTTTGTTTTCAGAAAGTCTTGTTCCTCTCCATAGTGGGGTTTCTTAAGACCAAAAGAACCACTTGTCACATTGAAATGATAAAAGTTAGATGAAAGACGACTGAAATACCATTTCAATCGTTGTCAATTGCGTTTCTGCTTGGTTTAATAATTTGGTGGATCCATGAATCTACTTTTAAATACCATTTTGTGTTCTTGTTTCTCCATTTTGTGTTCTTGTTTCTCCATTTTGGAACTTTTTGTTAATAAAACAAACAGGCCAGAGTTGCACTGCTTTATTTGATTCGTGATTTAACGATTTTTCTTAAGGTGGTTATTTCTTTGTCATGAGCTTTGTTTAAAAGCTGATTCTATTAACATGAGTATTAGTATATATAAAACGAATAACGGAATTAATTTCTTGTTTTTCAGCTTAGTTGTGTCAAAGATGGTTAACTTCGCTTGATTTACAATTACCTTTGTGATTGATAATGATGCTACTATATAATTCTTTACAATTACCTTTGTGACTGACAGTAATGCTAACATAACTCTTAACATTACTCACATGACACAGATGATATCCTAGCAAAAAGGTTGCGAATTTAAGAAAATGTCAAAAGATGGGAGTATTGTTTGATCAATATATAAAGGGAGAAACTGGAAATAGAGCTGCTCATAAGAGCAGTCGGTTATGATCAATACAAGCGAAGGGAAGTGACCAAAAATTCGACAATTGTTTAGTAAGAAATCTCCAAAAGTTTGAACTTCGTGTTTGGCCTCGCTAATTCATTTTATAAAAGAGTCAAATCATAAAGAATATTAGGAACAACAAAGTGGAAGAACAGAATCAACATGAATGGATGGCTAATTTGCTCATATGTAGTCCTATGGAAGAAGACACTATTGTTTCTGGTTAGTAATAAATAAAAATAACAAAACGTTAATAAACCTAGCCTGTTTCTGGTTAGTGATGAATAAAAGAACTCGGAAAATTAGAGACATCATTAGCCTGTGATAAAATCATGCATTTATACCAACAGAAACAATGAGAAAAAATTGAAGTTTTTCACCACTTCAAAAAGAAAAACTAAGATAAGCTATTGTTTCTCCTTACTTCTCAAGAGTCGAGACAAATGGAAACTGCGTTTTCCCTCTTAAAGTAAACAATTGTACGAATAACACATAACTTTGATTCAAATGAAAATAGCCTTAGTAGACAACCAATTTATATAATGTGAATTGCAAAGGGCACGCAATAGAGCATACAAAAACCTACTGATGAATTAACGAGCATATTAGATAAGTAAACCAAACATCAAAAAGTTGTCTTAGACTGCAAAAATACTGAATTCACATGAGAAGTCACAACTTAGAATTATATAATCCACAACTGTTCCAAGAAACTTCCAGTCGATTATCGTTATAAATAAACTCGCTTGCCCATGTACTTCACCAATATCAGTGTATCACTATATACTTTTCCCTGAAAGTTGACAAGATTGAACCGATGCTCAACTTCTCTGTTCATTCTTCATGGCTTTTCTTTTCCTTGAGACAATTGATTTTCTCAGATCTTGTTAATGGTCACCATTCACCATCATCGAGATTCGAAAGTAGACTAACATCATAATTCCCTGCTCTTTCTGACAGTGTATCTTCCAACGGGAATCTGTTAAGGCATAAATGATTTTTATTATCAGAAATAAGGATTCAAATGTGTAATTTTGATCAACCAACGGATGTCATGTATGGATGTGTGTTTTACATATGGGAAAAATAAGAACATCAATGTGAAACCTATGGGAGCGGATACAATTTCTGAATAAAAGAAGTTTTTAGGACTTATATTTTAATTTATATATACGAGCAGTCAGCCACATGCCATAGGCTTAAAAGATTGTGTAGGTCTGAATCAATTAAACAACGACTGCCTTAGAAACTATGTTGGTATATAGTCACGCACTACCCCCATTTCGGTATGAGAAATTGATATGGAACCACTGCCACACCCAAAAAATAAGTATGGGTATGTTTGTAGTTAGGGGTACTTTAAAATAATCTTTTTTAAAAAGCGTGCTTCGTAATAAAAAAGCTCGATTCAAAACTTAAAAAAAACTTTAAAAGCTCGCTTTTCCGCACAATAACGCTTTAGCAAGGTTTGGCTTTTTAAAACACTGCATTTAAATGTATAGACACTTGATCTTCAAAAAAAATAAAATACTCTAACAAACATTTTCTAAATTTTAGTTAAGCGTGGTCCCTGCTGGCACCCCCATGAGTCCTCCTCTCAAGGATGAAATGTTAGTGGTACCACAAAATTCTCATTTTTAACTACGTATCTTCATTTCATTACCTTGAGCAATATTTAACCAACATTATATATTCACTCCTAGTACGGTTATTTGTAGCTCCCTCTTAATAAGTGCAAACTTTATATTTGCTCAAAACCAACAATTGCAGTTCATTCCATTACATACCACTTACCTTATAGTTATTCAGAACTATAAGACTCTTTAAACCAGCATTGTTTGGAGTCTTATATGCTTATACTTCTGTTCTCTATTAAAGCATCTGGCACTCTCTGTCAATCCTTTGGTCATCAGCTGTTGCAACATAGCAGCACCCTCAACCAAGGCCGCATCAATCTGTCCCAAAGAAAACATATAATGGGATTCTTTTTCGTAGTACATTTTTAAAGTAGGTGATAAAAGAGTAATCATCAAATACACCCCCTGAGGTTTAACTGAAAATAAAAAACACCCACACTCAAGTTTAATAAAAAAACACATCCAAAATACATCATTATTCATTGGTAAACCCTAGAGTTGAATTATATTTAGTTTGAGGGTGGATATGATGTTTTTAACCTTATATAAAGGGATCATTTTCATGTTACATTTTTAAAGTAGTAGGTGAAAAAGGAGTAATTATCAAACACCCCCTGAGGTTTATTTGAAAATAGAAACACCCCACAAGTATCAAGTTCAGTCAAAACACATTCAGAAATCATCACTGTTTTTTTCTTTTCTTTTTAAAATCTTATTAAGTAGGATCAAGGGATTTCACACCTAACCCCCTTAACAAGACTCGAACCCTGCACCTCCTATTAGAAAAATAACACTGGTGAACCCTAAAGTTGAATTATATTTAGTTTGAGGGTGAAAATGGCGTTTTTAACCTTATTTAATATATAAGGTTTTTTAACACAAATTTTGAATTATTATCATAAATCTGCTAATTTTTCATTAGTTTATGGGTTAAATAGAGCTACTATGGAAACAAAGTTCCTTCACACAAAAGTCAGTTTCTACTATTTCTAAAGTCTAGACGTAACACATACTGACTTAAATTTGTAAAGGAAACTAAATATGAAATGAAGGGTGACAAAGCCTTTTTATCCCTTAACCTTGTAAAAACAACTTCACGAAGAGTAGGTGATGTATTTTAAAACTGGAAGGGGTATAACTTATTGCATTTGAAACGTGGGGTGTCTTCGATTTCCCCCTGAACCTCAAGGGTGTTTTTGATTACTCATAAGAAACAAACACGTTACTGCATTTGAAACGTGGGATGTCTTTGATTTTCCCCTAAACCTCAAGGGTGTTTCTGATTACCCATAAAAAACAAACACCTTCAAGATTCTGAAATTCGTCGAGTTATGGTGGGTGATTCAAAATTGGTATAAAACAAAAAAAAAACTACTAATTTCACAGACATACTCGCTCTCGAGCTGGTGCGTTGAATTTCTGAAGAAAAAATGCTTTTGGATCCATTTGACCTGGGGGACTTCCAATACCTATTAAAAGAAACGAAATGCTATTAGCTTGATCATAATAATATTAGCTTGATCAAAATAATACTAGCTTGATCAACCTATTTATTTGAAGGGATTGACTTATTCTATCTTGGGAGATTTCAGTTAGTTAATCCCTTCAAATATTACTTTCTCTAATACTAACCAATTCTTAGCCGAGGAAACACGTTATTGTTATGAAAATGATAGATCACACTCTTCAACCTAGTGAAACGAAACAAAAGAAATTGCCCACATTATTTCATATAGAAGAATCCAAGCCTAACACAGGAAACACTAGCAGATCTTAATTACAAAAAGAAACAGTAGTAATGCATATGAGACTATTTAGGGTACTTATTAAAATCTCTAGATCAGGTAAGCCTTAGTCCCTCCGCAACTCTCTCTTCAAAATAAATTGTCATTCAAAGGGAATCCAAAACCAGAACATGGAGTTGTTTGAATTTCATTTTACTGAAATAAACTAGTGCCAAAAATCTTTTCCAAGAATCATGCATGTATGAGTGGATCTTTTGCAACAATTGCCAGTCATACCAAATGGACTATAAAGAACTCAATAAGTACTCGTTTTTTCTCTCTCTTCAAGAATTAAATAATAGATACCCGTTGTGCCTCCCGTGACCTGCTCCTTTGTCTTGAAGCCGCAAGACCCCACATGGCAAACCCATATCATCATGGAACTTCATTTTAAGCAAATAAATAAATAAGAGCAAGCATGGTCAAGCACCTAGTTTTTAGGCACATTACATGGAAAGCTAAGTAAGAAACCATACCACAACCACACGGTTCAGAGGTAGCTTGTAGTAAGCTGCAAGTGGGCCACTCTGTAAGTTAAAGGATAAAATCATACAAAGGTAGTCAGAGTTTTATAAAATGATACTATCGACAAAAATTTGACAGACTAATATACAGAAGGAAGACAGGACGTGGTCCTCTAAGCTGATCAAAAAACAGCGGCACAACATAAAAATACAGAAAAATAAAGCTTATTCAAGAAACGTACGGATTTAACAAGCATGGTTATTAACTGAAGCAATGTACAACATCTATACTTAGAGGTTTTAGTAATCAAATGGAAAATAAACTGCAGAGAGTATAAAGAGACAGATGGCAAGTTATCTTACCCTTTGTTACTCTCAAAACTCTAGAACCTGAAAAAATAGAAAAAAATGTTCTCCTATTCAATCTGTAGTTATTTTTTATCTCAATTAGTTTGTATCTTTCTTTTCATTGTTTACAATTCAAGCAACAGATCACTGCAACTTAATACATCACCACAAGAAGATATAGCCGTTAAAACATAGTATCAGAAAATTTTAGTGTTGGAATAAATGGCACAAAAGCTTTTCAAGTGCATTATTGGAAAAAAGTCGCCTTATCAGAACCTTTATTGGTTTAAAAATGCAATTTTGCTTCTTAAGGACACTGTTTCTTATTTCAAATAGGTGGTTACTCCAATGCATCTAACTCTCGGTTACCCAACTGTTTAAGATCCCCAACTTCATGTAATTTACTGTTCTTCTCATTTTGTGTACCGGTTACTTTCGTGGTACCTCTTCAATTTTCCTTCAATTTTTAATAAGTTGAAAAAGCGGATACACATACCATACGGTAGATGAATGTATGCCGCAACTAAAATGAAGTATGAAACTACAGCTTCTATAAAAAGCCATGCTCTATGATTAGAGCTTTGTATATTACCTCGAAACAATAAGTCATAATGCAAACTTCAGCTAAAATCTTATCCTTCCACATAAAATTATACTACTTGATCAACTTCAAGCATACTTGGCTCAATGTATATCTTACATCACTGAGAATGCACTTATCTCTTAATGCAGATCAAAAGTTATAACCTCTGGTTTCCAAGTGGCTCCAGTGAAGTTACAGAAAATCCTAGTAATCATGTGGAAGTTGTGTTATCTAGTTGATGGCCAGTGCCATAGTGCCGAGATATACTATCTTTCTTTTACAGGAGGGATGAGGGATGCTCTTTTAGTTTCATGATTTCATCAAGGAATTTCTTCTTTATTATAGTATATGTTTGGATTTTAAGATTGCGTCATACTTAATTCCAGTATAAGAGAAACACAGTTATCTATGGGATTGGAAGAGGAAACACAAGTTGAATCGTTAAGGGGAAGAAAGCAATAATAATAAGTGAAGGAACTAAATAAGATTGTAAGATAAAGGAGAAAGCTAATATGCTCATAATATTATTTCATGAGCATTAATAATATACTACAATGACAATCATCGGCATCAAGATTCCTTAGCATAAAATAAAAAATATTAACAACTTAAGCTATTCTTATATTCAAATCTTAAATTGCATCAGTGGCTTCATCAATGCTACACTTTTCACCAGTAAAACATATTTACAGAAAGACTAGCCAATTTAACATTTCACAAAATTAGACATAAAGAATTCCTTTTGAGGAGGTGGAGGAAATAACTCACAGATTCACCGCTCAAGTTCATGTAAGTTTGTGGCTTTGCCAGGAAAACAGGAACATCGCCAACGAATCCTGGAAATTATTGTGTCAGTAATCCTAAGAAATTACACCCAGAAAAAATAACTTCAAGAAATTATTCTTTAGTGTTAAAACTATGAATTATGATACATGTTCCATATATAAGAAAACTTTCATCACAGCATGCCTTTTCCAAATATAGCTTTGCAATGAACTGTATCCATGGGGATCCCTAGTGATCTGGCAAAGGCATCAATCAACTCAAATCCTACCTGTTTTGTGGCAAAAGGATCAATAAGAAAATTCAGGTAAAAAAACAAAACCAATATTACATTGTTTTCAGTTTTTAAAGGGAGAAAATCCGGAAGTTTACATTGTGCCTTGTTCCTTGGTATTTCTCACCAGGGTTACCCAATCCAACAAACAGCCAAGGCTGTTTAGGAGAAGTAGAAGAAAAGAAGCGTTTACAGTGCCGGTTAAGAATCATCGTCTTTTTTTCCACTCTGATTCGTTAGTATCTGCAGTAAGAAGTGAACAATACGAAAAAGCAAAATTAGGTGCAACAATACAGTAGACTAACAATCTCTCTAGTTACCAACTAACAATTTAGGCACTATCATTGCAAGCTTTAAGTATAACATTGCAGGTCTAGAAAAGTTCTATTCGTGATCGTCAACCCAAACCATTCCAGACAAGGTAGTAACCGTTTACCAATCATCATCAAGGAGACAACCAACAGTCTATACGATACTGAAAATGACCCAAAACAATAGATTTTAAACATAACGTACATATATCTACGACACGAATACAAATTGCAAATGCTAAGTTTTAAATTTTCAAGCAAATATCAACATAAAAATAATTGAAAGAGTAGAAAATAGCTGTGCGGGAATCGGGATTAAAGCACATTTCCTTGTTCCATAAAGTACACGAATTTAGTGTCACCGGACAAATTTTTAAAAAATACCAACAAAAAGAATACTAAATTAATGCTTTAGTTTCTGCTTATGAACATACCCATCATTCCAAACATGGTATGTTACACAAAAAATGATCAAACCAATAAAATAACGAATTCAATCTCAGGAATCGACTTAACCAAGAGTGCCGAAAGTCGAAACAAAGTAAATTACAAACTAACCCGAATAATAGTTGTAAATAAAATAAAATAAAAAACCTAACCCACCCATGAGTTTGTATTTGTTAAATTTTTTGTTCAATTCTTCTTTTAATACCCTTTTATTTCTAAGGGGAATTTTATCAAACACCTTGTGTGTATGTTCTTATAGAATTGATAAAAACAAGTACTCTACAACTTTACTTAGATTACTATTAGTAACAAAATAATCACTATAGTATTCAAACAATCAAATTGGTATATATTATTATTTAATTAGCCAATTTTAATTCGATAATTAGTTTAGAGATAGTATAAAAGAGTTTTAAAAATAATAGTGTTTCGCTCTTCCTGGTACATTTAGTAGAATCTTGTCTGCTTTCTTTTTTTACTTTTCTTTTTAAAACTTAACTAAGAGAAAATAAAATAAAATCGGGTTTATACTTTTGTATATTTGTTTATTCATTTTCTTCTTTCTTTACCTTATTTTTTAATTTTAAAATTTTTGTGTTATTTTTTTTGAAAATTAAATTTTTTTGTATTATGGTTTCTGCTTCTTTTTTCTCTTTGTACCATCCTTTCTTAATTTAATTTTTTATACTTTAACTTGTTTTGTTTTTATTTTTATTTTTTTGTTAATTTTCAACCGCTAAAACTCGATTATAAAAATGAAAATAAAGTAGAAACCAATATAAAAAAAAAATACGAGGTACAAGGTGAATAAACCCCAAAAAGTCGCTTTTTTTTAACCATCCGTAATTTGTAGATATTGATGCCGGATAAAATTGACCAGTATTTTTACCTTGGTGTTTGTAAACTAGGTTAAGTCTCATCGTTTTGCTTTAAAAAAAAGAGAGACAAATTTTAGCTAATTAAGTCAATTTTTTTGGGTGACAAAGTTTTTACTGTCGATAATGTAACGAATCGTTGGTTTAGCTACTTTAACCCATTTGCAAGGTGAGACTTTGAGCTTAAAAATTTATTTATAATGGGTTGTGTGTGGTGGGTTTCGGTGTATAATGGGTTGTGTTATAATCATTAATTGCGGTGTCATTAGTTTACTAATTTTTAAAATTTGGCATATTGTCGAGTCTTATGTGTTGTGGTCAAACCAAGTCGAATAGATTGAACCAAGTCGAGTAGATAAAAAACCGAACCAAACCGATTACTATTCAGTTTGATTAGTTTGGTTTAAAATTTTAAAACCCGATTAAATAAGTTTGGTTTGCGGTTTGAGCATTTTTAAACGGAACCGATGAGTGTAGGATCGTTATCGTTGCTTATTGTGTAACTTGTGTTCCTTGATCAAGATTTCTCAATGTTATTATCCATAGATCTGGTACTCTAGTTCTTATTGGGTCCCATAAAATATCAATCGGCCAGAACCTAAATGTTTCCTTAGTTGATGCAGTCTCTCAAGATTAGTTCCTAAAAGACAAGTGTCATCTTCATTATTTCGTACTTAGAATTTAGAAATGAGTCTTGATATATCGTGGTAACTCCCTGGTTTGGATTGACTATGCTGTTATTTTATAAGGTTGTATAGCTGGTATATTCTAGCTAAATTCTCTTTGATATGTAGAGATTTCCAAATTCGCAAAAGATAAAAATTAAGAATGTGACAGACATTGCACGAATTCGAAACTCGGGCTTGTCGTCTTTGAGCATGTTGTCCTCAAATTATCCTAAAATTACTGGAAAAGTTATATAGAAAAAGCTGAATATAAGACAGACTATTTAGCAGATCTTCTTGAACAAATGTAAGTGTGTATTGAAACCTTATAATGGATCACTCATAAGTCTATAAAGGATATTATATTCTTGCATATTACAAAATGGACAATTACAAAAGAATCGTAACTGAAAAAAAAATATCTAAGTTTTGGCCTCATGAAAGAATCAAAGATAATCTACATGGGACTAGGGCCAATTAAGGAACTTGGTCAACTATTGTACATAACTTGTACATTTGGTAGCTTGTTAGTGTAAAGATGCCACATTCCAAAGTAGCATGGGCCTTTAGATTCGGTCATTATCTTGATACATACTCTTAAATCATTTATTTTCTATAATTTCCCCTTGTAAAATATAATTAAAAGAGGCATTTTTGTAGTTATATGGCGTGTCTCCAAGCGGCAGGTATGCACTAATCCAATATTAATTTTGCTTAATTTAAACTAAATTAGTGGTGGTGAGTATGTTTTTTGCCTAGGTCTTGGTTGACGTAATACAATTAAACAAGGATGGATACTTCCCACCATATGTTAATTAAAATAATTCGTAGAAGACAAAAATCCATCTTTTGGTACTACTCTTTTATGGTTGAAAGTTGAAACAATCTCCACTCTTGATGATCAAAGTTGAAACAATCTCCACTCTTGAGAATGTACATTCCAATCGATGATAAAATAATGAAAAGATACATATGAGTAATACTTAATTATTAAAAAGTATATATATCAAAACATTTTTAAAGATTAATATAGATAATACGTTATTCTACTATATAATGTTATACATTTTTACTATTTGCCTTCAACTTTCATACTACATTATATGTACCAAATCATAATTAAAACTTAAAAATTCGTATTCTTGAAAATTAAGTATGTTGTTTTTATGTAGTAATGAATGATTATCCTTACTTGACTACTTCCTATAGTAAGTCTTTAGTAAAATAAATAAATTATAAGCAAGTCTTTAGTAATTAGCATAGTAAAAGTTAAATAAGTTATGATCAATTACTGACAACTAAACCCGACCGGAGCGAAAATTGGTATTATCCCATATTAAAACATCACGAAAATCACTTTTAAGGTAGAATATCCATAGTTCCAACTTTAGTTCTTGATCATGGTGACATCCAAGACCTAAATTTATCTGAATTAAATTGGCGTAGTGCATTTAAAAACAACAACCAAGTAACTAAAAGAAAACAACAAGTACCATCAGTGTGATATCGAGATGGAACTTGTCTGCCTCTAAATGTGTGTGGAATCTGATTTTAATACTTCACATTATACAAATAAAAAGACCACATACAACTTTATTAGTAGTAAAAGTAGAAGTGATGATGAGTTAACTATTTCTTGTTAGAAGCACAATTAACAAAATTTGAATCCGATTATCAAATTAAAGAATAAAAATTCACATAAAAAAGAAAGTATGAAAAGCAAACAAGCTAACATTTGAGGATGGCAGGCCGAATCGACCTATCTTGTATGTCAGTGAATTAAAAAATGATTAAAAGGTGACAAAGCTTAGCTTTTTGGTTAATTCATAATTATAAAGTTTAATGTTGGTTCACTATCAAATGGTCTATTTTTGTCCCCTCGAAAATAATTCAACGGCATATGAGTCGGTCATTAAGTTGATAAAATGTCCTGGTGATTGCTGGGTTGTATTGAAATGTCAATATATTTCGCTCTCTTAATTCCTTCAAAAGTGATGCCTTGTCTTATTAAGTGGAAAGCATCAAAGTTTGGGTCACGTCTATTAATTGGTTTTCCATTACTTGAAAGATGATTTTTGTTTGCATTTTAGATTTTAAATTATTATTACTTAAAAGGAGGGTCCCATTTATATCATTAAAGTTCTGTACTACCATATAAGCCAATAACATATATTTATTGAGTGACAACTGACAATATAAGTTGCGATGTATGCCCATGAAAAAACTATAAGTTAGTATTTTGACAAATACTTTCATCCATACCTGCATTTTTATTTTATTTTGTAATCAGTATCATATTCATACCATTAATAGGGAATAACTTGTATGTAGACCTGGTCTACTACAAAAATTGGTCAGGCAAAATCACTACTTCTAAAGAATGAATAGAGCTCAAAATATTCATATATAGGGATTTATCCTAAAATTCATAACTAGGGAAGAATTGAGAAAAAAAACACTCCCAAATAATATAAAAAGGAATCTAAGCTGTATATTCGCCTTAAATTTCAGTTGTACTTCATATTTTTTTCTCGATTCAAACAAAGGCCAATGTTGAATAAAAAGGATTGCCTTTCTATACATATTTTAGCCATCAGTAATTTCCAAATTGCAAGCATTCCTTTATAAGTTTGTGTCTAAACTCTAAAGTTCTAAACATATATAATGGAAGTCACATTCTCTATTGCTAAAAAAATGAACGACTCCAATAAACTAATGCCATTTTCTCTTATGATTAAACAAATAAAATGTCCGACATATATATTCAACTTTCTCATTTAGCTATTGTCATCAAACCTCTTAAGTGGGGTATTACCCAAAAAGTTGTGACATATATATACTAGCATATTTTAAGCCCAAAAACAAACACTACGACTATTTCTCGTGACGTACTCTCATCTGTAACATAAAAAATAACAGTCACACAAGGAATTATTGACGGAACAATTTTAATTTTGCATCAAAACAATAACTTACGGACAAACCATTTTAATTTCCACCAACTATAAAAGCTTGTTGTGTAGACCTTATTTGATTATCTCAACTAATCCCCTTTCTAGCTCCGCTAAGTTTAAAAGACAAAAGAAATAAACTACCTTATTTCCTATCTTTATTCAATGGAAATTAAATTCCAAAACCCGGAGTTCTTTGCCCCAAAATCAAAACCTTCTCGAAACAAAAGATGTAAGAAAAACAAGTTCCTTGGCGTGAGGCAAAGGCCTTCCGGGAAATGGGTTGCTGAGATAAAAAACACAACCCAAAAAATAAGAATGTGGTTAGGCACATTCGATACAGCCGAAGAAGCTGCTATGGCTTATGATGAAGCCGCTTTCCTTCTCCGAGGCTCAAATACCCGGAAAAATTTTGTCGATAATTGCTCTCCTGATTCCCATATTTCGATGAAAGTCAAGAGTCTTTTCAACCAAAAGAAAGCATCTAAACAGAACCTTACCTTCAACACAACAAAGTCTTCCACCAAAATCACTAAAAAGACTGATTCCCAAACTACTAGCCATGTTTTGCCTATTGGATTCAACCAATGTTTCAACATGATTCATGAAGATTTACCAAACGGCAATTTTTCTTTCCAATTACCAAAACCAATGATGGAAACAAGCACAACAGCGAGTAGTCAAACAAGTAGCTTTCAATCATATAACGGAGACACTAGTCCCACTACATCCGAGTATTCATACGAAGACCTCCAAACATTTGATGACGATGCATATAAGCCGGATTTGAGCCATTGCTTAAGAAATGAAGAAAATACAACGGGTCCATTCCAATTTGGCCAAGTATTTGGGGATGAATTTTATCAACTTTTGTCCACAAAAGAAGAATTCTTAAATCCAAAAACTGAGGATCGGTTACCAGAGTTCGAACACATGATGGTTGAGAGGCAGATATCGGCCTCACTTTACGCGATGAATGGAATAAATGAGTACTGGGAAAATTTTAACAATTTCAACGATTCTTTATTGGATCTTCCAATGGCGTCTCAAATGTTTTGTTCAAGTTAATTCTCTTCTTATTTGTCCATTATCTGTTTACCGTTCTAGTCAATGCAAATGGGAATATTCCATGTGGTACCACTTGTATTTTAGCTTATTTTTCATCGTAATGAAAAATAATTTAAAAGTAATTGGTTATTTTTGTTTATGTACGAATTTTGTTATGCTCTTTTATTGTTCAAACACCAAACTCCAAAGCAATCTCTTTCTCATTCTACTTCATCAGAAAAGAAATAGCCATTTTCAACAAGCTTATGATTAAAATTAATGGCATGAATTATTGAATGTAGTGAAAGCGAGAATCAATCTTGTAGTCTTGAAAGACTACTCCATATGTTATTTACTGTTAATTTGCCCGTGTGACCGGACAAATGTTTGAGTGATATCCATAATGGACTATAGAATCATGAATTTACCCCTTTGCCTAATCCGAATTACAGTGTTGATTGTTGATTGCCATAATAACTGTTTAAATCTCGTTGCAGTGTGTTGAACAAAATGACCTTTTTGGTGGTGGGTAGGTTTCCGCTTAGGTCTTTGTTAACGTAGGACTGAGATGGAGACTTCCCACCATACGTTTATAAAAATAATTCGTTTATGAAAAATAAATTAAAATAAAATTGGTATTGGTTTGATATTTGGTTGAAATATTCTTAGACTTTAAGAATCACAATTGTTTCCGTTTCTTTTTCTTATAAATGAACATGTGCAAGTACTTTAACGTACTAATTATATTGGCTACTGAATACTGATCAATTACTAGAAACAAACAAACTGGAAATCTTCTAATTTCAGGAACGAAATAAAGATTGATATTTCTAGTAGAAGATTTAGATATCAAAATTCAACTTCAACTTCAACTAAGAAAATGACGAGGTTTTTTACCCTTTGGTACCCTAACCTACCATTTTCACTGTTTTATACCCTAACCTACAAAAAACATGAATTTTAATGATCGTCCTAAAAAGTAATGACAAAAAGTGACGTCAATTAACTTCATTGATCCACCATCGGGGGTAAAATAGTCTTTTGGCCAAAATGCTGATGAAACAATTTTTTTTTATATATACATTAGCATCTTTTTAAAAAATTATAATTGGTGGTTAAATGGTAGTAAATATATCTTAAAATTTTGTAATTATTTATAATTGATAGTAAATATATGGTAAACTTTTGTAATCATAATTTTATAAGTTTTAATGTAATTTTAGACTTAATTAATTTATATATGTCAAAATATATTTTCTATTTAAAAAATTGGAACTTATTTTTATATTTTATATTTTAGATTTAGTGTTTTATTTTTTATTTTCAACTATATTTTTTATTTTTGTACTCCTATGATTTTTTATCATTTTATCATATTTTCTTGTAAAATTCTTTTGTATATTTTATTTTGTATTATTAAAAGAGATGGTGACATAGAAGCTGATGTGGCATCGTAAATAATTGGATGAGATAAGGGTAATTTGGTAAAATCATTTTTCTAGTCACGGAAGGTCGTTAAAATTCATATTTTTGGTAAGTTAGGGTATAAAACAGTGAAAATGGTACGCTAGGGTAAATAAACGAAAAAAGTTAATAGCTTAGGATCCAAAAGTGTAAAAAACCCGAAAATGACTAAATGTAAAGCTTCATGTAAAAAGATATGTACGGCCAACTTTATGTTTGTACGGACGACATCTTGTTGTTTTTCAGTGATATTGTCGCTATTTTTCATTGAGTTTAGAGACGTATATACCACGAGTGATGTATCTTTACTCAAATTTCAAAAAAAAATATAGGCTGAAATTGATCAAAAACTGAACTTATCAAAATTAAATTGCTATTTAAAAACTACAACGGAGTAAGATCATTAAGATAGTTAACTATTTTTAGTTAATTACAAGCAAATTAACAAAACATGACTCCGAATATAAAAAGAATAAAAATTTAAAGAAAGTATGAAAATCAAATCATGGCTATGCCAATTAATTACAAGGATAATTAGAAGGAGACAAAGTCTAGCTTTTTGGTTAATTTTAAAGTTGAATGTTAGTTCTACTTCTCTATCAAATGGTCTAGCATGTCCCATACAAAAATAATTCAATGGCACGTACGGTCATATTAAGATGATAAAAAATGGCTCCATATTGCTGGGTTGTATCAAAATGTCAATATTATGCTATATTTCGCTTTCTTGATTCCTTCATTCCTTGAAAAGTGAAGCTTTGTCTTATTAAGTGAAAAGCATAAACTTTTTAGGTGCGTACAAGAAATGAAGAACTTGATTACAAAAAAAAAAAAAAAAACTGGGTCTCATTGGTACTACAAAACTGGGTCTCATTTGTATTTTAAATTGTACTATAAGCTTATAAGTTGTATTCATATATATAAGACAGTAAAGAATGTACTGCATGACTAACTAAACCGGCGCTGCAAAAAAATACTCAAATAGCGACGGAATTAGTGATGGTATTTTTTGTTACAAACTTATTAGAGACGGTTTTTGTGACGGCTTTGTAACAGTTTAGTCAATTTACGACAGATTTGTGACAACTTTTTAAATTAGCGACAAGCTTGTGACAGCTTTTGACTCTCATTAAATCAAACATTATTTTGTAGTGCAAGATGTACCGAAAAGATATAGCTCTTTAACATGATTAAGGATAAGTGTCATGACTAACGATAAAAGCGTTGTAATTAATGTGAACTTATATATAGTAAGCTAAGCAAAATTTCCATCTATTTTATTGGGTCCTTTGAATTATTAGTATACTCCGTTATCAAGATGACTCTGTTCATTTCAACTTGTATGCTATTTCTTCGGTCATATGAACATAATTGATTAATCCCTAACTAGTGTTGAACACAATTTCAACTGAGTTTTTTTAGAGGATTTTCTTTTTAACATGATTACGTATAGATATCGATTGTATACATTTTGATAAAGCACAGATAATAAATTTTTCACTGGCGAAAATTGAGCTATATATGTAGACTGCACTCGATATACTAATTGGTTCTCACAACATTCTGTAGATCGAAAATATGCATTAACAGCATATATAACATAATAGAAGTATTAGAAAATAATAGTTACAAAAGCATAGTCCGTCCTTTAGGTATAAAAATCTTAAATTTGTCTCCATCGATGTTGAGTTATGTGATATAACATTTAGAGAGCATACTTATTTCTTAGAAATTAGAAAACTGCATTCCCTATCTCAAAGATTAAATAAATCAAAGAGCAAAGTTTTAGTTTACTTTACACATTAGCTGCTCTCATCATAGCTCATGAGTACGGCCATGCCTAAAAAGTTATGACATAGTCCAACCATATAATAAAAACCAAATAACAATACAAGTAATTATAAACTCTAATAAAATCACTAAACTTTAACTCATAGTAGAAGTTACTGAATCTTTATGCAAATAATATTTTAGCTCAGAGAGTCTGATTGCACTAATCCCAGCACAAGCTAACAATTAATCTGAGTGACTGGTTTATAACAAATCCTTAAACAAAACCCAAAAACTGGAGGGAAAAAGAACTTTCGATGCTATTTGCAAAACTGTGTCATGAACTCGTTCTCCTTTCCCGGTGACAACATTCCTCTATGATATGTTAGGATCATGCCTCGCAAATATACGGATGGGTACTGGATATTTGTGAGGAATTAACAATTGTGAAGTTTCATATAAGCCAAACCCTGTATGATCTTAGAACGGTTAATTCATGAAACTATGAAACTAGCGAATATAAATTCTAAAAACAATCTTAAGTAATCTAAATTAAACTTTTTCTTCCGATGCATAAACCATAGTGAAATATCAAAAATGAAAACCGTTAACCAAGGATCCGATATAAGAGAATAATCTAGTTTGGACTTGAATATCTAATTGTATTACGATCTCCTCATATTTTTTCTCGACGAAGGTCAAGTTTCTGAAGTTATGTACTCATAGAATCATATAATTAATTTTTAAGCTGCAATATATTATTTTTGTTGTAAGATTATTGGACTCTTGGACTTTTACTTATTGGGCTCAGGTGGGCTTGTAACCCTACCCCTCTATCTATATAAAGAGGGTTAGGGGTCTTGTATTTTATCATTCATTCACATATTCATTCATAATAAAGATCATACTGTTCTCCCCTCTCTCTACTTCTGTCTCCCTAAATACGTAGCTAATAGTTGTATTACAACACGTTATCAGCACTTTGCTCGTGGAGACTAGGATATACGTTCGAAAATTGGGATATAAAAAAAAAAAAACGGCTAGGTTTTGCTCTTCCGATTACACCGCCAGTAAAATAAATCATGCAACAGTTACGGGTAAGCAATCTTACTTCGTTTTTTTTGTAGTACCAGTAACGTATAATATATGGATTATGTTACTATTGCATGAAAATTAAACCATGTACTACTATGAACATAATTGGCATGGCTTGTCTGATTATTACTATAGTATTTAAAAAAAAAATTACATAGTACATGTCGTAAACAGTATGACTGAATATGTAGTAAACATGTAGTACATATGACTTGTCTGATTAACTGTAAACATGTAGTACATATGGCTTGTCTGATTAATTTAAAATTACATAGTACATATGGCTTGTCTGCTTAATCGTAAATATTTAGTAATCTGCCGGACTGAATATGTTATATACTGAAAACAGTATGACTGTTTTGTAATTATCTGAAACTATTGACTGTGGATGTTATTACTAAAAGACTAAACTGAAACTTGTCTGAATTTCTGGACTGTATATGTAATAATGCTGTAAATAGATATATAGTTTGCTGTAATTACACGCATGGTCCTGTAGTATAATACTTATACGAAAACAGTACATATGGTTGATAAAGATACAATATTTGGTAAATATACACACACATGCATATAATTTTTTTTATTAAAAGGCAAGCGAATAAAAATTGCATGCTAATTGAATTAAATTAATTTGACTTGATATGTTAGAATCTTCATGGATTGATTAATAATCTTAATTTGACTTGATATGTTAGAATCTTCATGGATTGATTGATAATCTTAAATTGATTTTATTTGATATGTTAGAATCTTCATGAATTGATTGATAATCTTAAATAGATTTGATTTGATATGTTAGAATCTTTATGGATAGATTGATAATATTAAATAGATTTGATTTGATATGTTAGAATCTTTATAGATTAATTGATAATTTTAAATTGATTTGTTTATAACACCAAATCTACTGCATGATTAGATAGATTCTAAAATATATTTACTGCCTGTTTATATATGTGTGGTTAATCTAGATAGATATTCTATATACTATTAATATTATTGCCATATATAAAATGCGAAAATCGTATATATTCACATTTAAGTTGGAAAAATTATGAATCTTCCCCAAATAGGCTCACCTATTTGGATACGATGTCTAGGAAAGATAAAGGCGGAAGTCGTTCTCCTAATGAGGTCGGTTTTTAAGTGGCATTCGTGCCCTCCACCCTCACCGTCTTTCCTGGTCGTTTTTCAAGTAGAGCTACCGAAAGGGGTTGACTAAATAATAATTTCCCCGAGTGTGTTTATATAGTGATGTATGTTTCGCCGAATTGGTGTCTCAGTATCGACCCGTCGTTCGATCAATGAGAACCAATTCACATTAAAAGCAAAACTAATGTTTTCGAACCTGTCATTTCGAAAAAAAAGTTTGTGCTTGTGAAAACCATAAACATATAAACCAGTCGTTTTATATGATAAATAATCCAGAACTCCCAACACATGTTGGATGCCATCTATGATGAGAAAAATCGCAAAACATACTTGCGACTGTTTAGACGTTGATGTTATTCCGTCACCACATGTTACTCACCCTGATGTGTGAAAAATGTGATGCCCAAATTTTTTTTTGGATGCCATCTTTGATGAGTAAAACACAAATTTGTTGTTACCCTCATGATGAATGCTAAGGCGTTGATTTTATTCCGCCGCCACATTTGAGACGTGATGACGTCTATGGTGAACAAATGTCTGAAATTGACATATTGGAGCAATCCTTCACCAAAATACTAGCTTGGAAATTTTATTCCATAAGCTGTATTGTGAATTTATATTCACCATGTTCCTTTATCGCCCATATGTTATTGGATAAGAAAATTACCCCGGTGAGTAGTTTTAATCCTATTGGGTCAATGGCGATTTGTTTTCCTGATAGTAATGCTTTTCGTGTACAATTTTTTTTCCACGAATCGAGAACCGAGACAAGTGTTATTTGTCTCGAACTGTCGCGATCCCGATGAATCGCTTAGCCAAGAGAGATTTTAGACAATCGTAAAAATCGAAAACCTGTGGCTCCAAGACAGTAATTGAAAGGAACAATATGGCCCGTTGTCACAAAGGAAGAGATAATGCTCAATGAGGCAACTCTATACTATAAAGACAAAGGTCATGCACGGTTACTCCTTAAATAGTTTAAAACTATTATAAAGGTGAAAAACCCGATGCTAATGTGGTTAAAGCTAACTGAAAGGAAACTTTTGAGACCCCCGATTTTGTGGCTCAAATGAGTTTGATACCTTTCTTTATTGATTTTGATAAATCATTGAGCCATTTTTTCGCTCATTTGGATTATGTTTTCCATTTGGATTATTATTTTTCCATTTGGACCATACTTTTGGATTATGGTTTGCCTGTTTACGAAATTTCTCGAAATAATTTAAAGTGTTTTGAGCAAATTCCTTTGACAAATGTGACAAAACTTTAAATTATGAAATTTTAGGCAATACTTGTGGGGTAGTTGATTTTTTTGGAAATAGTGGGTAACAGTGTACCACATAATTTCACCAACTATTTGCCTAAAAGAGTACTCAGTGACAACGATTCTGAACCTGTCGTTCCAAATCGAAATCTTTGGTAAAACCAAATTGATTTGTCAAATATGAGGTCTTATACTCATGTAGGTCCTGCCGTACCTTGTTGAGTTATAAAATATTCGAGAAAACCAGTGTTATCTGGTAATAGCTCATAAAAGAATTGAAATTTCTTTACATATCCTCCATTCAATACGATCAAAAGCGTATTTTATTTTAGAGGAGTTGAAATGTCTTTCAAGTGGTTGCTACCACATTCTTTAAAGTTACCTTATCATTTCGCCTGTCGTCGAATGATAAATGATTTAGATGCTAAGACATGAATGTCTGTACTATCATTCGTCTGTCGTCGATTGATAAGAGCATTTTGATATTATGGCATTGACCGGATGAGATATTCCCGGGTCAAAAGACGATGGTTGATTTATAATCGCATCGCATTTGGATTCTCTTTGAGAATATATTTCATGATTAATCCGAAATTCATGCCACTAATGCTCACTTTGAAAGACTAGTATGTGTAAAGATCACGAAAAGAACTCGTAGAATTCTTGTAAAGAATTGAAGGAGTTATTGTGGACTTATCCAACCATAAGACGGACCATAAATATAAATGGTTATGGTTGATGCATCGACAATAAGGTCACATGATTATTGTTGTCCACAGAAATGTAGCATTTTCTAAACTTCTAGCCCTATCATTAAGTTGATGGCTCATGATCCGGATTATCCTGAAAAGTCTAGTTGACTTGATAATTCCAAAGAGTAAAAAATCGATATTTTGATTTGAATTACTTGAGTTTGGAAATTCAAATTGAACATCCTGTCGATTATGTTCAGACCCAAATGGACTCACGGAAAGTTTGATGATGCGACTGCAAATGATTGCATGCATTTCTTGGTCTTGCGCACCAAGATTTATATTTCCGTGTGGGGTTATGTTATTTTGCTGCATTGGTCCGTCATGAGGCCCATAGACACTCAAACACCATATGCGTAACAGCTGGTTACTGGTTATGAGCCAGAAGTCTCATATTAACGCGTGTTTGGAGTGCTTAATTAATATTTTGATTGAGCCTCTATAGCGTTCAAAATATGGACCTCTAAAGGGGACATAAGTCGATTATGAATCTCCTGCCTATCATTTGATAGAGTAACCTTGGCAAGCGATCTCTTTACCGCATGATATGCGAAAGTGACATCGCTAAGACTGTTCTTCCCGTCGTTAGGGGGAGATTTGCACGTTACCGTTGATAAGGAACGACGTGAAATAACGTGGCATAACCCACTCAGTCTTAGCTTGATCCCCAAAACTGCACTTAGTGATAAGTAAGTGCATAGACTCCATCAAGTCTAACTAAATGTCAAATGCATTTAATAACTTTATGAGATGTCACGAGATCATTTATACCTGCTGCAAAATGCTTGCAAGGATAGACGTCCCTGTCGGACGCCGTGTTCCTGTCGTAACACGTTGCTTTGGCCGAACCCGCCAAGCAAAGGACGCTGTCGTCGGCCATCAGTCTGTCGTCCTTCCCAAGATACGAGGAAGTTGACCAGTTCCAAATTCGTTCAGCCCTAGAGGTGGTGAACTGAAACTCGTTTGTCGTACGAGATTATAAAGGATCAAGGAGATGTGTGATTTCCTCCTCATCCTAAGAATCTCGAAATATCTGTCGATCATGATATCTTAGACGATATTGAAGCGAAATGAGACTGTCATTGATTACTTGTTCATATATTCGGTGACGACTGATAATATGAACAAATTATGACAGAGAACCATGTACCGTTGCCTGAAGTCAACGTAGAATAGACTGGACTAATGGAAACTTGCAATCCAAGTAGACTCCTTAGCGAAAGTGTGTTCGGACCTGTAGCTCCAACACCACCAATGTTAAATGAGTTCGTTTACTTGGTTATTCGTAAGGAAAAGTGATGAGAATAATGAGATTGTAGAATGCTCGCCTAGTAGCGCAAGGCTTCTCTCACATCTTGGAATTGATTACGAGATGGTTGATTTTCTCGTAATGGACGTTATAACGGTCCCATACTTTATCAGTTTAGTAGTTTCCCAAAAACTGATTATGCAGGATGTGATTGTGGTCACTATTTTATCTCTATGAGAATTTAGACAAAGAGATATAGATGAAGGTCCCTGTGTGACTTCATATGCTTTAATCAAGTAGTTTCTGACCACGGAACATGATCTCAATTAAATGAGACGTTCACTATTTGGATTAATATAATCCGAGCGGATGTGGTATACCCGCCTAAGTGAGTACTTGATCAGCTTGGGATACTTGAACAAGTATTATGCCCTTGCGTGTTTTATTATGCGATCCACTTTTGGATTTGCCTTCGAGATGAAAGATCTTGGGAAATAACGGTAGTGATTCGGCCTGATGATCGAGTCCCATAAAGATTGAATCTAAGTCAGTGATTCAGACTACACCCAGAAGGTGTTATGACGTTTTTTAGTCATCATGACGCTAAGTCGTCAGATTCTCCCATGATCGTTCGATCACTAGACATTGATATAGACCCAGTCCGTCCCTGATGAGACGATGAAGAGATATTGAACCATCATGTTCATATCTAAGTACAATAAGCGCATCATTGTACTTGGTCTAATGTGCGAGGACGAACATCTCGTATGCTGTGAATGGTATAGCTCGACACAGCATCGCGCTAACACGCTGCCATCGAAATGGCACTAAAGGCACATTCCCTTACCTTATGGTAATTTTGGAAGTGGGCTAGTTTATCCCATTTGCGTCATCGAGTGTACCTACCCCTTTCGGTACTCGAATTAACGCAACCCTTTTTCGGTTATACCGATGCCGGTTACTTATCAGACTCGCATAAAGGATATTCCTAACATGGTCTGTCTTTACCATTAGGAATAAGGCAAAATCTTGGAGGTCTTGAAATGACTCCAAACGAATCACTCTGATCTACTCGTGCTCTATGAGACGACTAGAAAGTGTATATGGCTTCGAGCTCGTATTAGCCATATTTGAAATACATATGCTCTGTCTCACGATCCAGATAAAACACTTGTCTTATTTGAGGACAACTTGTTGTTATCGATCAAGAGAGACATGGCTAGATTATGCTATTTAGCATTTCTTGCCGAAATGAATCTTCACATATGAAATTAAAGAGCATCCTGTCGAATGCTCGTTTTATTCCACGTTATATTTTCTTGCATACAGTCGTGTGCAAGTAAATGAGGCATCCAGTCGAATGTTCGTACTCTTTCTTGAAATATGAAATCCTTGCACCCAGTCGTGTGCAAGTGAGGGGGAGCATCCAGGTGAATGCTTATTGTACTAATTACTACTTAGTCGAAATTCTCGCACCCTGTTGTGTGCAAGTGAGGGGAGCATCCAGTCGCATGCTCGTGTACTCTTTTTGTCCTTAGACCAAGGTTTTTTCGCACTGGGTTTTCCTTGGCAAGGTTTTTAGCGAGACACGTTCCCATCTTATCTCACTTAAGATTGCCGAAATTAGGGGGAGTATCCTGTTGTATACTTATTACCACTGTGTACTCTTTTGTCCTTCGACTAGAGATTTTTTCCCACTGGGTTTACTCTAGCAAGGTTTTGATGAGGCACCTGTTTTGTGGTTGATCCCTACTACTATCACTGTTGCACTCTTTTTTCCTTCGATCAGAGATTTTCCCATTTGGTTTGCTCTGTCAAGGTTTTGATGAGGCACACTGTTTTGTGGTTAGTTACTTACATGATATTTCGGCCTATATTATTTGGCTACACAGTTTCTCCTAGGTACCGGTTTTGTCCCACACTGGGTTTTCCGGCCCTAAGGTTTTTATGTGTTTAGCATTGCGAATGAACTGGACTCAGATCGACTGCATGAAGACGAAGAATTCAAGACGTCCAAAGGGGGAGTGTTGTAAGATTATTGGACTCTTGGACTTTTACTTATTGGGCACAGGTGGGCTTGTAACCCTACCCCTCTATCTATATAAAGAGGGTTAGGGGTCTTGTATTTTATCATTCATTCACATATTCATTCATAATAAAGATCATACTGTTCTCCATTCTCTCTACTTCTGTCTCCCTAAATACGTAGCTAATAGTTGTACTACAACACTCTTCAATTTTTGTCTAAAGTATACACATAAAAAGACATCACGGCCTCAATTATTAAAACAAATAGCCAAAATATTCAACGCCCACTTATTAAGTTATTGCTGCCCAAAAAGTTATGACATATACAAACATATTTTAAGCCCAAAAACAAACACTACGACTATTTCTCGTGACGTACTCTCATCTCCAACATTAAAAAAAAAAAAACATAAGTTTTAATAGACGGAACAATTCAATTTTGACATCCGAACAAGAACTAAAGACAAAGTATTCCAAAATCCACCATCTATAAAAGCTTGTTGTGTAGATTATATATATGGTAAGTGAAAAAAACAATAGAACAATATTATTTCCTACCTTTTTCTAATGGAAATAATTTTCCAAAACACGAAATTATTTGCCCTTAAATCGAAACCTTCTCGAAAAAAAAGTTTTAAGAAAAACAAGTTCCTAGGTGTGAGGCAAAGGCCTTCCGGGAAATGGGTTGCCGAGATAAAAAACACAACCCAAAAATTAAGAATGTGGTTAGGTACATTCGATACAGCCGAAGAAGCTGCTAGAGCTTACGATGAAGCTGCTTTTCTCCTCCGAGGCTCTAGTACCCGGAGAAACTTTGTCGATAATTGCTCCCCTGATTCCCACATTTCGATGAAAGTCAAAAGTCTTTTCAACCAAAAGAAAGCATCTAAACAGAACCTTACCTTCAACACCACAAATTATTCCACTAAAACCACTAAAAAGACTAATTCCCAAACTTCTAGCCATGTTTTGCCTATTGGATTCAACCAAGGTTTCAACATGATTCATGAACAATTACTAAATTACAATTTTTCTTTCCAATTACCAAAACCAGTGATGGAAACAAGCATAACAACGAGTAGTCAAACAAATAATTTTCAATCATATAGCGGAGACACTAGTCCTACTACATTTGAGTATTCCTATCAAGATCTCCAAATGTTTTTCCAATTACCAAAACCAGTGATCGAAACAACAAGTAGTCATACAAGCACAACAACGAGGAGTCATACAAATATCTTTCAATCATATAGCGGAGACACTAATCCAACTACATCCGAGTATCCATATCAAGACCTCCAAACATTTGATGACGATGCGTATAAGCCAGATTTGATCCATTGTTTAGGAAATGAAGAAAATACAGTGAGTTCATTTAAATTTGGCCAAGTATTTGGGGATGAATTTTATCAACTTTTGTCCACAAAAGAAGAATTCTTAGTTCCAAAAAGTGAGGATCTTTTGCCAGAGTTCAAACACATGATGGTTGAGAGGCAGATATCGGCCTCACTTTACGCGATAAATGGAGTAAATGAGTACTGGGAAAATTTTAACAATTTCAATGATTCTTTATCGGATCTCCCAATGGTGTCTCAAATGTTCTGTTCAACTTAACACTGTTCTTTTTTCTCCAACGTTCTTCTTCTTATTGTTCTAGACAATGCAAATCGGAAAATCCTTTGGATACCATTTGTATTTAACCATTTCATTCATCAATAAAATTGAAATTTAATTAGAAGTTTCTTGTTCTACTTAATTGATATTTGAACTTCCTTCGTTCCATTGGGCTATATTAATCTCTTTCTCATTCTACTTTATTATAAAACAATTTCGATATGCAATTAGCTTATATTAAAGAAATGAAATGACATGAATAATTGAATGCAATTAGCTTATTCAAAAACTATACCAGTGTTACCCCTCTGCCTAGTAAGTAGTAATGGAGTACAGAATCAGGGAATTACCCATTTGTCTAATCTGAAATACAGTGTTAACTTCCATATTAACCGTTAAAACTCCTTGCCGTTTGTTCGGGGAAAGAAAATACACGTCGAAAACAGATTTTTGTAACCAAATATATCAAGCCATGAAAGATGCTAACATACCAAGTTCCTTAATAAACTCTATATTACACATAAAAAACACTAAACTTATAGAAACAAATCTCGCACATATATTTGTTTCAAGAGAAAAGGTGCGATAATAAACTTGCCCCCCAAAAAAACCACGCATATTGTATTCAAAGCGTATTAAATCGACTATTCCTAACCTTATATGCTAATTGTTAAAAGCCATATCTTAAGACAACCATTAATAAATATTACAAAAAGTTGTAACTCTTTACAACTGAGAGCATCCATAATAGTTTTGTTAACTTTTTATTGTTAACCAGTGACACATTATCAGTTAAAATGTTATTAAATGACACATATGTATATTAAGTTAAACATCCATATTAGTTTTAACTTTAACAATGTTATCTATTTTAACTAAAAATTAATTATTCAAAATATAGTATTATGGATAGATGCCGAAAGAAAATAAATAGCAATATGGTAAAGATATAAAAGATATACGTGAGAAATAACAGTTAACTGTGGGTGTGATTAGACTTGTTTGCTATGTCATCAAGTAATAACAATTAAAAAGATCGTTATCTTTAACGGTGTTTTTAACATCTATAAAGTTAACACACACTTTAACACAACTATTGAGGAGACAAAATTGCATTGTTAGCTAACATTTTTAGTTAACAATAGAGATAACAACACTATTGTAGATGTTCTAAGAGCATCCACAATAGTTGTGTTAATTTTAACAATATTAACTTTGACGCATCATCGTTTAATTGCATTTTAAATGACACATGTGTAACTTAAATTTAACATTCACATTAGTGTATTAACTTAACAAAGTTATCTAATTTTAATTAAAATTAATTATTAATTAAAATCTTATTAATTAGTCATTTTGTAAATTTCACTAAAATAAGAACTAAAATAGTAATAGTAGAAATAGAGTTCACGTTCAAATTAATGATATTTTGCCACATCATCAATTAACAACATTAAAAACATTGTTATATTTAAGAACTTTTTTAACATTTATAAAGATAACACATGATTTAATATAACAGATAAAAAATTGTATTTTTAGCTAACTATTTTAGTTAATAATAGAGATAATAACACTATTGTAAATCATCTAACACATTATAGTCAATGATCAAACATAACGACTTGTAAAGCTAATTAGCATTAAATTGAATAACCAAACTAAAGAGAATAGACTATAACAAAACCAATTAGCCAATAACTAATAATTTATAATGCTCGTGTCATGGTGGAAAGGTTTAAAACTTATCAAAAATCACCATCAAATCATAAAATGTTAACATTAAATCTTAAAAAGTTTACGAAAAATCAGTACCAATTCCAAATTTCACAATTTTTCTCAACTTTATCGACCAAACTTGCATTCCGTGTAGGGACGGCTCATATCCAAATCCAGTAAGTCTCAGACCTGGGGCACAAACTAGGCTGGGGCAAAAAAAAAGTAATTTTTTTTTTTTTTGCAATGGTTCAGACCAATATAATTATATAAAGCTCAGTTTATTATAAACTCAATTTTAGCCCAAATTGGCAATTGGATTAATTCAACATTTGCAAAATAAAACACCATATATATATATATATCAATTAAAATGAATCTGATTTTATTTTATTTTTGCTTGATAAAAATATTACGGGCAACCGAATAATTTGAGTTTTGGGCAATCCGTGGAGTCGGACCGCCCCTGATTTCGTGCAGTTGCCATGAGCCCCAACTGAAAACCCTCACAATCAACCCTAACCCACGATCTATCCGTCGACCATATCCAAGACCCATATGCCTCGTGCCAAACCCTAGCATCCAACTTCACATTAAACCCAACACTCGTTTATTACATTCCTTTTTTTACTAATATCATCCACCACCCACCTTGCCACGTTAGTACCCACGGTACCTAACCTGCCCATAACCACCGTCTCATTCTTCATCCCCACCTCAAATGGTGACTAGAAACTGGACGTCCCAGCTGCCGACTATAAGGTAAGGGGAGGTGTAGGTTTCGAAGTTGGAGAGCGATAGAGATGACTTGTGGATGACTGGGATGGGTGCGGAAAAATACGCAACTATTGAGGCCATGCAAATAGTCACTACAAAAAACATAGAGGCTTTGGAGACAATTTATGTTGATACAATCAAAATTTGTCTCTAAATAGGAAAAAAATATTTTTTTAGGGACAAAAATATTTTTTTTTGTCTTCAAATGTAACTTTTAAAGATAAAAATTAAAATGTTTTTTTATCTCCAAAAACAATTTTATACCAACTATATGAGACAATTTAATTTTGTCTCCAAATATATTTTGAAAAATAAATAAATTGTCTTTCTTATGTTGCTATAGGATTGTCTTTGAAGACATAAAAAACTTTAATTCTTGTCTCTAAAAATTACATTTTGGGACAAAAAAATTATTTATACCCCTAAAAAATTATTTTTATCTCTAAAAAGAATCGTTTTGAGACAAAACTTGATTGTTTCTAAATAAATTATCTCTAATTCTCAATTTTGTTGTAGTGAGTGAATGCAAGGACACCCAAGAATAGGAGCCATAGGAGGAATTGTCGGGTAATTAGCGGTTCGGACGGTCATTGTTCGTACGGTTAGTTGATAAGAGCTGAGTAGCCGGTGACAGTTTCTGATTTCACTCCCATATTTAGACGTCTAACCTAATGAATTCCATGCATGTATATATGTATTTAGTATTTATATATAGCAAGATTCAGGAATATAGGATATATATATGGGAGTCTTTTGGGTAAATTACCATGTGTTGTAGTAATATTGGGATTCAACTTTCAAGCCTGGGATATAAGGTCAAAAATTGGGAGTTTTAATAGGATTATAACTTTCTCTTTGTTTTGTAAATCGTCATATATATTGATGGACCGACGATCGCAAGTCTTTTTATTTTATTATTACACTACAAAACAATGTTCAGTTAGTGAGGGATAAAACTGTTATAAATTTGTTATTATTCTAAAAAACTGTCAAAAAATTGTCCTACATTCCTTCAACAGTCATGAACCCATCAGAAAAAATATCACTAACCAGCTCCTCAAAACAAATCTTATAACTATTCCTAAAACAAATCTTATAACTATTCCTATTGCTATTTAGACTTTTTTTTTTGTACTGTATGGTCTTTTTCTATTTTGCATTAAATATTAATACAAGTGACTTGGCTTAACTTTTTTTCTTTACATTTGCAATTAGGGTTTCCAAATGATTTTCTAATTGCAAATAAGTACGTTGGGACTTATTATGCCTCCATTAATGTTTATGCAATAAAGCTGTAGACACCCTCCAAAAAAGCTATAGAGAGATAGAGCTCATTATTCCTTGTGATTCTTTGCGAGTGAGGGCGTGAATATCCCCCATTTGACCGTGATTGTATCGTGAACAATCTTGTACGTAAGTCGTCCACCATATTCGTTAGTTTTTTATTTCATCGTACTCTTTACCAGACTAATCACGGTCATATCATATGAACCGTTATTCTCATACCGATCAACAATATTTTTCGTTTTGGGCCGTTTCTTTAACTGCTTTTTAACCATCACGACTTCTAATGCATTGTGTGAAGGGACCACTTTAGTAGTACTATTTTTTCTACATGAGTCTCTTCAATATACGACTCATCACAAATATAGTAGTAGCGTGATGCTAAACCTAATTGGTATACTTAGAACATTTTCAACCATGTTATTGCAATTTGAGATAAAGTTAAAGCCACTATATGACTTTTCTCGGTGCCGTTTACAGGGATTTAGGGGATGTAGGCCGCTACCCGAAATGGGCTCCTTAAAAATTATAAGACTCGTTAATTTTACTAAAAATTATGTCATGTTTGTATAATCTATCATGTTACAAGTTATACTTCAGATCTAAAAGTAAATATATATGAACATTAAGGTAATAAATTTGAAGTTACTTGAAAATAATACAATTAAAACATAGAAACGAAATGTGAATCTTACAATCTTACTTGAAAATATGTATGTATAATTGATTGTTTGATAATTTATAAGGTATCAAAATTAATAAATACCAAAATAAATATAAAAATCAAAATTTAAAAGCTTTTTGATCAAACACGTTAAAAAATAAACTATTAATTTTAAAAAAAATTACGAATAAATATGAAAAATCTAACCAAAATATAAGTATTGTTGTGTGACATATTAGCTCGTTATAGATATATATAGAGATATGTATAGATATAGAGAGAGGTATGATAAACAACAGACGAATTGTTTATTCATTAATATGATTGTACAAAGAGATACATCAAGAGACCCCTGACCCTCTTTATATAATAGAGGGTAGGGTTACATATGCTAGGAAAGCCCAATATAGGCCCAATAGAGTAAGGCCCAAGATGGCCAATAATATCCTACAACACTCCCCATTTGGACGTCTTGATTTCTTCGTCTTCGTGTTGTCGATGTGAGTCGAGTTTATTCGCAGTGCTAAACACATAAAAACCTTAGGGACGGAAAACCCAATGTGGGACAAATCCGGTATCTAGGAGAAACTGTGTAGCCGAATGATATAGTCCGAAATTCTATGTAATTAACTAACCAGAAAACAGTATGGCTCATCAAAACCTTGCCAGAGCAAACCCAATGGGAAAATATCTAATCGAAGGAAAAATAGTACAACAGTGGTAGTAGTAGGGATCAAACACAAAATAGGTGCCTCATCAAAACCTTGCTAGAGTAAACCCAGTGGGAAAAACCTCTAGTCGAAGGACAAAAGAGTACACAGTGGTAAGAAGTATACAACAGGATACTCCCCCTAATTTTGGCAATCTTAAGTGAGGAATGATGGGAACGTGTCTCGCTAAAAACCTTGCCAAGGAAAACTCAGTGGGAAAAAACCTTGGTCTAAGGACAAAAAGAGTACACGAGCATGCGACTGGATACTCCCCCTCACTTGCACACGACAGGGTGCGAGGATTTCGGCTAAGTAGTAATTAGTGCAATAAGCATTCACCTGGATGCTCCCCCTCACTTGCACACGACGGGGTGCAAGGATTTCATATTTCAAGAAAGAGTACGAGCATTCGACTGGATGCCTCATTTACTCGCACATGACTGTATACAAGAAAATATAACGTGGAATAAAACGAGCATTCGATAGGATGCTCTTAAACTTCATATGTGAATATTTATTTCGATGATAAATGCTAAATAGCATAATGTAGTCATGTCTCTCTTGATCGATAACAACAAGTTGTCTTCTATGACAATTGTTTTATCTGCATCGTGAGACAGAGCATATGTAATTCAAATATGGCTAATACTAGCTCGAAGCCATATACATTCTCTAGTCGTCTCATAGAGCACGAATAGATCAGAGTGATTCGCTTCGAGTCATTCTAAGACCTCCAAGATATCGCCTTATTCTTTATGGTAAAGACAGACCATGTTAGGAATATCCCCTATGCGGGTCTGATAAGTAACCAGCATCCGTATAACCGAAAAAGGGTTACGTTAATTCGAGTATTGAAGTGGGTAGGTACACTCGATGACGCAAAATCGGATAAACTAGCCCACTTCCAAAATTACCATAAGGTAAGGAAATGTGTCTTTAGTGCCATTTCGATGGCAACGTGTTAGCGCGATGCTGTGTCGAGCTATACCATTCATAACATACGAGATGTTCGTCCTCGCACATTAGACCAAGTACAATGATGCGCTTATTGTATTTAGATATGAACATGATGGTTCAATATCTCTTTATTGTCTCATCAGGGACGGACTGGGTCTATATCAATGTCTAGTGATCGAACGATCATGGAAGAATCTGACGACTTAGCGTCATGATGACTAAAACATCATAACACCTTCTGGGTGTAGTCTGAATCATGGACTTAGATTCAAGCTTTATGGGACTCGATCATCAGGCCGAATCACTACCGTTTCTTCCCAAGATCCTTCATCTCGAAGGGCAAATCCAAAAAAATGGATCGCGTAATAAAACACGCAAGGGCATAATACTTGTTCAAGTATCCCAAGCTAATCAAGTACTCACTTAGGCGGGTATACCACATCCGCTCGGATTATATTAATCCATATAGTGAACGTCTCATTAAATTAAGATTGTGTTCCGTGGTCAGGAACTACTTGATTCAAGCATTATAAAGTCACACAGGGACTTTCATACACGTCTCTAGTCTAAATCCTCACAGACATAAGATCGTGAACACAATCGCATGCTGCATAATCAGTTTTCTGGAAACTACTAAACTGATAAAGTAGAGGACCGTTATAACGTCCATTACGAGGAAATAAACTATTTCGTAATCAATTCCAAGGTGTGAGAGAAGACTTGCGCTACTAGGCGACCATTCTACAATCTCATTATTCTCATCACTTTTCCTTACGAATAACCAAATAAACGAATTCGTTTAACATTGGTGGTGTTGGAGCTACAGGTCCGAACACACTTTCGCTAAGGAGTCTACTTGGATTGCATGTTTCCATTAGTCCAGTCTATTCTACGTTGACTTCAGGCAATGGTACATGGTTTCTTGTCATAATTTGCTCATATTATCAGTCGTCACTGAATATATGAACAAGTAATCAATGTCAATCTCATTTTGCTTATCTATCGTCTAATATATCATGATCGACAGATATTTCGAGATTCTTAGGATGAGGAGGAAATCACCCATCTCCTTGCTCCTTTATAATCTCGTGCGACAAACGAGTTTTAGTTCACCACCTATGGGGCTGAACGAATTTGGAACCGGTCAACTTTCTCATATCTTGGGAAGGACGACAAACTGACGGCCGACGGCAACGTCCTTTGCTTGGCGGGTTCGGCCAAAGCAACGTGTTACGACAGGAACACGACGTCCGACAGGGACGTCTATCCTTGCAAGCATTTTGCAGCAGGTATAAATGATCTCGTGACATCTCATAAAGTCATTAAATGCGTCTGGAATTTAGTTAGACTTGAGGGAGTCTATGCACTTACTTATCACTAAGTGCAGTTTTGGGGATCAAGCTAAGACTGAGTGGGTTATGCCACGTTATTTCACGTCGTTCCTTATCAACGGTAATATGCAAATCTCCCCCTAACGACGGGGAGAACAGTCTTAGCGATGTCACTTTCGCATGTCATGCGGTAAAGAGATCGCTTGCCAAGGTTACTCTATCAAATGATAGGCAAGAGATTCATAATCGACTTATGTCCCCTTCAGAGGTCCATATTTTGAATGCTATAGCGGCTCAATCAAAATATTAATTAATCACTCTAAACACTCGTTAATATGAGACTTTTGGCTCATAACTAGTAACCAGCTGGTACGCATATCATGTTTGAGTGTCTATGGGCCTCATGACCGACCAATACAGCAAAATAGCATGACCCTACACGAAAATATAAATCTTGGTGCGCAAGACCAAGAAATGCGTGCAATCATTTGCAGTCGCATCATCAAACTTTCTGTGAGTCCATTTGGGTCTGAACATAATCGACAGGATGTTCAATTTCAAATTCCAAACTCAAGTAATTCAAATAGAAATTTCAATTTTTACTCTTCGGAATTATCAAGTCGACTAGACTTTTCAGGATAATCCGGATCATGAGCCATCAACTTAATGATAGGGCTAAAAGTTTGGAAAATACTGCATTTCTGTGGACAACAATAATCATGTGACCTTATTGTCGATGCATCAACCATAACCATTTATATTTATGGTCCGTTTTATGGTTGGATAAGTCCACAATAACTCCTTCAATTCTTTATAAGAATTCTACGAGTCCATTTCGTGATCTTTACACATAGCAGTCTTTCAAGGTGAGCATTAGTGGCATGAATTTCGGATTAATCACGAAATATATCCTCAAAGAGAATCCAAATGCAATGCGATTATAAATCAAGCATTTTCTTTTGGCCCGGGAATATCTTATCCGGTCAATGCCACAATATCAAAATGCTCTTATCAATCGACGACAAGCGAATGATAGTATAGACAATCATGTCTTAGCATCTAAATCATTTATCATTTCGACGACATGCGAAATGATAAGGTAATTTTAATGCTTTAAAGAATGTGGTAGCAACCACTTGAAAGACATTTCAACTCCTCTAAAATATGTTTTTTGGTCGTATTGAATGGAGGCTATGTAAAGAAATTTTAATTCTTTCATGAGCTATTACCAGATAACACTGGTTTTCTCGAATATTTTATAACTCAATAAGGTACGGCAGGACCTACATGAGTATAAGACCTCATATTTGACAAATCAATTTGGTTTTACCAAAGATTTTGATTTGGAACGATAGGTCCAGAATCGTTGTCACTGAGTACTCTTTTAGGCAAATAGTTGGTGAAATTATGTGGTACATTGTTACCCACTATTTCCAAAAAAATCAACTACCCCACAAGTATTGCCTAAAATTTCATAATTTAAATATTGGTCACAAAGGAATTTGCTCAAAACACTTTAAATTATTTCGAGAAATTTCGTAAACAGGCAAACCATAATCCAAAAGTATGCCCAAATGGAAAAATCATAATCCAAATGGAAAACATAATCCAGATGAGCGAAAAAATGGCTCAATGATTTATCAAAATCAATAAAGAAAGGTACCAAACTTATTTGAGCCACAAAACCGGGGGTCTCAAAAGTTTCCTTTCAGTTATCTTTAACCACATTAGCATCGGTTTTTTCACCTTTGTAATAGTTTTGAACTATTTAAGAAATAACCGTGCATGACCTTTGTCTTTATAGCATAGAGTTGACTCATTGAGCATTATCTCTTGCTTTGTGACAACGGGCCATATTGTTCTTTTCAATTACTGTCTTGGAGCAATAGATTTTCGATTTTTGACGATTGTCTAAAATCTCTCTTGGTTATGCGATTCATCGGGATCGCAACAGTTCGAGACAAATAACACTTTTCTCGGTTCTCGATTCGTGGAAAAAAAAATGTACACGAAGAGCATTAATATCAGGCAAACAATTCGTCATTGACCCAATAGGATTAAAACTACTCACCGGGGTAATTTTATTATCCAATAACAGATGTGCGATAAAGGAACATGGTGAATATAAATTCACGATACTGCTTATGAATACAATTTCCAAGCTAGTATTTTGGTGAAGAATTGCTCCAATATGTCAATTTCAGACATTTGCTCACCATAGACGTCATCACGTCTCAAATGTGACGGCGGAATAAAGTCAACGCCTTAGCATTCATCCTGATGGTAACAACAAACTCGTGTTTTACTCATCAAAGATGGCATCCAAAAAAAAAAATTTGAGCATCACATTTTCACACATCAGGCTGAGTAACATGTGGTGATGGATTAAAATTAACGTTTAAACAGTCATTTCGTAAGTATGTTTTACGATTTTTCTCATCATAGATGGCATCCAACATGTGTTGGGAGTTCTAGATTATTTATCATATAAAACGACTGGTTTATATGTTTATGGTTTGCATAATCATAAACGTTTTTTCGAAACGACAGGTTCGAAAACATTAGTTTTGCTTCTCATTTGAATCGGTTCTCATTGATCGAACGACGGGTCGATACTGAAACACCAATTCGGCGAAACATACATCACTATATAAACACACTCGGGGAAATTATTATTTAGTCAACCCCTTTCGGTAGCTCTAATTGAACACGACCAGGAAAGACGGTGAGGGTGGAGGGCACGAATGCCACTTAAAACCCGACCTCATTAGGATATCGACTTCCGCCTATATCTTTCCTAGACATCGTATCCAAATAGGTGAGCCTATTTAGGGAAGATTCATAATTTTTTCCAACTTAAATGTGAATATATATGATTTCGCAATTCTACCATTCATGGCAATAAATAACAGATATATCTATTCTAGATAACCACATATATATACAGGGCAATATAAATTATATTCATGATATATATCTAATCATGCAGTAGATTTGCTGATAAACTAAATCAATTCAGGATTATCAATCTCACAAATTATATCATATCAAATCAAATTAAATCAATTAGATCAAATCAAACAATTAACTGCCATATGTGATATTTATATCTATGCTAATATCAAAAGATATGTTGATTATACTAACAAGATATCAATCAATTATCTACGGTTTATTGCCATATAAATAATTCTATACATGGTAGTTTTAACATGCAAGTAAGCAATATATTTTTAATTACCAATTAATTCTATATATGGTAATTTTTTTAACATGCAAAGTGGTTAAATTTACATGGAAACATATCAATTTATTGAATTAACATGCAACTTTTTTTATTCACTTGCCTTTTTAATAAATATATATATGCATGTTGGTGAATATTTAGACCGAATATTGACTTTTATAACACATATATACTGTTTTTATACATGTAATATACTACAGGGACTATCCGTGTAATTTTAGCAAACTATATATCTATTTACAGCATTATTACAGCTTCAGTCCATAATTTCAGACAAGTTTCAGTTTAGTCCTTGAGTAATTTACAGAATAATTTACAGCTTTCAGAGAATTACAAATCAGCACATATGTTTCAGTTTGTTACAGATTTAATCCCATAGATTAATACATGTTTTACAATTACATGATTTCCGATTTACAACCCGATTATATGCCTTTTACTGATTTTGTTTGTATAAAAATATAATTTTACAGTACACTACATATTACATATAAGTTGGTTTTTATAGACAGATTGATTATATTAGACAGTAAAAAAAATCTATCACGCATAGTTTTTTTTTTCTTCAACAAATACATGCAATTTGGGTTATTTTGTTACGATCATATATAGTTATCCATACAAGTAACAAAATCTAATACACATGGGTTATACACTACGGTATATTTATCATGTTTTAGTTATCTATAAAATAATACGTGCGATCACATATATGGAATAAATTAAGTTTTGAATTCGGTACCTTATGCACGGTATGTTGGTGAAGGTCGATATAGAAAAACCCTAAAAACCCGGATAAACCTCAATGTTTATAAATATTCAATATTCGTGCGTTTACCAAAAATCTTCAATATCCGCGAACGTATATCCTATTCTCCGCGATCAAAGTGCCGATAACGTGTTGTGTGACATATTAGCTCGTTATAGATATATATAGAGATATGTATAGATATAGAGAGGTATGAGAAAAAACAGACGAAGTGTTTATTCATTAATATGATTGTACAGATAGATACATTAACAGACCATTGACACTCTTTATATAATATAAATGTAAGATTATATATGCTAGTAAAGTAGAAGATAGACACAGAGTAAGTCCGCCAATAATATCCTGCAATTATAGTTAAATTGATTAAATTTTAACCTGGTTTACCCATAGCATACGACAAGAATAATGGATAAAATATAGTAACTCCTAGTATTTGGAAAAGAATATAAAACAAATATATTTAATTAATTGACTACTTATTAATCTCTCTCACTACAAGTGAAAAACACCCCAACTTTATAGTAAAATTTTACAGATTATATATAAAAAAAAAAACTAATTTATCTCGTTTTCGTGTTCATTTCCTATCAATTTAGGTAATAATTTCTCTTCTTTTATTTTAATTCTTTATAGTAATATTCTGTGTTTTGGGTAGGAAAAAATAATAACTTATGGGTTTTTAATCAAATTGGATTCATCTTGAAAATCCAAGATTTGGGTAATTAACTATCCAATAGGCAAAACCCACTTAGCTTTTGATTTATTTTACTCTGGATCCATCTAATTTTTTTTATTTTTTTGATTATTGTTGTGTTCAATTATGTAATATTATAATGCCCAGCTTATTTTGTGAATGTGTTATATTAGGAGTATTATATAACAGCAGCAGATTGGATATATAACTAGGTTTTTTTAATCAATTTATAGTAGTTATAGTAGCTTTTAACTTAAAATAAGTTACAACCAAACATACCCGGAGGTGGTTGCTTTTGTGAATGGATCTGTCGGCAGGGAAGGAAATGTGGGGCTGTAGCTCCTCCTGTTTTGATTAAATCGATGAAAGATTTGATCTTTTATGTGTGTTTTTTTATTGAAATTTCTAAAATTTTCTGGGCCCCTCGTGTAATTTGATTTAAGAAAAGCTTATAGAATATCGGCCCTTCCCATTTGAGTTTACTGGTTCCGTCACTGTCTGACGGAGTGAATTAATAAATAAATAAATTGTCCAGTGGGGTGGCAATGGCTGTCCTTGGTGTGGCATGATTATGCAAAAAAAAATGTGATAAATATTCTAGTTGACGTATGTGAAATTAGTGTTAAAAATTGCATTTATAGGTGTTTGACCCTTCCCTAAATTATTATAGTAGGTTGAGATATGAATTTTAGCCCCTCAGCAGGTTGCATCTTAGTGCCGCCTCTGATTGGCAACATATTATTTTAGTTTGTTTGCATTAAGTATTGAATTTGGTTGGTTTGTAACATTACTCACTGGATTTTGTGTCACTTTTACTAAAGATGATAACTATAATGTGTAATGTGGTGACACGACTCTTTAAATTAGGGAACAATATGCAGTTGTTTTAGTTGCAGCTTGTGATTAATATGCCATCGATCGACAATTATCGGTGGCCAAGATTTGTGCTGTGTAGTACATCTGTCCAATAATTGGATCAAGAATGATGAATTGATTATAATGTATACTCGTATTTGTATAGACTACAAGTACTAGTTTTGTGAAGTTACATAGTTGATGGAATGATTTATAATGATTGTATCACTGTATGAATCCTAGTGCAATGTGATTAAGTTAAATCTTTGGACTCTCTCCAGCTATTTGATCGAGAATGATGACATTATATACTTGTATGGATAACAACTCGTAGTTGAGTGAGACTTCATTATTGATGTGATTACTTAAGCTTGTGCACTTAAAGTTACTACGAAAATCGTTAGTTAATATAGTTGGAACAAAAATTTGCTTATAATTCTACTCATGTACCCCTCCAGTAATGTTTCACAAGACTTCTATCTTGGTTCCGAAACATGTGGTTAAGTCAGGCAATTAATGCTAGTTTGAAAATATAAGGGAGAATATAATTTGGGACATGGTAAAAGGAAATCAGGGCCAATTTGCGGGATGGATACATTATATTTGGATAGTTTATTTTTGGGCTATGTTGAATCTAGTTGTACTATAGATTCTGATCAGTAAATTTGTATATTTCAGTTTCCAATTTAACACACATTACTTATTTTGTGCATTTTCAGGAATAGAATTTTTTTTCTTTCGACTTCCGAGGAATAATGATGGCTCCTCCGCCTTTAAACTGCAATCTTCAACGATCACTCTTCACTCTCGTTATTCTAACCATAATATGCGTCACGTACCTTACTTCCACAACCTTTCATCATATATCTCCTCTGGAAAACTTTTCCTCATCCTTTCCGGGTCACTTGTACCATGTGCCGGAGGTGTTCAAGCGTAACTACGAGGAAATGGAGAAGAAATTCAAGGTGTATATATATACTGATGGAGATCCTAAAACGTTTTATCAGACTCCGAGGAAACTCACAGGGAAATATGGTATCGAGGGTTATTTTTTTCAAAATATCAGAGAGAGTAGTTTCAGGACTTTAGACCCGGAGCAAGCGGACCTTTTTTTTATCCCCATCTCATGCCATAAGATGCGTGGCAAGGTAGGCTGCTATGTCATTATATTATTGTGCTCATTTATTTGCATCTTGCAACTGTAAAAGTCAAGAAAATTATACTCTGTGAATATTTTTAGTAGTTGTGATATACATTTAGAAAGCGAGAAAATAGATTAACTTTTTTGGACCATTAACATGGGAAAAACCTTTGTGTTGCTTAATAGAGCTGCACTCATTAAGTGACCTGAAAAAGTTCAAGTTTGACAAGGTATGATCCCAAAATATAATTTACTGTCAAACAAGCCTTAAATATACTTTTTCAGAGTTGGCCAAACAAAGTATATTTTTCTAGTACAAGTATGCTATGTTTTTCATAGTAGATTCAAGTCCTTGAAATGCTTGGGAAATTGCTTAATTAGAAATAGAATATCATATAGTTTATCATCTTCCAAGTAAAAGATTGTTTGCCCATTGTATTCCTATAACTTGTTTTATGTACGGAAGCATTGTTGATCCCTTTTATTCCAAATATAGCTTAATAGAAGTTTCATGGCCTTATGCAGGGTACATCTTATGAAAACATGACCATAATTGTCCGAGATTATGTAGAGGGTTTAATATCCAAGTATCCTTATTGGAATAGAACCCTTGGTGCGGACCATTTCTTTGTAACTTGTCAGGATGTCGGTGTAAGAGCCACAGAAGGACTCTCTCTCCTTGTCAAGAATTCAATAAGAGTTGTGTGTTCCCCAAGCTATAATATTGGTTTCATTCCTCACAAAGACGTTGCCCTTCCTCAAGGTCAACAGCCATATCCTCTTCCAGCCGGAGGAAATGATGTGGAAAATAGGTAACAGTTTATCAAACCAGCTAGTACAGGGTTTATTAAGATTTAGCATACTCAGCTACTGTACGTAATTTCAATTATATGCACTAGACTATGATTTTTGCTTACTGAATGATTGATTCATTTGGATTCAGTATCCTGCGTGGAATTTATACCCTCAACTTGCAGGATACTTTAGTTTTGTAAACTAACTACCATCTTCTTCTAGAATATTCTCAAGTTTTAAAAAAAAAATTAGACCAGTTTACAAATTGATAATTCGTGTAAGTTGGGGGTACTAAGTTAACAACACATTGTACAAAATTAACAGATATTGTTGCTCAAAACACTAAATAGAAACATTCATTTAATGGTGTTCTAAATTAGAACTACATAATTATTGAGTGTTCTCACTCTATATTCTCTTTACTGCTTATCAGCTTTTCATTTCCTGGTTACTGTTCCATCAAATCACTGTTTAAAACTTATTACCCTGATGGTTTATTATGGTTTTGTACACGCAATAATCATGTAATCTCAGTTTAGTTAGGTTTAGTTCATAGTTTGGGATTTAAACAGTTTTATACCATGTACTATACACAAATTTCAGTTTAGTACCTACTACTACTGAAAATCCAATACAGTACCTTCTACAATACAAATCCACTCAATTTTATACCCTCTCTGTTAATTGTGTGACAGAAAGTGATGTGGCAGTGACGTCGTCGATGTTACGTCACCTTTTTATGCCCTCGAATGAAAAATAAATTACGAGTATGTTAATTTCGCATATTTCTATATAGATAATTATATACCACATACATAATAAATATCATAAACATGTAAATTATATTTAAAAAAATGCAGAAATATTTTTTTCTAAAGAAATATTATTAAATTGAAAAATAAATACAAGAATATATAAACTTGACTTGTACATTCTAAATCTATATATAATACAAATTTTTTTTTACTAATACGCAGAATACAATCATCAGCTCAAAACATGCCCAATGCCCCAATATCACTGAGACTAATCCCAAAAATCTCAAAAACCTGCAGATAAAAAAAAAAATATATTCTATTATAATAAGTCAACCCAAGTCAAATGAGGCTGCCCAATTTAGCTACTTTTTTCCAAAAATACCCCTATACTTTTTTATTAATTACAATAATACCATGCTCACATAAAAAAATAAAAATAAAATAAAAAGAATAACTAATAACACTATGTATCCCTCTTTAACAACCAAACATTCTTTTAAGTCTTATCATCTTATACTATTTTCTTTTTGTATTATACACGTATTTGTATCATAGCCACACTTATTTTTTATATTTTAATTGCATTGCGCGTCACACACGCAACGCGTGGGGCACGATTACTAGTGAAGGTATATATGTACATATGAGTAAATAATAATAGCTACAATAAACCCTACCCAATTTCCAACCCTTATTAGGCCCTGGCTGCCATCCATCCCGTACCTACCTCAGCTCACTGCCACCATCACCCGCCTGACCGATCTACACCGTCAATCAGTCACCACCCCTCTCTCTCTCTCTTTTCCGAAATTAAATGAATGAACATATGTAAGTTCGACTGTGTGTGTATACAAGTATGTATGAATGTATGTACATATAATATATATATATATATATATATATTATGAATGTATATATATCTAAATATGATTGCATGTGTATGTAAATATGACACACAGAAAAAAGAAAACGAAAGAGAAAAAGAGAGATGTGTATAAAAAGTGTGTTTACTTTTTTTTATATGTTTTTCTATTTATTTCTATGTATGTATGACTGTATATGTATGCATACATATATAAATATACCGTTTTTCTTTTATTTTTTATTTTTTTAAAAGAATTTATTGATGACATCAATACCCTTATATTTAACAGAAATGGGTGACATGGCCATAATGACGTCCCTGCCCCTTCGCTGTGGGTACAAAACTGAGTGGATTTGTCTAGTGGGTACTAAATTGAATTTTTGAAAGTAGGAGGTACTAAATTGAAAATGTGTATAGTAGAGGGTTCTAATTCATTCAAAAGAGGGTGAGAAATGGATCAATAGAGGATTGTATTTCATGTTGCCTACAGCAATTAGGTGGTATTTCTTGTTTACCCAATGATTGTTGTAGTTGAAGTTCATATTACTATATATTAAAATTTAGTACACCGAGTCATGAACCTTGTCTTCTTTATATATTTCTGGAATGTCCTGCTTTTGCCACAACGCTTCAACATGTATTCCTTTTTATTATTATCTTGGCTTATTGAGCGCTTTAGGAGTACTTTGTCTCCCCAGTGGTAACGTATCACTTTAGTGTCTTGATTTTTGTGCCTTTTCAGTTTTCCTCCTTCAGTCCCTACTCGCCTCCTTCCATGTATGAAGAATTATGAACGAACCTTATCCATATGTGTTGCATAACATCAGTTGTTTCATAATTGCAGGACGACTCTAGGCTTCTGGGCTGGAGGCCGGAACTCAAAAATTAGAGTTATACTTGCACGTGTTTATCAAAACGACACGGAGCTCGAAATCTGGACTAGCCGAATAAGTAGAGCCGGTGAACTTTTTTTATATCAGAAAAAGATGAAAAGGAGTAAGTTTTGCATCTGTCCAGGTGGATCCCAGGTCAACAGTGCTCGCATAATGGAATCAATACATTATGGATGCATCCCTGGTAAGAATAGATTCATTACATACCTCTTTGCTGTCAAAGAAGGTAAAACTAGTGTGTTGAAATTTGAACATAGATAAAGGACTATTAATCACCTGATCATTAAAAGTGATGATTAATTGCAGCCAGCAAATTGCTTTGGGAATTAGTTTCAAAAATAAATAAAAGTGATGATTAAGTCCATTTTTCCTGTTATTTCATTTTCTGGCAAAATAAGTTATATGCTAGGAATAAAGTTATTATTTTACTTAACTGGCTACTTTTATTTCATTTCCTATTAATTGGAAGCAAGACCTTACACGGTTTCCACAACGTACCAAATCCATATTTAGTTTGAAATATGTACATTTTGAAGCATATTAGAAATTTAGTCGTGCCGGCAGTTAACAAGAGACTAAGTTCGTGTTTGGAAGTTGGAAAATGCCACAGGAAATGAAAAGAAAAAGAAAAGAAAGGAATACAAAGGAAAAGTAAAATGAAATCATGTTCGCTCATGTGTTTGGAAGGTTGGAAAAACAACGAGAAACTGAATATAAAATCAACGTAAAATGTCTTATTTTCATAACAAACGTTTTAATTTTAAATAGAGTACTTATTTGCCAAAAAAATGACATGTTTTACAAAAGTGACTTACATCTTAAAAAGACTAAATTTTATAACTTGATCAAACAAAATAAATTAAAAAAGTGATTATGTATTTTATATTTAGATATTTTTTGTACTTTTTATCAATTTTTATAATAATTGATCACCAAATAATTGAAATTTGTATCAAGAATTCAAATAAGCCAAGAAATACAGCCAAATAGGACTTTATCAATTTGCCCTAATTTTAAACTAATAACCAAATAAAGAGAGAGAAAGGGGTGCGAGAAGTGAGACACATGTGCGTGAAGAGAAACACCAATCTTAAGTCCAACTTTTCTCATTTGTTTTCCTTTTCCTCCCACTTTTGGAATGGAAGTAATTCCTCTCATTTTACACAAAATTTTCTCATATTTTCTTTTGTTTTTTTCCATTAGTTTTCTTATTTTGCCAAACTCAGAATTGTTTTCTCGAGAAATCATATTATTTGTTTTCCGGGTTCCAAACACATCCGAGAGTAATTTCGTAGTTGTTCTCTACACTAGCTCTTTCTATTGAAGTTTTCCCAGTATAAACAAAACCCTAAGGCCTTGTTTGGTGGCGTTACTAGAGGTCTGGGATTGGACTATTTATGTAGTGGGGCCTACAAATGCAGCGTTTTGGCTGTGTAAATGGGGATGGGATTCCAAAATTGATGGGAGATCAAATGATGGTAAATGGCATATCAGTTAGAATGCCTCGGGGGGGGGGGTTGTGTATTTGGATGGGATTCAACCCATTAGTTACAAATAAGCCCTTTCTTTACACGTCACACACTTGTTTCATGAGTACAGAGTACAGACAACTCAATTGAATAAATACATACATATATATACACACACATACACGCATCAATGCAACTCATCTCATCATCTACTATAAAACCTATCTAAAATTTATCCATACATATTTATGATTTACTAAATACATGCCTTACATTCCATCTGTATTTTGCTACTATGGTATACAAACTCACTTTTCAACCCATTGTTTTAATTATTTTTCAAATAATAAAGTCACTTTTAAAATAAAAAAAATTCAAATGAATTTTCTTATGTTTTCTAATTAAACCTTATTAGGGACATTTTCAAGTTTAAAATTACTCCATTTCAATCAACAACATTCATGATAAAATGGTAATTGACATAAAGAATCCTATCCGATGCATAAATCTGCAAACCAAACATGGGATAGGGCACGGATTACCTAGTAGGATTAGTAGTGAAAGGATCATTTCTAACCCATCCTTAATCCCGTTTGGACTCATAGTCCCGGGACTATGAATCCCGCAACCAAACGAGGCCTAATAGAAAAAGAGAGGATACAATATGCAGGGTAATGATTTAATGTATAAGTCCAACACCTTTTGATTTTCATTAAAAGCTTCCCGTCTTTGTCTTAAAAAAAAGAAGCTTCCTTCCTTTGCCATCTTAGAAAATTTTATTAAAGACTAAAAGAAATTCTTCTCAATTTTAGCAATGATGATAAAAAGCCTCCTTATTTAGTATTTTTATAGGGTATTGGTAATTGCAAATTCTCAAACACACCTTTGTTATGGAACCTGAGGAGAAACGATGGTTTGAATGATGCCAAAATCTTGATGAGTTTCTGAAGTATAATGGAAAATGAGTTTTTATTGAAATATTGAAGATACGAGTTGATGTGATTTTTTTATTCAGTTTTTTGTGGATTTTTTAATAAATTCTTAAATCCAAAATATATATCTTCCAGTCATTCTATGAATCCACGAAGTTGTCATTTTGCGAGCTAGTTTTAAAAATTTACTACTTTTTTTTTTTGCAGTGATACTCTCTGATTATTATGATCTGCCATTCAACGACATCCTTATTTGGCGAAAGTTTGCAGTCATAGTTAAGGAGACTGATGTGTATCAACTGAAGCAAATTCTAAAGAGTATATCTCATGCGGAATACCTTGGTTTGCTCAGTAATCTTGTTGAGGTACAAATTTGGCATTTATTCCTCAAAAGTTTTGTCAGCCTAAGAATTCCAGGAACTTGAGATCAATTATTAAAAACTGAGAAGATGAGTTGGTTCATTTATGTGTTCGGTCATGTATTACCCTTTTAATGTGGTAACAATTTTTTTCCATCGAAAATTTCAAGAATTTAGAACCCAAGTTTGTCAAAACTCATGACTATACATACCTCCAACTTTGATCGTCTTTTAATTTTGAATTTTCTCAATCAACCCAAGTCCAGTAAAATATTCTTCTTTTCAAAGTTCACATTAACTGTTGAAACTTTCTAATTTTGGCATGGTTGATATAGGTACAGAAGTACTTCCTGTGGAATACACCTCCTATAAAATATGATGCCTTTCATATGGTCATGTATGACCTCTGGTTGCGCCACCATGTGATCAGATACTGATTGCACCCTGCACATATTCCGACTTGTTACTTCAGTTTTTGTATCTTTCTCGTGGTTAATAGATTATCGAGCTTGGTCCAAAAGCTTTTACACCTTGTATATTTCTAAATCAGTTTTGAACATTTTCTTTAATTTTCATTTATTCATTGACGGGAAACTGTAATGTCTAGTCTTTGTCCATCTGTAACCCCATCCTTCACTTAGAATTCTTCCTGTCTTGCACGTAAAGAACAACGAGATTAGAGATATTTTACATGGTTCTATATATAATGGTGTTTCAAATTACTGTTATTTATGCAATTACAAGTATTTCTTCTCCGTATAGCTTCAGAGGCATTATATATAGAGAAAAATTGTTACAAATCACTTTCAAACATAAATCATACAGTATATTGATGCATAATATTGATATGACCACTATTGGCATAAAACAATTCGTTTCACACACTAGTCTAAAAGTTGAACTAATACACCTACCATGCAAATGTGTAACGAGTAGGAAACCATGAAAACATTTGTCAGCATCAAGTGGCCTCATTTGCAAAATAATGTGAACTCAGTTTAACCATTGAATTTCCGCGACAAACAACTGTGTTTTCTTTATAAGAATTTCCGTTCTGTTTCCATCACAAACAACAATTTTCACACCCTTGTGTAACTTAGTTTTCATTTTAGTTGAGATAATGGTCTCTTATCCTTCTGCACTCTTTATAGAATGATGGTCGGATTTTGGAATCAGTGATAATAACGTGGTTAATTACAGTTATTGTTCACATACTGCAAAGAATTTTGTTCAGGATCATATGCTTTTCATATTGAGCGTGGCGTACGATTCCTCAATTTTTTTTTTAAAAAAAGTGGTATGTTATGTACTGTATGGAGAGAGAATCAAAACTGAGGATGAAAATCATACTTGTCCCATATGTGTTTTTTCGGCTCATTCGTAGCCGGTAATTTTTTAATAAGATTTTTGTTCATATCTATCACTACTCTTATAAGATTTTAAATCTAGGTCACCCTAATAATTCAAAAAACAGCTTTTACACTTTAATATTTGCTTTTACTTAATAATTCAAACAAACACTAAAAAAAACAGCTTTAAAGTTGTTGTTTTTACATTTTAGTATCTTTTAAAAAGAGATTATGATATTTTTTTAGCTTAAAAACAGTTTTTAATCTCTTTTTTATATTTTAATATCTTTCAAAAAGATACTATAAGTTATTTTTTAAACTTAAAAAGAGATTAAAAACAGTTTTTAACTTCTGTTTTATTGGGTCGGGTGACTAAAACTTAAAAAAAATGAGCACATGACCTCTTCTAAAAAAATCTGATGAAATGTGACTTGGACATAATTAACTTGTGTTTTTTCTCAAAAAATTTGGTCCTTTTATTATCTTTGTATCATTTCCCATGATGACTATGATAGTGATTTTGAAACTAGAACAAAAAACTATGAAATGGACACAAAAAGAAATTCTTATCTTTCCAAGCAGCAGCTTCCTTATCACTCACACTAGTTCAACACAAAATAACCAAAAAAGAATAAGGCAATTACAATACTGCAAGTCTTAAAAAAACACAATAAACAAAACATTATAGGCTGTTAAAATAAAGGTTTCCCGGACAAGCATAAAGGTTGATAAGAGTGTGATCCTCAATTTAACAGTAAAATTGGGTAGAACAAGAGCTACACATGAAAATACGGCACCAGATAACATACCAAAAGATAGCAGGGAAAGATTAAAGCTTATGCTTAGAAATCACTAGGTTGAGGGCTAGGTTATTTACAAGACAGTAGTAAATAATACTATATCTATCTCTCTGTTAGTAGAAGCTGTAAACTGCTAGAAAGTCAAGTATAAGACAGATAGATAGAGCATTTAAAGAACAACATAGGGTTCCTAGCCAGAAACTAAATTGGCTCCATTCACATCCAATTTCACACGAATTTGGTGTTTTGATTGTGAAAATTTTCATGCCTAGGAAATACAGATTCCAGGGTCATGGCTCAAACCAGTTAGGAAACCCAAAGAACATAACTTGCCATTTGTAAAGGGTGATAAAAAAATTGATATATGACACCCAAAAACATCGGCAAATCTTACTGGTTATCACGTGGAACTGTATTGTAATACAATAATGTGCCATAATCACAATAATAGGTTAAAGATGAGGCACGGATATGACTACATACTGGCGGCTAAAATTTTGAATCCCAAAATAATGGAGAGCACAACCCTTTTTTTAATTATAACTCGAGCACAAAGTTGCCAGTAATACTAAACCATTCAAATTTTTCCACAAAGCAGAAGAATTTTATAGTTTTCCTAATTGTATAGGAAACCGCCTTTAGGAAATAAAATCCGACATGCGCATGCCTTCAAAGTAGCAGCAAGTGTTCCATCTGAACAAATTACTTCTGCTTGGGAAGAGGCTCTACGAAACCGCAACAACTCATTTAAGATTTTGAAACGATCCCATTCTTTCCTGTTGCATTGGAAACGCATCGTTCTGAGACTTGGCGAACAAGCAAGTATGCCTTTGACAAAAAGCAATTCCAGTTTTGAACAGCTCGTGGAAGTAAATCTCACCACTTTAAGTTTCGACATCTCGTCTATGAGGTTTGGAGCTTCCATAAAGCTTGAAACTGATTCTGATCCTACCATAATGTCCCTGGAAGGTAACCCCTGAACGTAATATTTGAATAAATAGGTTCAAAAATCATTTAAAAAAGTATTTATGATATCAACAGATCTACCGTATGTATTCATAGAAAAATACCGTGACTGTTAATATTTCCAAGTTAGGCGAACTCCTAAGTAAGCAAAGAGCACATGAAACCGAATCTGGATCATCAAATCTTAGCCAATGTAGTTCAAGATACTTCAAATAACGGAACCTGAAGGAAAGTCTTTTATCAAATGAAGTTACTCCTGATAACTGACAAACCACACAAGAGGAGCAATTTAGAAAAGAAAGGCCAGCTAATATGTGCAGAAAATAAAAATAAAAACACTAACCTTCAAGAAAGGACCATTAAGGAATAGCAGCACAAGATTTGGAGACTTCTTGAGAAAGTAATCAAAATTGAACGAATTATCTCTCCATTGGTCATTGATTTCGTTTCCGAGCCCAAGCATGAGTGTGGTCAAATAAGGGAACTTGTCGAGAGAGAACGGTCTAAAATCATGACTTTGACTATCAGTAGCACATAAGCGAATTAGTTTAGGGGCAACAATTTTGAAATTTTCAATCCCCCTACAAGCTCGAAAGTACAAAGAAGTAAGACATGGCAATGTGAGAACAGTATCGCGAAGTGTGTCGGGAGCAAATGTCGTATATTGTAACAAAAGGATGTTCAGGTTTACAAACTTTGTAAAACTTTTTAATGGTGTAAATATACAATTGTTCACATTCAAAGCCTTCAAAGTTGGGCAGGAAAAAAGACAAGAAGGCAACTGAAAAGGGCTAACAGACACATTAGATAGCTCAAGTTCGTTGATCCCATTTCTGGTTAGAAACAAAAGGCACTTGTCAAGGTGAACATTCCAATCAAAATTTAATTTTGGAATGTGGAGGGTGAACTTATTAACAGGTTCGGTATGAAGTAGGAGTATGTTGTGGATCAGAGTCAAGTATGCATATGCTGGGTTCGATTTGTTTCTGAAGTTCATTTCAAAGAATTGTTTATCAAACACCAGTGTGGACCTTGCCGACCAAAGATACCTCCACTTTTTCGATAAGATGCTCGTCCTAACTGCATCTCTAAGAGGCAAACGTTCTAAAATGTTGTCTATCAAGTTTTTGGGTAGACCACAAATAAAATCGTCGGCCTTGTCATCCTGTCCAATCTTTTTACGACCAGTCATTCTGTTAAAACATAAACAGAAATACTTATGTTCTTTTTGCAGTAATCAAATACGACAAGCAAGAGGAACCAATTCAAACTTCACCACAGTTGCAAAACATCTTAGTACTAGGAAAATAAGGATTATGTTTTCAAATTTTTTATGATCTACGAACTCACAATTAAATTGGTACCGTCAGATTCAGCTACCATTGTTTCTCGTTAGACCAATACCTTTGAGTCTATTTGTTTTCCAATGTAGGACCAATGCCTTTTACAGCTACAACTAAATATATCCAGATAGTATTTTACCATTTTGGTTAAAAGCTGTAGGGATTCATATAATAGTGCTAAAATGAAAATCAAAACAAGCTGTGAGCTTACGAGGATTCCTGAACATGTGTTTAGGGTGTGTTTGATCTCAGGAACTTAACCACTCGGTACTCACAAAAGAGAAAAAATTCTTAAGGATTAACTAATTTTTTAATAATGATTTTCTAATGGACTTCAAAAAAAAAATTGGGGGGTGAAGGCCCGGGCCTACTTGGCCTCTCCAAAAACCCGAGCCTAGAGCACCATTTAGTTAGTAGATAGACGAATACAATAAGTTTTGTTTCATATATGAGGAGGAACCAACTAATTTTTTCTAATTACATTTTAAATGTAACATCCACAACAAAGATGATCACCCTTGAGAATAAGAGTCAAATTTAGCCGATGATGGTTAATGAACTCGATGTAATATATAATTTTAGTTATTTTGGGGTACTGGAGAACAAAGAGCTAATCGAACTATAAAAAATTATTATGTTATTTTATACAAGCAATATAGAAAATCAGAGTACTGGCTGATTGGCCATGAAAAATGTAGAATAATATATGAAAGATAAATTGTATCTAATTCACGATTCTTTCACCACTTTTCATTTTGTGTATCAACTTAACGGTTTCTGGGAAGTAGAAAAATTTGCTTAGTACAAGTCATGAAGTTACTACACTTATATAGCGGAAACTAGAAGTGGTTTAACTCTATTTCAATTAAACATAATATAATAAAGGTTTCAAGAGTCGCTAAGCGGATCAAAGCGGGAGGTGGGGCCTGAGGGTCTAGGTGAAGAAGCGGGAGACTAAGCGTGGCCTAAGTAGGAAAACCACATCTGAATGTTTTTATGGGTTTTTTGTCGTATCGCATTGGATATACGAGTCAAATATAATTAACAAGCTAAATTAAATTTTTATACATTATTAACTTATCGACAAATTTATAAGAATACCACAAATGTAATGACAAAATATTGAACAGTCCAACACGAAGAAAAATCAATATATGAACAGGAATTCAAAGACAAATTTGATGTGCAAATTTTGATTAGTGATCGACATGTTTTTTTTTCTGTGTGAGGTTTTTTGCTATAAAAAAAGTCAAATATCTGTCTGGGTTGAACTTTTGACCCAAATTTAATCCATATCAAAGAGCGTATTATTGATCACGGCGCCAGACCTTACGACCAAGGTCTGGCGCCTGGGCGGATCAAGCTTTCAAAACAGTAAACATAATATATGCACTAAGGAATTTCAGAGTTTAAACAATCTCATATCCTTTCATTTAAACAATTTTGCAATATGTCCATTTCGGCTTAGAAAAAACCTAATTGAATACAAAGATGATGGGAGTCAACCTAACAAATAAACACACACACATAAAATAATCGGTCTACTATATAGTCTGTATATTTCGGCATCAGCTATCTAGGTTCAAAAGCTGATTGGAGTGTTTGACAACAAGTTAAAAAAGCAAACTTTGATCAGCACTTTTTTCGAATAAGTTATTTACTTTTTCTCTTTTCAAAGTAATAGAAGCCCAACCTTTGATCCAGTGACAATGTTTCGGTTATACGAGTAATTTTTTAATTCCCCAAGGAGCAATGAGATGTGCATCTAAAGTTTGCACAAAAGAATAATCCGAATTGTGTTAGCACAAAACAACATTATGCACTTTGGATTTGACTTTCATTGCATTTGCAAAATGAACCCTATTTGTACTAATAACATGTGTCACATCAGGGCATGTCATTTTTTAGATGCAAATAACAATGATTTTCCTCGTTAAAGAGTGAAGCAAAAATCCTAGGCTTTTTGCTTTTCCTGCTTTTTTAGTTTTTCTACCCCAAAAGCTTACTCTTTATAAGCTGAAAAATCTACCTGGCCAAACACCACTTGGTTCTTCTAAGAAATAAGCTAAAAAGAGCTACTTAAAGAAGTTGATTGATGCCAAACAGACGCATGACTAATTTAAAATAATTGTTCGACCACTATGTTTTTTTGCAAAAGAAGTCTGTATATTTATACCTAATTATCTCTAGAATTAGTTGTTCAAAGTATTTATTTGATAAACATAAGCACACGGTGTCAGTGGAAACAATCAATTTACACAATCGAGCAAGGGAAAGCTAAGGGGAGATCATTGGGGGTCACGACACCCAATCAGAAAATTGTATATTTTTTTTAAATCTTTTACATGTATTTTGTATACAATTTGTTGAAATTAATGATTTGGCACCCCCAAAAAAAATTCACTCCTGCCTTTTGGCTTCGTCCCTACAATCGAGTAACTTCCACACACCAGAAGAGAAAAACTGGGAAAACATTTTCCTTCAAAACCGAAAAAAATCAAAAAGCAACGATACAACATACGTACTAAATTACACATAAAATTTTCTCACAGTTTCATTCTTTTTCTTTCGATTTCTTGGATAACCAAACCCGAAACAAACATTTTTTCAGGAAATCACTTCCTTTTCCCGCATATTTTCCGGGTTCCAAACACACCCAAAATATAAAAGTAATAACCAACCCCAAAACCAACTTCAGAAAAGAAAACCATATATCTTAAAAGGCAGTTTTCCCAATATATAACCCAAGAATTAAAACACAAGAAAAGAAACATTCGACAACCCGCATACGGAAAACCCACATATTGGTAGTTTAATAAGGAAGACTAATAAGCATAATAATAAGAAAAGAGAAAAAAAACAGAGCTGGAGCGCCAATTTCCTTAAAAACATAAAAACCACTAAACCAGTAAAGACAATGAGACACTTTCCGGGTTCCAAACACACCCAAAAAAGCAATGATACAACATACTAAATAACACCTAAAACTTTCTCACCTTTTCATTCCTTTTCTTTTTTCTTTCAATTTCTTGGATAACCATACCCGAAACAAACATTTTCTTGGGAAATCATTTCATTTTCCCGTGCATTTTTTAGGTTTCAAATACACCCAAAATATAAAAATTATTAACAAACCCAAAACCAACTTCAGAAAAGAAAACCCTATATCTCAAAGCCAGTTTTCCCAATAACCCAAAAATTAAAAACACAAGAAAAGATTACTCATTAGACAAAAACTAACATAAGGAAACCCTACATTTATGGTAGTTAAATAAGGAAGAATAATAAGCGTAATAATAAGAAAGGAGAAAAACAAAACAGAGCTGGAGCGCCAATTTCTTTTAAAACATAAAAACCTAATTATGTAAAGACAATGAGGCACTTTCCGGGTTCCAAACGCACCCAAAAAAGCAATGATACAACATACTAAACTACACCCAAAAAATTCTCACACGGTCATTCCTTTTCTTTTTTTCTTTGGATTTCTTGGATAACAAAACTCGAAACAAACATTTTCATGGAAGAACATCACATTTTCCCGCGAATTTTCTGGGTTCCAAACACACATAACGTATAAAAGTCATAAACAAACCCAAAACCAACTTGAGAAAAGAAAACCATATATCCCAAAGCCAGTTTTCCCAATAACCCAAGAATAAAAACACAAAAAAAAGATTAATCACTCAACAACCCACATAAGGAAAACGCAATTAACAGACAACACAGTAAATGGTAATTTAATAAAGGAGACTATATCATATATGCAATAATAGAAAACCAACTTCATAAACAAACCCTAAAAGTCAGAAACAAACCCAAAACCAACTTCAGAAAAATTTGTCTAGTACATGTCATGAAGTTACTACACTTATGTAGCTGAAACTAGAAGTGGTTTAACTCTATTTCAATTAAACATAATATAATAAAGGTTTCAAGAGTTGCTAGGCGGATCCAAGATGGGAGGTGGGGTCTGGGGGTCTAGGTGAAGAAACGGGAGCCTAAGTGTGGCCTAAGCGGGAAAAGCACATTTGAACGCTTTTATGGATTTTTTGTAGTATCGTATTGGATATATGAGTCAAATATAATTTACAAGCTAAATTAAACATTTATACATTATTAATTTATCTACAAATTCATAAGAATACAACAAAAGTTATGATAACAATATATGAACAGTCGAACACGAAGTAAAAAAAACATGATGAATTTGAAGACAAATTTGATGTGCAAATCTTGATTGGTGATCAACATGTTTTTTTAATTAAATAATTATAGTTTTTCTACCCCAAAAGCTTACATAAGCTAAAACACAGACGCATGACAACTTTTTAATAATTGTTCGGTCACTATGTTTTTATTGCAAAACAAGTCTGTATACTCATACCTAATTATCTCTAGAATTAGTTGTTCAAAGTATTTATTTAATAAACATAAACACAATTTTTTATCAGCAAAAACAATAATATTACACAATCGAGTGGGGGAAACTAAGTCGAGACCATTGGGGGTCTCGACATCCATCAGACTGAAAAATGTCCTTTTAAAAAAAATAAAAACTTACATGTATTTTATACATTTTGTTGTAATTAATGATTTGGCATCCCCAAATTCTTTTCCTTCGTGCCCTCTGGCTTCACTACTGAAATTGAGTAGCTTTCACACACCAGAAGAGAAAAACTGGGAAAACATTTTCCTTCAAAACTGAAAAATCACAAGGCAACCATACAACATACGTAATAATTAGGCATAAAATTTTCTCACATTTCCATTCCTTTTCTTTTTCTTTTGATTTCTTGGATAACCAACCCCGAAACAAACATTTTCTTGGGAAATCATAACCTTAACATGGGCATTGTCGGGTTCCAAAATCCAAACACACCGAAAGTATAAAAGTCATAAACAAAACCAAAACCAACCTAAGAAAAGAAAACCATATATCTTAAAGCCAGTTTTCCAAATATATATATAACCCAAGAATAAAAACACAATAAAAGAAACATTAGACAACCAGCATAAGGAAAATCCACATATATCGTAGTTTAATAAGGAAGAATAATAAGCATAACAATAAGAAAATAGAAAAACAAAACAAGAGCTGGAGCGTCAATTTCCTTAAAAACATAAAAACCTAGTTAAGTAAAGACAATGAGGCACTTTCCGGGTTACAAACACACCCAAAAATCAAATACAACATACTACTAAATTACACCTAAACTTTTTCACCTTTTCATTCCTTTTCTTTTTTCTTGGATAACAAACCCCAAAACAAACATTTTCTTGAGAAATTATTTCCCTTTTCCGTGCATTTTCCAGGTTCCAAACACACAAGATGCATAAAAATCATAACCAAACCCAAAACCAACCTTAGAAATAAAACCATATATCACAAAGCCAAATTTCCCAATATATAACACAAGAAAAGATTAATCACTGGACAGCCCACATAAGGAAGATTTACATTTAAGATATATGGCAATATAATAAAGGAGAATAGTAATAAGCATAATAATAAGAAAAGAGAATAACAAAACAAGAGGTGGAGCGCCAATTTCCTTAAAAACATAAAAACCAAATTAAGTAAAGAGAATGAGTCACTTTCCGGGTTCCAAACACACCAAAAACTCACAACCCAAGAATAAACACACAAGAAAAGATTTTATGTTTTAAAGGAAATTGGTGCTCCACCTCTTGTTTTGTTTTTCTCTTTTCTTATTATTATTATGCTTATTATTCTTCCTTATTAAACTACGATATATGTGGGTTTTCTTTCGGATTCCCTTTTTCCGCGTATTTTCCGGGTTCCTAACACAGCTAACGTCTTAAAATCATAACCTTATAAAAAGAAAACCATATATGTTAAAGCCAGTTTTCTCAATAACTCAAGAATAAAAACACAAGAAAAGAATACTCATTCGACAAAAAACCAACATAAGTAAAACCTACATTTATGGTAATTTAATAAAGGAGAATAGTAATAAAAAAAGAGAAAAAAAAAAACAAGAAAGAGCTGGAGCACCAACTAACCTTATTTGCTTCTGAATTGGTATTTAACTGGGTTTTTTATCTTTATGTTGGTTTTTATCGAATGAGTAATCTTTTCTTGTGTTTTTAATTTTTGGGTTATTGGGAAAACTGGCTTTGTAATGTGGGTTTTATATTGTTTTCTTGTGTGTGTGTGTGTGTGTGTGTGTGTGTGTGAGAGAGAGAGAGAGAGAGAGATTGGGGGGATTTCGACAGTAACTTGCAATATTAATTGATGTTTGAAAATTCACAAATCTGAATTGTTTTTGGTATTTAAGTAAAATTTTGTTATTATGATTTTATTATTTTATATATTTTTGTAATTTTGTAATTTTACTTAAATTGAGTGAATTATTTTAATATAATTTTGGTATTTAACATATATAATTTTTACAAATGCTTTATTATTAGTAGTATATTAAAATAATAAAATCATAATAAAAATTAGATATGTTAAAATAATTGATGTATCATAAACATATTGTATATGTTTTCCGTAAAGTATATAATACCGGGTACAATATCTCGTATCCGTACCCGTGCAACTAGTTTTTAGGAACCGATGTAGCATTTACTAAATTATTAATATAACTGGAACGGATTTTACCGGGAAATTCATCTGTCCTTTCGAAAATTGTGTTTTTGTTTTCCACGTCACGCTTTTCGCTTCACGTTTCTTGCTTCCTACTATGATTTAATGAGTAATTTTTTTAAAAAAAAAAATCATGATTTGCATTTCTATTTCCCGTTCCATTTCCCGATTGCTTTTCATGCATTTCAACTATCACATACAAATGTATTATGTTAAGGAGTATAAAAAATGCATACTATAAGTTTTTGTGGCAATTGCACTTAGGACAAAGTAAGAGATTTGTTTAGCAAAAACATAAGGAGCTCATATTCATTCGAAAAAGGGGCTCAGACTCCCCGTACAAAGAGAGTACTCAGACTCTCCCTATAGTTGCCGTCGGATAGATGTAAAACTCATCTAAGTGTGGAAAAAGATTTAACAAATGAAATAAAGGAAATAAAATAAAAAGGAAAGAAAAAAAAAAGCATCCAAAAGAATCAGGGCTGAAAAATATGTTTTCTCTATATATAATTACCCCTTTAGTCGTTTCAAGGCATCATCCCTTTATGTGTTTTTTATATTAAATATAACTTCCTGAATCCTATGCCTTGTTATTTTACAAAGTCATCCAAAGGTGAATAGTAAGAAAGACGTTTGAGTACTCCCCCGATAGGGAGGAGTTAGGCACGCTCTATCCTATATCTTTCACTCACACATTGCTAACATATCTGATTCTTTAATTTCTTTCCGATTGATGTATCGGCCTCCTAACCTTGTGAACTCTTGTCGAAACAATTGCCAAGTTCGGAAATACCTGACTAGTTCATTCTCAACAATGTGGCTTAATTAGTACAACAATCGTCTCCACACTGCCAATAATTTTACTCGGGGTCATATGCTTTTCTGTTGCAAGAGTACCTTAATTATATTTCCTCAAGTTTAAGAAAAAATGACAGATTTTATATAGTGTCGATGGAAAAACATAGTAATAGACAACGAAAACCATACAACTTGTCCGATCTGTGATTTTCTAAAGAAGATGAGTCCTAATACTATCTTTGTATCGCTTCAAATAATGATTATGATAGTGATTTTTATTAACATTTTCTGGAAACTTTAATTTTTATAACAAGCCTATTAAATGTTTTGGGACTAAGGGGTAATAATTAGTATTTGGGAGACTAAAAAGAAAAGTACTTTTTTAATTAAAAAACAAACAAAACTCTCCATATTCAGTTTTTTCCTTTAAGGTAAAACACAAAACCAAAAAAAAAAAAAAAACTGCAACTCAGTGAGAGAGAGAGAACATACGGCAGAAGAATAAAAGAAAAGGAGAGAAGAAGAAGAAAATAAAAAAGAAAAGAGGAGGACGAACCCTAGACGTCCTGAACAAATTTTTATTCAAACCTTAATTTTTCTTTACGGTTTTTCTTCAAATAAGGTAAGGGGTTTTCTATCCAAAATATACTCTTTATATATATGATTATGATCATGCTATCGGTTACGTATATTAGGAGATATGTATATATTATCGTTGTAAATTGTTGAATGAATCATATTGTTGGGAATTTTTATGATGCGGGTGTATTGCTGAATTTTATGTTTGTTTTGATGGTTTTATAAGGTCTTAGCAATAGTGCGTATTCCTCCCCATGTCTGGGAATACATGACTGCCGTGTACATAGAGAATGACCTGCTTTTCGGCCGGGACAGGTGGCTGAGAGGCATTGTAACGACCCGGTCCTACGGACCGAACCGCCACGTCCGTATCAACAATATTGTCCGCTTTGGCACAACTTCCCAGGGGGGTCACCCATCCTGGTAGTACTCCAGGTTAAGCACGCTTAACCGTGGAGTTCCGTCCTCGCTATTGTGCCGCACGGCTTTAAAAGGCCTTGTTGATAGAAAATGGATCTTTAAGCTCATATACCACACGAGTACTCTCGTATCTGGGCGATGTGGGACTGACGCACAACACCGCACCACAGACTTTGCTTCCTGGAAACCTGGGTCGTCACAATCACCCTCCCTTTAGGCACGACGTCCTCGTCGGGCACGTCGTCCTTCAGGGGTCCACACACACGTGCTAGTCCCCACATTTCCGGCCAGATAGAGGCTCTGATACCATCTGTAACAACCCGGTCTCACGGACCATCACAGGCATGATGGTATATTTATAGTGTGTAGTATGTGTGATAACAGTATAATAGTGCGTATTCCTCTCCATGTCTGGGAATACGTGACTGCCGTGGACATGGAGAATGACCTGCTATTCGGCCGGGGCAGGTGGCTGAGAGGCCTGATGATGTAGTAAACATTATAGAGATAATGGAGAATTAAATGTGTCGCGTAACAGGGAACGAGTTCGCAATTAATTAGTGTTTGGTTGAGGTTTCTTGAATATATATACTTTCTCTCGTATATACACTGTCTCTCGTATATACATTTGTACATGTTTATTTTCGTTTATATTTCGTTTATGTATTGCCGTATAATTCACCTTTGCACCACTACTCCACAGGTGCCGATAGAGGTTAGCGTTGCGGACTAGCACACGTGACAGCAAGAGCATTTGGGACGGGATTTTTTGTGAATTTCAAGTTGTAATCTCTTGCTTTAAATTTTCAAACTTTTTGATAGTTGAATATTGTTGAAGTTGTAGCCGTTTTGGCAAATAGTTAAATTTCTAAACACGCGGTTTGCGTTTCTTTTAAAATTATATACTCGATACTCATTTTATTTTATACAGATTGTTATTTAGTTCATTAAATGCTTTTCTTTTCAACAACTTCATATGTAGATTCTTTAGCGAAAGTGTGTTTGGACCTGTAGCTCCAACACCACCAATGTTAAACGAGTTCGTTTATTTGGTTATTCGTAAGGAAAAGTGATGAGAATAATGAGATTGTAGAATGCTCGCCTAGTAGCGCAAGGCTTCTCTCACATCTTGGAATTGATTACGAGATGGTTGATTTCCTCGTAATGGATGTTATAACGGTCCCCTACTTTATCAGTTTAGTAGTTTCCCAAAAACTGATTATGCAGCATGTGATTGCGGTCACTATTTTATCTCTATGGGAATTTAGACAAAGAGATATAGATGAAGGTCCCTGTGTGACTTCATGTGCTTAAATCAAGTAGTTCCTGACCACTGAACACAATCTCAATTGACTGAGACGTTCACTATATGGATTAATATAATCCGAGCGAATGTGGTATACCGCCTAAGTGAGTACTTGATCAGCTGGGAATACTTTAACAAGTATTATGCCCTTGTGTATTATGAAGCAATCCACGTTTTGGATTTGCCCTTCGAGATGAAAGATCTTGGGAAGACACGGTAGTGACTCGGCCCGATGATCGAGTCCCGTAAGGATTGAATCTAAGTCCATGATTCAGACTACACCCAGAAGGTGTTATGACGTTTTAGTCATTATGACGCTAAGTCGTCATATTCTCCCATGATCGTTCGATCACTAGACATTGATATAGACCCGGTCTGTCCCTGATGAGACGACAAAGAGGTATTGAACCATGATGTTCATATCTAAGTACAGTAAGCGCATCATTGTACTTGGTCTAATGTACTAGGACGAACATCTTGTCTGCTGTGAATGGTATAGCCAGACACAGCATCGCGCTAACACGCTGCCATCGAAATGGCATAAAAGACATTTTCCCATTACCTTAAGGTAGCTGTGGATGAGGGCTTGTCTTATCCCATTTTGCGTCATCGAGTGTACCTACCCCCTTCGGTACTCGAATTAACGCAACCCTTTTTCGGTTATACCGATGCTGGTTACTTATCAGACCCGCATAAGTGATATTTCTAACATGGTATGTCTTTGCCATTAGGAATAAGGCGATATCTTGGAGGTCTTGGAATGACCCCAAACGAATCACTCTAATCTACTCGTGCTCTATGAGACGACTAGAGAGTGTATATGGCTTCGAGCTCGTATTAGCCATATTTGAATTACATATGCTCTGTCTCACGATCCGGATAAAACACTTGTCTTATTTGAGGACAACTTGTTATTATCGATCAAGAGAGACATGACTAGATTATGTTATTTAGCATTTCTTGCCAAAATGAATATTCACATATGAAGTTTAAGAGCATCTAGTTGAATGCTCGTTCTATTTCACGTTAAATTTTCTTGCATCCAGCCGTGTGCAAGTAAATGAAGCATCCAGTCGAATGCTCGTACTCTTTTTTGAAATATGAAATCCTTGCACCCAGTCGTGTACAAGTGAGGGGGAGCATCCAGGTGAATGCTTATTGTACTAATTACTACTTAGTCGAAATCCTCGCACCATGTCGTGTGCAAGTGAGGGGAGCATTCAGTCGCATGCTCGTGTACTCTTTTTGTCGTTAGACCAAGGTTTTTTCCCACTGGGTTTTCCTTGACAAGGTTTTTAGCGAGACACGTTCCCGTCATACCTCACTTAAGATTGCCGAAATTAGGGGGAGTATCTTGTTGTATACTTCTTACCACTGTGTACTCTTTTGTCCTTCGACTAGAGATTTTTCCCAGTGGGTTTACTCAAGGTTTTGATGAGGCACCTGTTTTGTGGTTGATCCCCTACTACTACCACTTTTGCACTCTTTTTCCTTCGATCAGAGATTTTCCCATTGAGTTTGCTCTGCCAAGATTTTGATGAGGCACACTGTTTTGTGGTTAGTTAATTACATAGAATTTCGGCCTATATCATTCGGATACACAGTTTCTCCTAGGTACCGGTTTTGTCCCACACTGGGTTTTCCGGCCCTAAGGTTTTTATGTGTTTAGCACTGCGAATGAACTCGACTCACATCGACAGCATGAAGACGAAGAAATCAAGACGTACAAAGAGGGAGTGTTGTAGGATATTATTGGGTCTATCTTGGGCTTTCCTATCATATGTAACCCTACCCTCTATTATATAAAGAGGGTCAGGAGTCTCTTGATGTATCTCTCTGTACAATCATATTAATGAATAAACATTTCGTCTGTTGTTTCTCATACCTCTCTCTATATCTATACATATCTCTATATATATCTATAACGAGCTAATATGTCACACAACAATATGGTCATTTTCTTATTTATGTGTTTTTTATATTAAATATACCTTCCTGAATCCTATGCCTTGATAAATTACAAAGTCATCCAAAGGTGAAAAGTAAGAGAGACGTTTGAGTACTCCCCCGATAGGGAGGAGTTAGGCACCCTCTATCCTATATCTTTCACTCACACATTGCTAACATATCCGATTCTTTAATTTATTTCCGATTGATGTATCGGCCTCCTAACCTTGTGCACTCTTGTCGAAACAATTGCCAAGTTCGGAAATACCTGACTAGTTCATTCTCAACAACGTGGCTTAATTAGTACAACAATCGTCCCCACACTGCCAATAATTTTACTCGGGATCATATGCTTTTCTGTTGCAAGAGTACCTTATAGTTCCTCAAGTTTAAGAAAAAATGACAGATTTTATATAGTGACGATGGAAAAACATAGTAATAGACAACGAAAACCATACAACTTATCCGATCTGTGATTTTCTAAAGAAGATGAGTCCTAATACTATCTTTGTATCGCTTCAAATAATGATTATGATAGTGATTTTTATTAACATTTTCTAGAAACTTTAATTTTTATAACAAGCCTATTAAATGTTTTGGGACTAAGGGGTAATAATTAGTATTTGGGAGACTAAAAAGAAAAGTACTTTTTTAATTAAAAAAAAACAAAAACTCTCCGTATTCAGTTTTTTCCTTTAAGGTAAAACACAAAACCAAAAAAAAAAAAAAAAACTGCAACTCAGTGAGAGAGAGAGAACATACGGCAGAAGAATAAAAGAAAAGGAGAGAAGAAGAAGAAAATAAAAAAGAAAAGAGGAGGACGAACCCTAGACGTCCTGAACAAATTTTTGCTCAAACCTTAATTTTTCTTTACGGTTTTTCTTCAAATAAGGTAAGGGGTTTTCTATCCAAAGTATACTCTTTATATATATGATTATGATCATGCTATCGGTTACGATATGTATATATTATCGTTGTAAATTGTTGAATGAATCATATTGTTGGGAATTTTTATGATGCGGGTGTATTAATTGCTGAATTTTATGTTTGTTTGGATGGTTTTATAAGGTCTTAGCAATAGTGCGTATTCCTCCACATGTTTGGAAATACGTGACTGCCGTGGGCATGGAGAATGACCTGCTTTTCGGCCGGGGCAGGTGGCTGAGAGGCCTGATGGTATATTTATAGTGTGTACACTACAAAAAAACACCTAAACGAAGACGGAAATTAGCTACGGAAATTCCGTCACAGTATATAACGATGGAATTGCTACGGATTTCCGATGGATTTTGATTTGTGAAATTTTAATACAAATTTGCGACGGATTATCTATGAAAATAAATGAGTTGACCGAGTGTCGGTGGGAGTTGAAAATAATTCGTAGTTCTCAAGCTATTTCGTAGCTATTCTTTTTGCATATTATTCTGAAAACAAACATATTTAAATTGATGGACCATTGGGTCCACAAGATCCATAGCTATTTACTCGCTATTTCATAGCTATTTCAATTGTAAAGATAATATTATTTTACATCCACACATTTATTACAAAAATATCTCTCTCTCAATCTTAACAATATACCGTCCATTTTCCCGTTTCCCCATATCTCCATATCTTCATAAATTAAGGTACTTTTCTAATCATTATTTTATTTTAATTGTATTTTATAATAAATATTTGTCCACCTAATTTTTAATGTGATTGTCTACTTACACAATTATATATTGCTTAAATAGTTGACAAATTTTGTTCAAACTTTACAAATACAAATTCGTACGGTTCATATTAGATAAGTTTATTTCCAAAAAAAATTTATTACCGGTTTATACCATTTATTATGATAGTTAATACAACAAATTTAATGTTGTTAAATGCTAATCATTATACATTTTCATATCTTTTCAAATATTCCGTATCGCTTATAGATCGAAAAATATTAATCATTAATTACATACCATTTTAATAGTGATGGGCTGAGATAAACATAAGTCAATTGCTATTATTCATCATTAAATATATAATTAAATAATAACAGTATTAGACAAATGTAATTTTCTAAAATAAAATTTCAAATACAGTTTTACTATATTATATTAAAATAATGGTGTTAGACAAACTTATATTTCTTCTTTACTTATGTACTCCGATTATAAAGAACAAATTAAAGTCAACATTCTCATTGAATAAAATTATTTTCTTTAATATAAATAGGAAATATAAATGAAATAGGCATAAAATAATTGGTTTTAATCATGTAGCATGTAAAATAAACGCAAGCATACAATATACAATGCAAGTTAAAATGTGAAATGATTATACAATGATTATCATCTTACTAATTAATATACTATATTTGATTAAATTAGTCTTACTTTACTTAGTATATTAAGAAGATTATACATATTTGTTCAGGGATAAAATGAGTAATATTCTTCGGCAATGGATGTATGCACGGATAGGTCCTGATGGCGGCCTTTCGGAACATTTTCGCTTGGGTGTAGATGATTTCATAAATTTTGCAGTTAAACAGGGTAAATGTCTGAATGGAAATATGATTAGGTGCCCATGTTCTGCTAGAATGTGTAAAAACACTCAATTTTTTCACATTGACGAAGTTCGACTCCACTTGTATTCCGAAGGGTTTGTTGCTAATTACTACCAATGGACCAACCATGGGGAATCATGGCTGCCACTTGATAGCGATCATCAATTTTATGGTGGATCATCAAATTATTTGCCTAATTACGGGGAAACATCAGGGCGTATGTTTGAATCCGATTACGAAATGGGTACGAGTGGACCTTTTTCAAGCGATATGTATTCGATTGGACATGTGGGGTATGCTCAAGAATTAGGCAATTCAGCACATACGATGATAATGGCAGCTGCCGGCCCTGAGTTTGTTTACCCAAATTATTCGCCTGAGTCCCCTAACCCGCATGCTCATGGATTTTATGATATGATGAGGGCAACTGAGCAACCTTTGTACGAAGGTTCGACATACTCTATGTTTGATGCCATGTCTGAGATGATGAATGCAAAGTCTGATACTAATATGTCAACTACGTCATATGACAGGGTTGCTGGGATATTCAAGAAGTACTTACCAGAGGGAAATACATTTCCTAGTAATTTTTATCAAACAAAAAAGGTTATACATGGTCTAGGACTTCCAGTGGAAAAAATCGATGCGTGCATAAATATGTGTATGATTTATTGGGGTGTAAATAGTAACAAAAAGGGGTGCAATAGATGTGGGGAGTCGAGATATAAAGATGATGGAACAGCGCAATCAGTTATGTATTACTTGCCATTGTTACAAAGATTGCAGCGATTATATGCATCTAAAGCCACAACTAGCCATATGAGATGGCACGCTGAGCACCATTCGGATCCAGACTTTATGGTTCATCCATCAGATTCAGAGGCTTGGCGACATTTTGACAAAAAACATCCAGACTTTGCAGCGGAGACCCGTAATGTGAGATTGGTACTTATGGCTGACGGATTTACACCATTTGGAATGTTTGGGGAGCAATACTCATGTTGGCCAATTATACTTACTCCATACAACTTGCCGCCAGGCATGGTTATGAAAGAACAATTTATGTTTCTAACTGTTCTTATTCCAGGGCCGAAAGATCCGGGACAGATGATAGACGTGTTTATGCAACCTTTGATTGCAGAATTGAAGTATGGGTGGACTCAGGGAGCCGAGACATATGATTGTTCATTGGGTACAAATTTTTATCTACGAGCAGCACTTATGTGGACTATTAGTGATTTTCCTGCATATTCTATGTTGTCTGGATGGACGACTTCTGGGAGGTTGGCTTGTCCACATTGTATGGAAGATAGTGATGCATTTTATTTGCCTCATGGACGTAAAATCACTTGGTTTGATAACCACCGTAAATTTTTACCAGACAACCACCGTTATCGTAAGAATAAGGAAAAATTCATAAAAGGGAGGAGAGAGAAGGGGAAATCACCTACTGTGAAAACAGGTAAGGATATAATAGACTGGATTACCACTCTTGGATTAGAGAAAGTGACCAGGAAAGGTGCTATGAAACATAATGAAAAGATAACCAAATCTGATGGAGGTTATGGCTGGAAGAAGCGGAGTATTTTTTGGGATTTACCCTATTGGAAAGATAACCTCATTAGACACAATCTCGACGTTATGCATATTGAGAAAAATTGTTTCGAGAATATATTTAATACCGTTTTTGATGTTCCGGGAAAATCAAAGGATAATCTTGCTTCTCGAATGGATGTGGCAAATATTTGCAAACGTCCAGGATTCACAATAAAAAGTGACGGGACTTATGATCGAGCCTATTATGTTCTAGAAAAAAACTCAAAGGAAAGTATATGTGATTGGATTAAGACGATAAAATTTCCAGATGGGTGTATCTCTAATATGGGAAGATGTGTTGATATGAGAAAAAACAAGTTATTTGGAATGAAAAGCCACGATTGTCATGTATTCATGCAACGATTGATACCAATAGCATTTCGGCTAACACTTGAAAAAGAAGTATATAGCGCGCTTGTCCAATTTAGCATATTTTTTAAACGTCTCACATGTACGACAATTTCGGTATCTGACATGTTGAAACTTGAAAAAGAAATTCCAATTATATTATGTCAGTTGGAGATGATTTTTGCGCCTAGCTTTTTCGACCCTATGGAGCATCTTCCAGTTCACCTTGCTTACGAAGCAAGAACTGCGGGTCCAGTACACTATAGGTGGATGTATCCCTGTGAAAGATTTCTTGGCAAGCTTAAAAGAAGTGTCAGAAATAAGGCGCATGTGGAAGCCTCCATTATCAACGCTTACATAATTGAAGAGGCAAACAACTTTGCTTCCGTCTATTTTGATCCTAATGTAGAGACAAGAAGAAGCAAGGTTCAACGTAATGATGACGGGGGTGAAAGACCTCACATTCTTGGAAATTTATCGATATTCACATATCCAGGTCGGGCGGCAGGCAAATGAGTAACTAGATGGCTTGATCAAAAAGAATACAAGGTTGCAAGGAGGTATATTCTCACTAATTGCAAAGAGGTTGAACAATATATGAGGTTAGTATATTATTTTCCAATGATCATGTTGATATTATGTACAGAAATTTTAACTTGTATTAGTATTAATTTCATTTGTTCTATTTTCAGCATTTTTGAAAATGAAATGTAACTGTAATTTTCTTTTTCTATCTAGCTGTTTATTGTGTACTTTTTATCTTTCAACTTTTCCGATTTAGTTCTTTTTTTTTTGTTATACTCGCTCGATATTTCTTTGTTATGCATATGGTTTACATCTTCAATACAGGAAAAAATTGAGGCTAGAATGGGTGAACTTGCGACAGATATGGAGGCTAGAGGCAAGCCAGTAGTCATCGACGAGAACCGGGTTTTTCTTGAAGTTATGGCTGAGCTTGGAGGTGTATCTAAGGGTCGAGTATATGGGATAGGTAATGTAGTGTCTGCTTTGAATGATGAGGCCATTTGCTCATCTGCTGCATCAGTTCCGACTACGATGACGCCAGACCAAATGATGGAGCTAGTGACACGCCTAGTTAATCAGGCTTTTTCTGAGAAAATGCCGGTTGTGGTCCAATCATTGTTGCAACGTATCAGTCAAAACACACAACCGTTGCGAGATGCGCCAGCAGATCAATCCGATTTCGGTAACCGCGGAGGTGAGAATGGTGCGGGGGAAAGTGTTGAAAGCGGTGGCGAGCGTAATGTTGGTGTTTATGACGATGCTTAGTATCTATTATGTTATTGTAGTATGTGAACTTATCCTAGTAGGTTATGACTAATGTTTTGTGCATACATCTTGCAAGTATCGGTAGCGTTGATATTTAATTGGTCATGGTAGTATATGAAACATCTGAGTAGGTTATGAATTTAGTATTTTGGGCATGTAATCTTACTTGCATAGGAACCGTTGATGTTTAGTGGGTCATGGAGGTATGTGAACCTTTTATGACATTTTAATATTTTGGGCATGTAATATTTGCTAGTATCGGTACTGTTAGGTAATATGAATTCAGTTAAATTTTGTTTATCATTATAGCATGTTATTTGGCTTGTGGATTAGTTTTATTTATATCTATTAATGTTTACTTAATAAATTTATTTTTTATTTAATTAATAAAATTAATTCTGTTAATTGTATTAAAATATTTTTTTATTTAAATAATCACACTAGTGTGACGGAATTGGCACGAGTTTGTCATATTGATAAATTTCTAATATATATTAAATTAAATATCAAAATAAAAATAAAAAATATATTATAATAAAAAAAATTGCGACGGAATAGCCATGTATATTCATGGTTAACTATTCACCGTTATACTATATTTATATTGTAATTTATTCTATATAATTGGTTTTGTGAGACTTTTGCTACGGAATTTTGTAGCAACATCAAAACTTAGAGACGGAAAATCCGTCGCTATAATGTCACTAAATAGCTACGGAATAAGATTTCCGTAGCAAACATTTAGCCACAAGCACTTTAACTACGGAAATCAGAGACGGAAATTTTCGTCACAAAGAGCCAATTTGCGACGGATTTCACGTTTTAGCGACGGAAAAATCCGTCGCTGTATTGTTGTTGTGTTGTAGTGGTAGTATGTGTGATAACAGTATAATGGTGCGTATTCCTCTTCATCTCTGGGAATACGTGACTGCCGTGGACATGGGGAATGACCTGCTGTTCGGCCGGGGTAGGTGGCTGAGAGCCCTGATGATGTAGTAAACAATATAGAGATAATGGAGAATTAAATGTGTTGTGTAACAGGGAACGGGTTCGCGATTAATTAGTGTTTGGTTGAGTTTTCTTGAATATATATACTTTCTCTCATATATACTTTTTCGTACATGTTGATTTTCGTATATATTTCATTTATGTATTGCCGTATAATTCACCCTGGCACCACCACTCCACAGGTGCCGATAGAGGTTAGCGCTGCGGACTAGGACACGTGGCAGCACGAGCATTTGGGACGAGAACTTTTGTGAATTTCAAGTTGTAATCTCTTGCTTTAAATTTTCAAACGTTTTGATATTTGAATCTTGTTCAACTTGTAGCCGTTTTGGCAAAGAGTTAAATTTTCTAAACACGCGGTTTGCGTTTCTTTTAAAATTATGTACTCGATACTCATTTTATTTTATACAGGTTGTTATTTAGTCCAGTAAATGTTTTTCTTTTCAACACCTTCATATGTAAACCGCGTGAATCGTTGAAAAGAAAAGCATTTAATTAAAAAAAAAAAAAGCTTTGTTATTTAGTCCCTTTCGATTTTAGAATTCAGCACCTTCATATATATGTAATTACAAAAAAGACAGTTCTATTTCTGAAAACATAACCCCCCTCATCTATATACACTATCAAGAAAATTCACACACCAAAAGAAAACAACCCTGTCGCCGAAAATAAAATAAAACTATAGAAACACAACAAAAAGTTCACGATATCACCTATGTAAAGATGTAAAACTAATATTACAGCTAGCTACATACATTGAAAGTCATAAACAAACCCAAAATAAAAATAACACATTACTAAAGAAATCCCTATATCTCAAAACCATACTTTTTAGATGCATGTTGGTACATGTCTTAGTCTTAACGAGAGCCGGCCTAAAAAATAAATTTGCATTCACTCAAGGCCGGCCCGCCCTGGTCTTAACTTTAAATTTTGTATAGAGGAAAAAATCTTATGTATAAATTATAAATATGCTCGGATTAAATAAATTTACAACAAACTTATATTGTAACATTGATTGAGTGCAAAATGTCAAGATATAAAAGTTGAGCTCTAAACAGTACACTGAGATTAATCAGTTAATTACTATACACACAAAGAAGACATGTTTAAGCAGTAATAAAAAGATACTCCCTCCGTCCCAAAATATTGGGCCTCTATATATTTACGTGCAATTTTGATCGACAAATAACTTATATATAAATTGTCGTTCAAAATTGTCGAAATCGAATTTTTCAAAAGGTAATCAAATAGTTCAAATGTTAAACTATATGAACAACTTTTAAAATTTTATATTTCAACAATTTAATTACGAGATATTTATAACCAGTCAAAATTGCACGTAAATACATAGAGTCCTAGTATTTTGAAAAATAGAGGTACTAAAAAAAAAGAAGATAGAGCTTAAGCGCCAACTTAACTTATTGAATAAACTAATTAAAAAAGACTGTGTAACTGGTGTTATTTCGAGGGTTTTATTTGAGAGAGAAAAGAAAAAGAAAAATGAATAAAAGCAAGACAGAGCTGGAGCGCCAACTAACCCTACTATTACAAGGGAAATTACTAGAAAACATTCATATCCTATATGACGGTTCACGGGTTGTTATTATAAAAAGATGTCAAATGAATAAAAAAAAATGATTAATATTTAAGTTCAGGGTAGACCCCCCTACGGTTTTATATTTTTTTTGGGCTTTTAGTATGTTGTACAATTTGTTTTTAATTTATCAAATTCTAATTTATTGAAAATATAAAAAATAAATTAGTTATTGAAAAATATTATTTAACCATCCATTTTTTAATTTAACTGTTATTAAGTTGACTGTACCATAAACAGTCAAATAGTATAACTGTTCTAAAGAGGCTCTCATTATAACGGTCCCTATCAAAAAAAAACTACAAATCTCCTATTATTACACAAATTATGTAAAAAAACCTTCTAACAATCTGTAAAAATCACTGAAACATCACAAAGAAACAAATAAAGTCATTAAAGTGCAAAAAGTGTTTTTTTTCACAAAATCACATAAAAAAAATACATTTTTAGAATCTATTGTCTAAGTATTTGAAGAACAAAAAGATCAATTTAATTCAGGTAAATGGAAACCCGTTGAATTGTCGGACTCCGACACACGTTTGACATGGTTACTTGCGTGCCGTTAACAAGAGTAGTCATTTGTTTTACACGGCTCCGACCCTTAGGGGGCACACCTTAAGACACTTATGAAACATTGTAAACAACGCATATACAACAAAAATTTCTTCTTTTTTTTTTTTATTTCACTTGGACCCCAAAACATTTTTATGAATGAATTGAAAATTCAATGAAATTGTGACTAAAATTTTGAGTTCCAATTTTATTTGTATAACTATTCTTGTGCGTACCAGCAAGGCATATTTTATTAACTAATGCTATTTAGAATTACCATTTAACTTAGATTGAATAAAACAGTTTTGTTGGTGGCGACTTTTCAATTCTGATCTTAAACGTTGAATTAGAAGTAACAATAATACGTCTTTTCTTTCCAATAAATAACTGTTTTAAGAGAAGTACTCATACCAATAGGACAACAGATTTAAAACTAATGGCTTCTTAGTTTTGATGCTTAATATAATAAATTCTTGTAAAAACAGAGTTTGCAAGAGTGTCACACAAAGCAACCAGAAAAACAAAATTTTTGAGAAGAGAAAACACAGCTTGTCTATGACCATGGGTGAGGCTTGCTCGAGGTACCTTGGATAGCTTCACCGCCGTTTTAGTTCTCTTTCGGTTAAAGATAAAATAACGGGAAAAAAATCCCAAAAAATGTAAGAAGTGAACCTGACCAGATCGAAATCTAAAATGCATAGCTAAATTACTTTCAACCCCTAAAACATAAGCCAGACAAAAACATGCATGTGAAAAGAAGTAAGAAACTTAATCTTCTTTTCCCATTAATATTTGCTTTTTTCTGGTCGTGAAAGTTTATCTTTGTGCTAGATTTACATACTCTAGTTATTTATTTGTTTGGAAAAAAGATATTCAAACTCTAGAGTCACACCTCACTGAGCTCACTCCAATGAAGAAGCCTAGTTAAAGAACAAATTTTGTCATATCTAGCGGTTCTAAAAAAATGTGTTTTATAAGACCAAATAAAGTTAAAAATCTTGACAGTCATCAAAACGAAAAGTATTTTAATAAAGTAATGTGCCATAACTTCAATTTTTTGACAGTAAACCAAACAGAAAATCTTGGCAAGGAAGCTGATGTGCATGCTCTGACACGCTGTATCCAAATTATGGTGATTGAAATTAATTTTCAATTAAAACACCAACACAAAATCCGAGACGAAACTACCTAATCCTTATTAAAGTTTTCTTTTCTGAATCAACTGCAGGGATATAAAATCACAATTCGGTTTTCTGACAAAGTAGAAGCAAGTGTTCCGCAGGAATAGATTACTTCTGCTTGGGAAGATGCTCGGCGAAACCTCAAGAGCTCATTTGGAATTTTGAGGTCCTCAGATTTGTCATTGATGCATTTGAAATGCAAAGTGTGGAGATTTGGCGAACGGGTGAGTATGCTTTTGACGAAAAGCAATTCTGGTTTTGAGCAACTCATGGAAATAAATGTCACATTTTGAAGTTTCAACATCACATCCATGTAGTTTGAAAATTCCAAATGCCATGAAACTGATATTGATTCCAGCATGGAGGATGACGCCTGTATGTCATGTTTGAGAAAATAGGTTCAACAATTATTTAAAGCTAGAAAAAAAACTGACATCTACTAAATAAATATATTGTATATTAATTTGAATCAAACAAACCGTGACGTCCAGTGTCTCAAGGTTAGGCGAACTCTTAAGTAAGCAAAGAGCACATGCAATCTGATCTCGATCATCAAATCTTAACCAATGTAGTCCGAGATGCTTCAAATAAAGGAACGTAAAGGAAAGTCTTCTATCAAATGTTGTCACTGCCGATAACTAACAAAGTACACGAAAAGAGCAATTAAGTTAAGAAAATATTTCAAGTAATGAGTATGCAGATTGCAAAAAGAAGAAGAAGAAAAGACAATTGAACAACTAGTTACCTTCAAAAAAATTCCATTAAGCTCTAGGTGCTTACCACATTGAAATTTCATGAGAAAGTTGTCAAAATTGAATGAATTATTTCTCCCCTTGTTGTATGTTTTGTTTCCTACTCCAAGGAAAAGTTCTTGTAAATTAGGGAACGTGTCAAGAGGGAATGATGTAACATCATGGCTGTGAGTCTTGTGACTAATGTATAGGAATTTCAACTTAGGAGCAACTATTCTAAAGTGTTCGATCCCACTACAATCATAGAAAAACAAAGTCTTAAGGCATGGTAATAAAAGGACGAAATCAGCAAACGTGTCGGTGGGAAATGCTATATCCCGCATCATCAGTTCGTTCAGGTTTGCTAACTGAAACACGCTCTTTGTTGGTTTAAATATACAATTTCGGACTGTCAACGCCTTAAGAGTTGGGCAGGAAAAAATACAGGAAGGCAGCTGTAAGGGGTTAACAGACAGATTAGACAGGTGAATTTCATTGATACCATTTCTCGTTAGAAACAAGAGACACTTATCAATGTAAACGCTCCAATCAAACCTTAAATTTGGAATGTGGAGGGAGAATTTAATAAGTGGTTCAGTACGAAGTAGGAGTACATTGTAGATTAGAATCATGTATGCCAATCCAGGGTAGAGCTTGTGTTTGAAGTTCATTTTAAAATTTTCTTCGTCAAACACCAATGTTGTCCTTGCTGGCCAAAGATACCTCCAGTTGCTTGACAAGATACTCGTCCTAGCAGCATCTTTAATAGACAAACGTTCAAATATGTTGTCAATTAGGTTTTCTGGTAGATCACAAAAAATATCATCGGCAAGTGCATTCTGGGCAATCTCTTTACGAGCACTCATTCTGTTAAATCAACAAGAGAGAAACTTAGTTCGTTTCTACAGAATTGAATATTGTGTACGGAAAGTTATATTATTACTTTGAGGAAACCTAAAAAGGAGGCAACAACTTTTATCCTATTTCAATTTCCTAAAGATCAGAAGCATCATATCCTCTTAGGAACTAGACAAGGTATGCTTGTTAGATTGCATACTAAACATTATTACATTGTGTATAATTTTTTACACTTGTATTATAAACAACTTATTGATCACCAGTTGAGTTAGTAGATGGAAGTATACTTGAATGTTGTCCCACATACAATGAACTGTATAAAATCTCTATATACATATAATAAATAGAATCCACCACAAGGATTAAACAAGTACAATGAATGAAAAGGTTCCCTTGATAGTAAAATATAAAATTAAATTTGACCAGTGATGGTTAATGAATCCAATGCATAACAATTTTTGTTATTGGGTTGTTGTATAGAATGAGGAGTACACTAAATGAGTTGATGGAAATAGATAGAATGATTACAAGAAATTGAGAAAAACCAGAGTATTCGATTTTGTGTATCGGCTAATTAAAGTGTTTCTTTAAATTAGTAGATCAGATCAGCCTATGGGTAACATATGTCGGACCATGGCCAAAGCTAAGTGGTGACCAAGCCACGACACCCATCAGAACTCCAAAATTTAAGGGTTTTTTTTTCAATTTTTATCATGTATTTTTACTTGACGTTTTAAATAATGATAATTTGGCACCCCCATGATTCATAATTTCACTTATCACTGGTTTGATGCAAATTCCGCACCCCCATTTATGGTTCTTGACTTCACACCTGTGTCCGACTTAGTTTAGTTTATAAAGTAAAAAACCCCATAAGCCCACTCTAACACCCCCATACTAGGAAAAAACCGATCTTCTACCATGTATCTTGATTTGTTTATTTTTCAATTTTAGTCACCCGCACCTTCGTAATTATGAAAAAGAACATCCACACACCAAAAGAAGACAACCATGTCTCTGGGGGAAAAAACGTAGAAACACGCCTAAAAGTTTACGAGATCGCTTATGTCCATAACCAAGTTACATTAAGATGTGAAATCTGTATTACAGCTAACTACATACATAAAAAGTCATAAACAAATCCAGAAAAAGATAACACACATCACTAAAGAAATCCCCATATCTCAAAAATGCTACTTTTCTAGGTGCATGTTTGTTTATGCCTTAGTCTTTAACTTTTAAATTTGTACAGAGAAAAATCTTATAAATAAATATTCTCAGATTAAATAATTTTGTAACCAAACATTAATATAACATAGTAGCATTGGTTGAGTGAAAATCTATAATTTAAGCTCTGAACACACAAATCTTTATAGTGAATTAAAAAGACAGTGAAAGATTAATCAGTCAACTATATGTATACACAAGGAAACATGTTAAACTGACTATATATATGGTGATTGTGCACTAATAAAAAGATTAAAAAAAAAACTTGAGCGCCAACTAACTTTATTATTGAATAAACTGAAAAGGGCGATTTTATTTTTATTTTTAAAAAGTTGGCAATTGCTTCTGGACCGGTATATAACTGGTAGGGTTTAATTTTAGAGAGATAAAGTTTCTCAATATATTGACGGAGATAAAAACAAAAAGATGAACACAAACTTATATTTTACTGTTTAACTAATTAATAATCTCTACTAAATAACAGCATCTATAGTATATTCTAAAAAAAAACAGTATCTATAGTATCTGTATCATTGGACGACCACATAAGTAGTACCTTTAATATTCTTTATAGTAATACAATGAATGAAAAGTTCCCTTGATGGTATAGGATACAAATTTGACCAGTGATGGTTAAATTTCAATTCCAACGCATACCTTTTTTTTCATGTTGTTGGGTTGTAGAACGATTACAAGGAATGGAGAAAAATCAAAATATTCCACAAGAAATTAATAACTTTAGTGCTGAGCTGCTTATATATACAGGGATCTTTGGCCACTTTCGATTTTGTGTATCAACTAAAAAGTTTCTTTTAATCAGTAGACCAGCCTATGGGTAACGTATGCAAAGCTAAGTGGTGACCACAACACCCCGTAACTTCAAAATTTGTGATTTTTTTTTTCTTATCATTTATTTATTTTTCTAAAATTTGTAAAAAAAAACCATAACTTGCCACCTCGATAATTTTAAATTTCACTTATCATTAATTTCTATTCAAATTCGACACCCTCATCAATGGTTCTTGGCTTCGCCCCTTTGTCCGACTAAGTATTAATTAACCCCACCAAAACCTATCCTCGTCTCTCATCTACATACACAATCACGTAACATTCACACACCAAAACAAGAGAACCTGTCTCTGGAAAAAAGAAACTTAGAAACACAACAAAAAGTTTACGAGATCACCTATGTCCATAACCAAGTTACATAAAGATGTAAAACCAATATTACAGGCTTATAGCTAGCTACATACACATAAAAAGTCATAAACGAACTTACAAAAAAATAACACACATCACTAAAGAAATCCCCACATCTCAAAACCCTTACTTTTTTACGTGCATGTTGGTACATGTCTTAGTGTTAACATTAAACTTGTACAAAGAAAAATTCATAAATATGTTCAGACTAAATAATTTTATAAACAAACAATATACTCATGCAAAATCTAAAATTTGAACTCCAACTAACCTTATTGAATAAACTAATTAAAAATCTTTAATAGAAAAAGCTGGCGATTGTTTCTGAATCGGTATGTAACTGGTGTTAATTCGAGGGTTTAATTTGAGAGAGAGGGAGAGAGAAGAAAAAATTAACAAAAGCTATATTTTACTAGGGTTTAACAAATTAATAACCTCTACTAAATAACAATGTTTATCGGTATGTATATCTGTATAATAATCTATATAATATAACAATATTGAATATTCTTTCGGTTGGAAACATGTTTTATTTTTCAGCCGAAAAACTTATCTTGAATCCGAATTATAGTATATATGGATTTAATAAAAAAAATGTATAAATACCTCACGAACAGAGATAGATCACACTTGATCTTCTACCGTATTCCTAGAAACCTGAAAAAATATTTTATGATAGTTATATATCTTTTCCATAGCATATGATTATATTTATAGGCTACGGTAGAGACTCAGTGCACAAGAACAATAAGACTTTTACTTAAAAGTATATCTCTAACCATAATTAGATTATAATTTAGAGAAAATTAAGTACCATGAAAATAAAAGTATTTAAGGATTAGACCATGATAATTTAATTAATAAATATTATCTAGTCTTAATTAAAAAACTAATATAATATTATCTAATTAATACTTTTATAATCATACGATAATCTATCAGTAAATTATATTCATTTTCATTAGATAATATAATTGCACTCTTAATTCTTCTTAAAATAATATTTGAGAGCAAATTATTAAATACTTAAATATCTCTTCACGTTAAGATTATAGATATCCACCGAGTAAATAAATTACTGATAATTATTTTACTCGGCATATTATTTTCTCGACCTTTACACTTAACTTATTTGTTGTGTCGGATATAAAATCCACTTGCAAGATTTGACACAAACAAAACTTATAAGCTTTTCGAGGTGATATCATCAATCCTTGTTAAGAGACGTGAATTCCTTCGATTATCGACACACACCATATAAATAATATCACTGCCCAACATACGAGTTTGTGTGTATAAGTAATCATAATAATTCCTTAGCTATAATTATTTCATTCTGGTCAGTACCATAAAATAATATCATTTTGTCATATTCAATATACTCTAAGTATACTAGCACAAAGAGTCGGAACTCAATTATTCCCTGTAGTCAAGACATACCTACTAAAACTATGTGCTACAACTATATCAATGGTTGTCCACTCCATCTAAAGTTATGAACGATAAAATATATTCTGTTAACTAGTGATTTGATCTTCCGTGTGTAAGACGTACGCTACACACCAAATCACTTACTATAAAAAATAAAGACACATGTACATATAAATAAAATGTACAACATATTGCTTAAAATTATTATCAAACAAATCGTTCATTGTTAATAAATAAATAATAAAACCAACAATAAATCATGTCTTTTAGTATATCATTCTAACACTCTATACATACTCACTCCATCACAAAATAAACTTAATTAATACTTACAATATGAAATTACAAAGTAAATTTGTAATTTAACTACAAAAAAAAGATATATTAAAAAATAGTAAAAGGAAATTCATCCTGAAATGAAAATTCAACATTTGTTTGGGACGTCGTAAGCACTTATTTCGGGACGGATGGAATAATAAACTTTATATTAGGTTCGTTTGACAAGGAATTTTTATTTAACATTCTGCGTAAACTAGGATAAGAAAAAAGTTTGCCAAAAAAATTGTAATGTAGTATTGTTTGACCCATTATAAACTTTTTTACTTAAAAGTGACTTATAACTTATTTTTATTGATAAATCATTTATCACCTATGTAAGCGAGAGTAATAAATATACAAAGAATTCCATTAGAAAGTTTTTTTTTTTTGAAAAATTCAATGTGAAAAGGCAAAAAAAAAACCGTAACTTCCTAATTCTCTGCTTTTTTTTATAGTTTTTTTGACCCAAAAGATGGCTTTTTAAAAACTAATAAACTAACATACCAAACAAAAATCAATATTTTTTTTAATAAAAAAACACATAGTTGTGAAAATTCCTCGTCCCAACATGGTGCAGTTATAAAGTAATAATAAATTTTGCATTGTCATGTTCACTATTCTTTTTAGTTCACATATTAGGAAAATTTTCCTTTTTATACTAATAAATGATATTGTCTTCGAAAAATAATTAAATATCTCGATACATTAACTTTTAAATAATATAAAATATCGACTTTTTTTTTAACTCGGTTCAGTTTAGCTTCAAATCACTAAAAACGCAAGTTGAATCGATAAAGTCGTTATATCGATTTCTCGAACCAAAAGAAACCATTATTAACCGGTTTGCTCTCGTGACAGACTAAGTATGGTTCGATCAATCTGGTCTAGTTCAGGTCACCCACCAATGGCTATTTATCGTTAATTACAAAAAAAAACTACTATAAATCAGGAAAAACTCACTGGTTAAGCATGTATTATATTTGTTGTGTTATGTTTATTATAATAATTTATTAATAAAACTTTTCGGGAAAAAAATACATTTAGTGTATTGTACTATCTATTTTTAACGATTTATGTACCAGACTACCAAAGTTAACAATTGACGTACTGAACTATCATAATATTCATAATTCATATACTGCCGTTAATTTAGTTGGATGAAAATTAGTTTTAGTTTTCATGTTGGTCATATTCTTTGTAACTTGTATAAATTTAATCCTGTATTTTCGAAACATTACAATTTACAATATTTCTACTAAAACACATACATATACATGCATAATAAGTATCTCAATTTAAAAAATATATTATTTGACTAAATTTTATTTGATTTTTTTTGTAAAATAAAAAAAATTATAGATTAATATTATTTCTTACTTATTATAATACAAATATTGTATCTCTAATTCATTTCAACACATAAAATTATCACCCCAAACTCTTTCAGTCTCTCTCCCTCTCTAAGATTTCAGAAATAACAAAATCATTGTTATTATTTTTATAAATAAATAAATAATAATAATAATAATAATAATAATAATATGGCAGATCCATACAACAGTATAAAAGCAGGCAGGCTCACATTCAAAGGTGGCTCAGTTGCCACTCTCAGCAAATCAATCGACAAAAAGAAGAAGAAAAACAAATTTAAGAAAAAAGAATCATCTTTTTCAGAACAAATAATAAATAATAATAATAATAATACCCAAGAAGAGGTTGAGGATGATGGGCCAGTTGTGGTCGAGGTGGAGAATGTGTATACTATCGATGCGGCGAAAAAAATGAGTTATTATGACCTTTTTCCTGTTGAGGCTAAGAAGTTTGGGTATGAAGCTAAGGATGGTAAAGAAAAGGCGAAGGCTAAGGCCGGGAGTAGTGTTGAGGGGGCTCTTGATGATCGGGTTAAGAAAAAGGCCGACCGTTACTGCAAATAAGTTTGTTGTCTTTTTTTATAGGTAATTGAGACAGATGTTTACTTTTAATGTAGAATGTTGTTATTTGGAATGGTTTGGATTTAGTTGAGTTGAAATTTGTGTTTCTGAGACAGATATACGTGGATTTCTGACTGGTTTAGTTGGAAGAAAAGAAACGTTTTCGTTGTTTACTTTTTATGAGTTAAATATATGTTGTTGATTTGAATGGTTTCGTTTCAGTTTGGATGGATTTTGTGTTTATGTTAAATTGGGTTGATGCAATTGGTAAGATTTTATGTTAAATATTTGTGATTTTCTTTAGTTGTCCCTCTTGGTAACAAGTAATAAGTAATTTGATTGCTTATCAAAAAGTAAAGTAAGGTAATTTGATCTTTATGTGTTTAGTTTCATTGGATATGTTGGTTTTACGATTCAGCTTAGTTTAATGTTGCGTTTCTCCTGAGTCCTGAGTTGAATAGGCTCTTGGTGATTGAGTTAAGAAAATGGTGGAACTTTATTACAAATAAGTTTGATGGGTTTATTGTCTTTTTTTTAGGTAACTGATATGGTTGTTTGCTTTTCATGTATCAAATTTGAATTGGGTATATGGGTATGTTGTTAATTTGAATATTTCAGTTTCAGTTTGGATGGATTTTGTGTTGCTGTTAAATTGCAGTTAAGGCAATTGGCAAGATTGCAGATTTTTGTGATTTTCTGAGTGGTTTAGTTGTCCTTCTTTGTAACTGATAAAGTAATTTACTTATGTGTTTAGTTTCGTTGGGTATGTTGGTGTTTGCCTATTTGGTATGATTTAGCTAAGTTGAATGTTGCGTTTTTTTTTAGTTGAGTAGGCTCTTGTTGACTGAGTTAAGAAAAAGGCGGACCTTTATTGCAAATAAGTTTGATGGATTTATTGTGATATGGTTTGCTTTTTCATGTGTTGAATTTGAATTGGGTATGTTATTAATTTAAATGGTTTGTTTTTGGTTTAGTTGGGTTTTGTGTTTAGGTTGAGTCAAGATGGCAGATATTTCTCATTTTTTTGAGTGGTTTAGTTGTCCTTCTTGGTATCTGATAAAGTAATTTGATCTTTATGTGTTTACCTTAGTTACATTGGGTATGTTGGTATTCTCATTCAGCCTAGTTAAATGTTGTGTTTCTCTTGAGTTTAGTAGGCTCCTGGTGATTAGGTTAAGAAAAAAGTGGACCGTTACTGCAAATAAATTTCATGGGTTTATTGTCTTTTTTGGGTAACTGATAAAGTTATTTGCTTTTTACTACTATGTGTTAAACTTGATTTTGTGTATATTGTTAGTTTGAATGGTTCGTTTTCGGCTTAGTTGGATTTTGTGTTTCTGTTAAAGTAGTGTTAAGGAGGCTCTTGATGATCAGGTTAAGAAAAAGACGGACCGTTACTGCAAATAGTTTTGATTTTTTTTATAGGTAATTGAGACAGTTGTTTGCTTTTAATGTAGAATGTTGTGATTTGGTATGGTTTAGATTAAGCTGAGTTGGATTTTGTGTTTCTGTTAAGTTCAGTTTTTTACTGCAAAAGGCAGACCGATATAGTTGTTTACTTTTTATGTGTGAAATTTGGATTGGGTATGCTGTTAATTTGAATGCTTTAGTTTCAGTTTGAATGCATTTTGTGTTTCTGTTAAGTAAAGTTGAGGCAACTGGCAAGATTGCAGATATTTGTGATTTATGTGTTTAGTTTCATTAGGTATGTTGGTATTATGATTCAACTTAGATGAATGTTGCATGTCTCTTGAGTTAAGTATATAAGGTTAAAAACGTCATATCCACCCTCAAACTAAATATAATTCAACTCTAGGGTTTACCAATGAATAATGATGTATTTTGGATGTGTTTTTTATTAAACTTGAGTGTGGGTGTTTTTTATTTTCAGTTAAACCTCAGGGGGTGTATTTGATGATTACTCTTTTATCACCTACTTTAAAAATGTACTACGAAAAAGAATCCCATTATATGTTTTCTTTGGGACAGATTGATGCGGCCTTGGTTGAGGGTGCTGCTATGTTGCAACAGCTGATGACCAAAGGATTGACAGAGAGTGCCAGATGCTTTAATAGAGAACAGAAGTATAAGCATATAAGACTCCAAACAATGCTGGTTTAAAGAGTCTTATAGTTCTGAATAACTATAAGGTAAGTGGTATGTAATGGAATGAACTGCAATTGTTGGTTTTGAGCAAATATAAAGTTTGCACTTATTAAGAGTGAGCTACAAATAACAGTACTAGGAGTGATTATATAATGTTGGTTAAATATTGCTCAAGGTAATGAAATGAAGATACGTAGTTAAAAATGAGAATTTTGTGGTACCACTAACATTTCATCCTTGAGAGGAGGACCCATGGGGGTGCCGGCAGGGACAACGCTTAACTAAAATTTAGAAAATGTTTGTTAGAGTATTTTATTTTTTTTGAAGATCAAGTGTCTTGCATTTAAATGCAGTGTTTTAAAAAGCCAAACCTTGCTAAAGCGTTATTGTGCGGAAAAGCGAGCTTTTAAAGTTTTTTTTAAGTTTTGAATCGAGCTTTTTTACTACGAAGCACGCTTTTTAAAAAAGATTATTTTAAAGTACCCCTAACTACGAACATACCCATACTTATTTTTTGGGTCTGGCAGTGGTTCCATATCAATTTTTCACACCGAAATGGGGGTAGTGCGTGACTATATACCAACATAGTTTCTAAGGCAGTCGTTGTTTAATTGATTCAGACCTACGCAATCTTTTAAGCCTATGGTATGTGGCTGACTGCTCGTATATATAAATTAAAATATAAGTCCTAAAAACTTCTTTTATTCTGAAATTGTATCCGCTCCCATAGGTTTCACATTGATGTTCTTATTTTTCCCATATGTAAAACACTCATCCATACATGACATCCGTTGGTTGATCAAAATTACACATTTGAATCCTTAATTCTGATAATAAAAATCATTTATACCTTAACAGATTCCCGTTGGAAGATGCACTGTCAGAAAGAGCAGGGAATTATGATGTTAGTCTACTCTCGATGATGGTGAATGGTGACCATTAACAAGATCTGAGAAAATCAATTGTCTCAAGGAAAAGAAAAACCATGAAGGATGAACAGAGAAGTTGAGCATCAGTTCAATCTTGTCAACTTTCAGGGAAAAGTATATAGTGATACACTGATATTGGTGAAGTACATGGGCAAGCGAGTTTATTTATAACGATAATCGACTGGAAGTTTCTTGGAACAGTTGTGGATTATATAATTCTAAATTGTGACTTCTCATGTGAATTCAGTATTTTTGCAGTCTAAGACTACTTTTTGATGTTTGGTTTACTTATCTAATATGTTCGTTAATTCATCAGTAGGTTTTTGTATGCTCTATTGCGTGCCCTTTGCAATTCACATTATATAAATTGGTTGTCTGCTAAGGCTATTTTCATTTGAATCAAAGTTATGTGTTATTCGTACAATTGTTTACTTTAAGAGGGAAAACGCAGTTTCCATTTGTCTCGACTCTTGAGAAGTAAGGAGAAACAATAGCTTATCTTAGTTTTTCTTTTTGAAGTGGTGAAGAACTTCAGTTTTTTCTCTTTGTTTCTGTTCGTATAAATGCATGATTTTATCACAGGCTAAAGATGTCTCTAATTTTCCGAGTTCTTTTATTCATCACTAACCAGAAACAGGCTAGGTTTATTAACGTTTTGTTATTTTTATTTATTACTAGCCAGAAACAATAGTGTCTTCTTCCATAGGACTACATATGAGCAAATTAGCCATCCATTCATGTTGATTCTGTTCTTCCACTTTGTTGTTCCTAATATTCTTTATGATTTGACTCTTTTATAAAATGAATTAGCGAGGCCAAACACGAAGTTCAAACTTTTGGAGATTTCTTACTAAACAATTGTCGAGTTTTTGGTCACTTCCCTTCGCTTGTATTGATCCTAATCGACTGCTCTTATGAGCAGCTCTACTTCCAGTTTCTCCCTTTATATACTGATCAAACAATACTCCCATCTTTCGACATTTTCTTAAATTCACAACCTTTTTGCTAGGATATCATTTCTGTCATGTGAGTAATGTTAAAAGTTATATTAGCATTACTGCCAGTCACAAAGGTAATTGTAAATCAAGCGAAGTTAACCATCTTTGACACAACTAAGCTGAAAAACAAGAAATTAAGTTCCGTTATTCGTTTTATATATACTTATACCCATGCTACAAGAATCAGCTTTTAAACAAAGCTCATGACAAAGAAATAACCACCTTAAGAAAAATCGATAAATCACGAATCAAATAAAGCAGTGCAACTCTGGCCTGTTTGTTTTATTAACAAAAAGTTTTAAAATGGAGAAACAAGAACACAAAATGGTCTTTAAAAGGAGAAACAAGAACACAAAAGGGTCTTTAAATGTAGATTCATAGATCCACCAAATTCTTAAACCAAGCAGAAACGCAATTGACAACGATTGAAATGGTATTTCAGTCGTCTTCCATCAAACTTTGATCATTTCGATGTGACAAGTGGTTCTTTTGGTTTTAAGAAACCACACTATGGAGAGGAACAAAACTTTCTGAAAACAAACAATTTCCACAAACATAGTCTGGCAAACCGCGAACCGGTATTTCTTCAATTGCCTCAGTTTGAAAATCATACAATAAAACCTTTGTAGGACAACCTTTTGATTCAGCACCAACTAACATGTCTCTATTCCTACAACACCGTATGGGCCAAATATGATTATATGCAATTAAACTCGGTTCAACAATCGAGATCAACTTAGTCCAAGATTCCTCGAGTCCATATTCTTTCATAACCCATAACTCAAAACCTACACTCGCTCGAAAGAGACTTACTGCAATTCGTTCTTCGATAACTTGTATACTTATCTCCGCAGAAACCCAACCCTCCATGCTACTAGCAAAGGAAAACACTTCCAGTTTCTCCGTTCTAAAATCAAATGCAACAATCGACTTAACATCAGACTCATTTTGTTTAAGAGTTAAAAGCCAATGGAGTGAATTTCTAACCAGCACGCCGCCAACTCTTTTAATTAGAGATTCCTCTAGGAAACCATTATAAACTCTTCGCCATGAATTTGATCTAAGGCTAAAAACCTTAACCACAGTATCTACACTTGTCATAAGAAAAGTGTAATGTTGTACAATGCTCACAATTATATAGTCATCGGCTGCTGAGTCATACCCAAACCCAAAAACAGCACTAAAACTTTCACCAGAATCCTTCAATCTCCTGTTGTCATCAAAGCTCAATGGGGGCAATAAGAGGTGTTTTTTTGTCAATGGGTTCCACAAAATGACATATCTCCAAAAGGAAGACAAGCAGAGCAAGCCGTTGGACGAACCCCAAAGGGTAACCCCATATAACCCGTGCCACCTATCATTGGGCCACCATGAGCGAACGTTGAGCTCCACTGTTTCGTTGGACGAACCCCAAAGGGTAACCCCATATAACCCGTGCCACCTATCATTGGGCCACCATGAGCGAACGTTGAACTCCACTGTTTCCTCAAAAGAATTTAAGTCAACAGAGTAAAGAAACGGTTGACACCAGCCTTGTACCATTAGGCAGCAATTTGTATTGTTTTTGACAAGGTGCATGTTTGTGAAGTTTTTGCTATCGATAACATTAAGCCAATCCCTGCATACACACCTGAGTTGTAAAATGGATTTTGCTGGTAACCTTAAAAATATATCGGTCAGGAGCTCTGCCGGCGCAAACATCGCCATCTGTATTTCAAAAATAAGTGGTCATCTTCACATGATTATTACTATGAAAATTAACTATTCATCAAAATCTGTGTATGGGAGAAAAAATGAGTAATAGATTTGATCATTTGAATAATTAAAAAGATTCATTTGAGAGATTTCCACGAGTAGTTATTAACAAAACAAGAATTTATATGATGGTAATTTTATATGATGGTAAAAGAACAAATGGGCAAAACAAGATTCCTTTGAGGATGGTAAAAGAACAAATGGGCAAAGAACAAAAGTTAGGAATTTATATGATGGCACGGTTATTTTCAATAGTATTTAAATTGGCCATACACGCTCCAATACGAAGAAGAATCTTGACCTAACACATACTGAACATGGTAATTAAGCCAAACAACATCTTCATCTTTAATAAATAAGTTTGAATCTTAAGAAATCTTAACTTTTATGTACAAATATAAAGATATTCCTTGGAACAAAGGTCGATGAATTGCGAAAGGTCAATTTTAAAAAAGAATCAAAGTTAAACGATTTTTCTCATTGTAAGCAGTCATTCATTCATCTGATTATAAACAAACCGATGCACGTTTGTTTATGGTATTTTAGAACCAAACACGAAACTAAATCCGATCATCGTAGTAAGCTCAGATTGATTAGATTAAAGCCAATTACTAGAACTGTAGTTAAACAAACAGGTAAATCCGAAGTATATATACTAGGTTAAATTAGTCAGAATCCATATTTAATAAATAAGTAGGGCAGACAAATATAGCAAAGAATTAATAAGGATAAAAACAAGAGTATACTAAGATAAAAATATCATAGGATCATGTCATGTTTTAAAACAAAAACAGGTGATATTGCATATTCAAGATTTTCAATATATATTTGTCATGAAGCTAATGCCATCCATAGATCTGCAAAACATACCAAGAAAACAATATACACTATTACTTTTCTTTTTAAAAAAATGACTAACCTTGTTTGTTAGAAAAAAGCTCTCTGTCACATCTAAAACCCTAATATTCACTAGGTAGTGATTCATAGAGTACATCCATACTAATTTAAATTATTCTCCAACCCCATATAGTTTTGTTGAATTAATGTTTAGCACATTTTTTTTAGTTTTAGTTTTGCATAACCAGTATTTTGTTTCATGTGTATTAGGTTCGCTTGTACAAGATAAATAGCAAAAAAGACAGGTCCGTATGTATAACTCCAATGTAGGACATGGATTTTTTTTTTTGGCATCAATTGACTTTTTCATAATTTACTTAAAAAATTAAAAGAATTTGTAAATAATAGTAACAATTAATGAGTTATACAAAACATAGACCGGGTTTAAAAAAAATAAAATAAAATCAGCTTGTATGTTTAATTTTGAATTTCTTATGGTTTTTTGCTTTTTAAATTTTTTTAATATATTATAAAATTGTTTAAAATTAAGTAAATTTTAAAACTGAATTTATAATTTGTAAACACGTTTTTTATTTTGTAAAACTGGGTAATATAATTATTATTTTTATAATTTCATTAGTTTCACAAAAAAAGACTAAAAAGCCAAAAATGCCCAAAAAAATAAAAATTAATTCAAACCCGGGGTTTTTTATTTGTGAACCCGAGCTTTGCAAAATTTAAAACTCGGTTTTATAATTTATAATTTTTTTAAACAAATTTCTATTGTTTGCAAAAATAAAAAAACAAAAAAAGACAAAAGTGGTAATAAAATAAAACTTAGTTGTTGAAATCGTCATTTATATTTGTATGTAGACTATTTAGTTACATATATAATCCTCATTTTTTTCTCTTAATGTTTAGTTTAGTGACCTATGTTTTTGATCAATATTGTTTTGGTGACCTCACTTTCAAAAATCTTGATTTAGTTACCTATGTTATACACTTTTAATGATTTAGTGACCTGCCGTTAACTCTTTGGACGGAAAACGTTAAACTTAACTTTATATGTTTAAAACAATTACGGTACAATTCTCATAGTTTAGAAATTAACAATTAAGCTAGTAAATTGATGAAAATAACAGAAGTAGCCCATTTTCTGAAGAAAAAAAATTATATTATTTGTTTTGGGGAAAAGGCACATTTTCAATTTAGCAACTTTTCTCGAAAAAGTGCAATTTTTTTTTTCAAGAAAATGCGAGTTTTTTTCAAAAGGTTAGTTTATGATTAAAAAAATTGTACTAAATTGTTTTATCTTTTACCAATATAATGTTTACTTAAGCATATATTTCTTAAAGAAAAAAAAACGACTTTGGAAAGAACTTTGTTTTTTAGGAAAAAAAATTATTTATATAAAGCAACATTTTCTGAGAACTTTATTTATTTTGGAAAGAGATTTATATATTAAAAAAAATTCGAAGAAAAAAGCCTTTCTTCAAAAATCGATATCATTTTTTAATTATCTTATTCTCTAAAACGAAACTAAAGTATTCATGAAAAAAAAATTGTTATGAAAAAAAGTATTCATGAAACGAAACTAAAGTTTTAGATTTATGATATTCGAGCAAAAATTATTTGAAGCCACATCACTATTTGAATAATTGCATAAAAAAATGACAAGAAAATTATTTATTTTTTTAAAATTATTCATTTTTTATAAATAGAATATATTTGTTAAGTATTTATAATTTCTTCTTATACATAAACATTATCTAGAATTTATATTATTTGCAATAATATGTATACATGCATTATATTATATTATATATATATGTATATGTGTGTGTATTATATACATACATATATATATATATATATGATATACTTATATATTTTTGAATTTATACTAAAATGAGACATTTCAGAAAATTAAGGGTTAAATTTGTACAAGTTGTAAAAAATATGACAAAAACAAAAACAGAAACTAACTTCCATCCAACTAAATTAACGACGGTACCTGAATTGTGACATCATGATAGTTGAGTACGTCAATTAATAACTTTGGTAGTCTGATGTATAAATCGTTAACAACAGTTACTACAGTATTTTTTCAAAACTTTTCCATAAAGATATAAATTTAGTGAATAATGTTATGATACCAACCATAATTATGATAAATGTAACTTTAAATTTAAGAAACTATTTGAATGGTTAAATGATTCATGTAAGAGAGGACCCCCAAAACGAATAATGCTAATGAACCAGATAGATTCAACCAGACTCTCAACACACCAGTCCTTAATGTAAATTTAGAATTTTATTTTCATCCCGAAATTTAAAATTTAAAAGTATGTTATTTGGCCATATATTTAATAGTTTTAATTAATATTTAAGTTTAGGATAGTCTCAAATAAGGTTTTATAATATTATATTTAGGTATTTATTTTGTTGAATCGTCAAATAAAATATATTAAAATCATTAAAATTTTAAATATTTTTAATTAATATTTAAGTTTATGGTTGTCTCAACTAGGGTTTCATAAATATTATATTTGAGATTTTATTTTGTTGAATAGTCAAATAAAATATATTAAAATCATTAAAATTTTAAATATTTTTAATTAATATTTAAATTTAGGGTAGTCTCAACTAGGGTTCCATAAATATTATATTTGGGGTTTTATTTTTGTTTTGGTTGGGTGTCAAAAAAATTCTAAAAATTACATAAAAGACTGTCTGGTATTCAGTCTGGTTGAACCAGTCTGGCTCTATAGTATTACTGCCCCAAAACAATCGTAATTATAATGTTTCATCCACACATGGCTATTTTTATATATAGTTATTTCCAAAAATACACCAAATTTATGATTGGTCATAAATAAAACCCTATTTATCAACTATTAAATAAATATCGTTAATTCACTTTATTTTTGTCCCCTTTTCGTGTGATTTACAAAAAGAAAAAAGTAGTTTAAATAACAATAATAACAACTTATTCAGCCTCGTACTCCCCGCTACACACTCTCTCTCTCTACATCTATATCTGTATCTATATATCTTCTCTCTCTAGGGCTTTGTTGAAGGGGAGTTTTAATGGCGGAAACGAAGAAATCAGCGGGAGTATGGCCCACTGTTAAACCCTTTGTTAATGGCGGAGCTTCTGGTATGCTCGCTACATGTGTTATCCAACCCATTGATATGATTAAGGTATATTCATTATTGTTTTTTATTCATAGATTTGTTGTTATCTTTTGTATTAGTTGTTGTTATGGTTTGGTTGTTAGTAGATTTCTATATCATGGGTTTGGTTGTATAGATCTGTGGGGGTTTTTTTTCAATCTGATGTTCGGGTCGGGTCGAGATTGGATTTTTCTTTCTGGGTTTGATTGGTTTATCCTTATTTAGTATAAAGTCACCTGAAGATGCAGTTTTTTGGTAAAAACCATAATCATGACTCAAATTAGAATAATATACTATGTGGAAGGGTTTGATAAGAAAATGAAGTGATTGAACTTATTGGTTGGCTAACCAAAGCTCTTTGTTAATGGCGGAGCTTCCGGTATGCTCGCCACCTGTGTTATCCAACCCATTTATATGATTAAGATATATTAATTGTTTTTTTCCATAATTTATTACTATGGTTTGGTTGTAATATAATATTTTTGTAGCTTTTGATGTGTTTGGATGCATAGATATGTGTTTTTTGAGATCTGGGCTTCGGGTCGGATCTAGGGTCAAGATTGGGTTTTTATTTCTTGGTTTGGTTGGTTTTATTTATGGGTTTGATTGGGTTTTTATTTATGGGTTTGATTGAATTATGATTTTTTTAGGTGGATTAGTATAAAGTCACTTGAAATTTGAAAATGCATTTAGTGAACCTAAATTATGATTAAATTTACGATTAATTTACAAACTCATATACTAGAGACCCTACTTCCCTCACTAACTATAAGAATATACTATGTGGAAGGGTTTGATATGAAAATAAAGTGATTGAACTTCCGGTATGGTCGTCACGTGTGTTATACAACTCATTGATATGATTAAGGTATATTAACACCCCCCTGCTTTTCGTTTTTATAAAATTTATTATTATGGTTTGGTTGTTAGGGAATTTGTATAATGTTTGTAGCTTTTGATTTATTATCTGTGTTTTTTCTAAATCTGGGGTTCGGGTCTGGTCGGATATAGGGTCACCGTTACATTTACACAAAACTCTTTTAAATAACAACCCCTTCCTTACTCTTGCCTCGTACTCCCCGCTGCACACACTGTCTCTCTCTATATCTATATATCCTCTCTCTAGGGCTTTGTTGACGGGGAGTTTTAATGACGGAGACGACGAAGAAATCAGCGGGAGTATGGCCCACCGTTAAGCCTTTTGTTAATGGTGGTGCTTTTGGTATGCTGGCCACCTGTGTTATCCAACCCATTGATATGATTAAGATATATTTACTTGTTTTTGGTTTGGTTGTTAAAGAATTTGTGTTGTGTTTGTTTGTGGTTTTTGATGTATAGATCTGTGCTTTTTTGTTTTTTTAAATCTGGGGTTGAGTTTTGTTTGGATCTAAGGTTCAGATTGGGTTTTTATTTCTGGGTGTTTTGATTGGATTGTGCTTGTTTTTAGATGGGTTAATTTTTTATTTTTTTACAAGCAAAGATGGGTTAATTTAGTCTCACTTGAAGATGTATTTTTTTAGTGAACTAAAACTATGATTCAAATTAGGATAATCACTCCCACACTATAGACCATACTTCACACAATAAGAATATATTATGTGAAAAAGTTTGGTAAGAAAATAAAGTGATTGAACTTTCGGTATGCTCGTCACCTGTGTTATCCACTCCATTGATATGATTTAGGTATAATTAATGCACCCCCTTTATGTTTTTTTAAGCTATTTTGTATAATGTTTTGTTTGTAGCTTTTGATGGGTTTGGGTGTATGAATCTGTATTTTTTCTTAAATCTGGGGTTGAGGTTTATTCGGATTAGGGTTAAGATTGGGTTTGGTTGAATTTTACTTTTTAGTAGTGGGGTTAATTTAATCTCACCTGAAGATGCATTATATATTAAATTAAAATTATGACATTATTTAGGATAATCACTCCCACGGTAACTAATAATATACTATGTGGAAGGGTTTGAAAAGAAAATATAGTGAACTGATTGGACTTATTGGTGGTGTTATAATATGCCCAAGGAAAGCCCTTTGTTAGTGGCGGAGCTTTTGGTATGCTCGCTACATGTGTTTTTTAACCCATTGATATGATTAAGGTATTTGCACTTTTTTTTTATTGTTTTTTTGAATGATTTGTTGTTATGGTTTGGTTGTTAAGAGGATATTTTGTGTATTATTTGTTTGTGGTTTTTGGTGGGTTTTGATGTGTTTGGATGTATAGGTCAGTGTTTTTTTTCGGATCTAGAGTCAAGATTGGGTTTTTATTTCTGGGTTTGGTTGGTTTATGCTTGTTTCTAGATGGGTTAGCTTAATATCACTTGATTATGCAATAATTTAGGATTGTCACTTCTATATTACAGACCATACTTCACTTGAAAGGGGTTGATATTGAAATAAAGTGAAATTATTGAACTTATTGTGTGTGTGTGTGTGTGTTATAAAATGGCCCACTGTTAAGCCCTTTGTTAATGGCGGAGCTTCTGGTATGCTCGCCACGTGCGTTATCCAACCCATTGATATAATTTAAGGTATATTACTTGCTTTTGTTTTTTCAAATGATTTGTAGCTGTGCAATGTTTTTTTAGTTTTTGATGGGTTTTGATGTCTAGATCTGTGTTTTTTTTTAAATCTGGGCCAGATTGGGTTTTAGTTCTGGGTTTGGTTTGTTGGTGCATATTTTTTGGTGGGTTACCTTTTTTAAAGTGAACCAAAATTATGATTAAGGATTATCATTCATATACTAAGAACATAGTCATATACTATGTGGAAGGGTTTGGTATGAAAATAAATCTGGGGTTCGGGTCGGATCTGGGGTGAAGATTTGGTTTTTACTTCTGGGATTGGTCAGATTTTGCTTATTTTTTGCGGGAGTATGGCCAACCGTTAACCCTTTTGTTAATGGTGGCGCTTCCGGTAATGCTCGCTACATGCGTTATCTAACCCATTGATATGATTAAGGTATAATAGTTTGTTATTATGGTTTGTTATTATGGTTTGTTTGTTTGAGGATTTGTGTAGTGTTTGTTTGCGATTTTTGATGTATAGATCTGTGGCTTTTTTCAAATATGGGGTTGAGTTTTGTTCGGATATAGGGTTAAGATTGGGTTTTTATTTCTGGGTTTTGTTGGTTTATGATTGTTTTTAAGTGGGTTAATTTAGTCTCACCTGAAGATGTGTTTTTTAGTGCACCAAAATAATGATTAAATATAGGCTAAAGTACTATACTAGGGACCATACTTCCCACAATAAGAAAATAAAATGATTGAACTTATTGGTAGGGTTATATTAAGGCTAATCAAAGCTCTTTGTTAACAGCGGAGTTTCCGGTATGCTCGTTACCTGTGCTATCCAACCCATTGATATGATTAAGGTATAATTAACAGACGCACACCCCTTTGTTGTTTTTTGAAGAGTTCTTTTGTTTTTGTTTTTTAAGTGATTTGTTGTCATGCTTTGGTTAGTGGATTTGTGTAATGTTTGTTTGTGCTTTTTGATGTATAGATCTGTGTTTTTTTTTTAAATCTGGGGTCGAGTTTTGATTAGATCTAGGGTTAAGATTGGGTTTTTATTTCTGGTTTGAGTAGATTATGCTTGTTTTTAGGTGAGATATTAGTGTCACCTGAAGATTCATTTTTAAGTGAACCAAAATTATGATTAAGTTTACGATTATTACTTCTATACTAAGAATATACTATGCGGGAAGGGTTTGATATGAAAATAAATCTGGGGTTTGGGTCGGATCTGGGGTGAAGATTTGGTTTTTACTTCTGGGTTTGGTTGGATTGTGCTTGTTTTTAGATGGGTTTATTTAGTCTCACCTGAAGATGCAATTATATATTGGATTAAAATTATGGCATAGTTTAGGCTTATTTATCACTCCCACATTACAGTCTATGCTTCCCACAATATCGAAGGGTCTGATAAGAAAATAAAGAGAATTGTTTTAAACTTATTGGTAGGGTTATATTATTGCCCACCGTTAAGGCCTTTGTTAACGGCGGAGCTTCCGGTATGCTCGCTACTTGTGTTATCCAACCCATTGAAATGATTAAGGTATAGTATAATACTTGTTCAGTTTTTAAATAATTTGTTGTTATGGTTTGGTTGTTAAAAGATATGTCTAATGTTTGTTGGTGGTTTTTGATGGGTTTGGATATTCAGATCTCTGTTATTTTTTGTAAATTTGGGGTTGGGGTCGGATCTAGGGTCAAGATTGGGATTTTATTTCTGGGTTTGATTGAATTATGCTTATTTTAAGGTGGGTTAGTATAAACTATAAAGTCACTTAAAAAGTCATTTGTGAACCAAAATTATGATTTAAATTAGGATTAAATCACAAACTCATATACTACAGACCATACTCCCCACAATAAGAATATACTATGTGGATGATTTTGATAAGAAAATACAGTGATTGGACTTATTGGTGGGGTTATATCATGAACAACCAAAGCCTTTTGTTAATGGCGGAGCTTCCGGAATGCTTGCCACCTGTGTTATCCTACCAATTGATATGATTTAAGGTACATTCACTTTTTATTGTTTTGTAAATAGTAATTTGTTGTTATGGTTTGGTTGTTAGAGGATCTGTATAATGTTTGTTTGTAGCTTCTGATGGGTTTGGTTGTATAGATCTGTGTTTTTTTCCTGGCTCTAGGGTCAAGGTTGGGTTTTTGTTTCTGGGTTTGATTGGATTATGCTTGTTTTTAAGTGGGTTAGTATAATATCACTTGAAGTTGATGATGCAATTATATAATGAATAAGATTATAATTTAGGATTATCACTCCCACACTATAGACCATACTTCCCACAATAAGAATACAGTAAGTGGAAGGGTTTGATAAGAAAATAAAGTGATTGAACTTATTGGTGGGGTTATATTATGGCTGGCCAAAGCTCTTTGTTAATGGCGGAGCTTCTGGTATGCTCGCTACCTCTGTTATCCAACCCATTGATATAATTAAGGTATACTGTACACACACCTCCTTATTGTTTTTTAAATAATTTGTAGTTATGGTTTGGTTGTTAGAGGATTTGTATAATGTTTGTTTGTAGCTTTTGATGGGTTTGGATGTATAGATCTGTGGTTTCTTTTAAATCTGGGGTTGGGGTCGGATCTAGGGTCAAGGTTGGGTTTTATTTCTGGGTTTGGTTGGAGAGTATGCTTGTTTTTAGATGGGTTAGTATAATATCACTTGAAGATGCAATTATATTATGAATTAAAATGAAGGTATAATTTAGGATTGTCACTTCCACACTATAGAGTATAGACCATACTTCCCCTCAATAAGAATATACTGTGTGGAAGGGCTTGATATGAACATAAAGTGAACTTATTCAGAGAGGTTATAATAATATTCACCGTGAACCCCTTCGTCAGCGGAAGACGTGTGTTATCCAACCCATTGATATGGTTAACATTTTTTGAGTTTTTTCATATCACTAGTCTTTTCAATTTTATTTATCATGTTTTGGTTGTGTACTAGGTGTCTATTAAGTTTGTTAGAGGATATGTATGAGGTTGTGAATGGTCTGTGTTGGGTTTGGATTTTCAGATCTGTGGTGTAAAATTTGGGTTGGATCTACGATCAAGTTTTTTGTTTTTGGGTTTGATTGGATTATTATTTGTAGGTGTGTTTTTTAATATCACTAGAAGATGCATTATAGAATGAACCAAACTTATGGAAGAATTTAGGATTATCAATTCAGACTACAGACCAAACTTCCCACATTAATAATACTATACTCTTATGTAAAAAGGATTGTAAAGAAAATATAGCAAACGTTATTCAATTTAAGTAACCTTGTTTTTTTTCCAGCTTGTTATGTGTTGGGTGAGGTCTGGACTGGGTGGTGGGTGGTTGTGTACTCCAATCTTGCTAGTGGGTGCTACTCTTTATGAATATATCATGTTTTGATTGTGCACCATGTATATTTTGTTTGTTTGTTAGAGGATTGTATGAGTTTGCTTGTGGTTTGTGTTGGGTAACTACTTGGGTTTGGAGGTTCAGATCTGTGTTTTTAAATCTGGGGTTAGGATCGGTTGGATCTTGGGTCAAGACTGGGTTATCATTTTTTGGCTTGGATTGAGTAAAGCTGTTTTGTCATGTTTTTATTTATTTATTATCTAGTTGGGTAAGCTAATATGTTAATAGTAAAAAAATGGGTTTAGTATAAGCCAACTTAGGGATAAATTAGGTTCATTACTCTTAACACCACAGACCATAAGGTACCACATTAACAATAATACTATGTGGTAAAGGTTGAAAAGAAAATAAAACAAAATCTTCCAAACTTTAATTATCTTGCTTTGTAACTATCTGGACTGTGTGAGTCGTGAACCTAGTCTCGCTCTCGACTTGTGTGCAATTCTTGCAGCCAGTTTGGCATTTTGTAGCTCCTTAGTTGCAAACAGTTCCCAGTTTTGTTTAGCAAGGGGTGTACAGTACAAGGTCACCTGGTAGTGCGGTGTAATTGGGGGTGTTAGGGTTTTTCTCAATTAGAGCATTGATATATATCTAGCGTGTTTAACCCCAATTAATCACTATTTTGATCAGCAGTTTTATTCCTATTTTGATTTTTTACAGATGTGTATTGTTTCTTAGACAATTTGTACATTGTTGTGAATAATTTTTGTTGGGTTTCGATGTTCAGATCTGTGGTTTTTAAATTTGGAGTTCGGGTCAGATCTAGCGTAAAAAGTGGGTTTTTATTTTCGTGTTGGATAGGATATGCTTATTCGTTGGTATTTTGTTTCCATTACATATGAAGATTTGTTCATACTATGAGCCAACTTATGGATAAATTTAGGTTTTATCGCCACCACATTACAGACCATACTTCCCACTTAAAGAATAGTATGTGGAAGGGGCAAAAAAGAAAATAAAGCTGTTTTAAAGAACTTATATAAGCTTGTTTTTTTTATATTTATTATTTCGTCCTGGTATGTGCTGGTGGGTGGGTGATCTGGACTTTGGGAGTTCCATTTTTGCAACCTTATGAATTTTTTGCAATTTATTAGTTGAAAATAACCTCTTAGTTTTTGTTCAGTGAGTAATGAAGGCAGCTTTAAATACAAAAATGGGGTGTAAGAATCATTTTATTCAGAGCAATGATTATGTGCAAGAATCATATCAACGGTACTTTGTGAAAGGGGTTGAAAAGAAAATAAAGCAAACTCAAACTTAAAATAAGGTGGTTGTTTTTTCTCAGCTTGCTATTTGTTGGTTGCTGGGGTTGTGAACCCAACTTCCATCCAATGTTTGCATCCTAGTGGCACTTTTTAAATTTATTTGTTACAAACATCCCTTAGTTTTTGTTCAATAAGGGCTCTATGCGAGTTTAAATTGCAAAACCTAATAATGTGCCATTACAAAAAAGAAATGGTTTATATATATTTATATATAATAATAGAATGATCTATATATATATACTCCATATAGGATGTTTAACCTGCAAATTTGTATTGGGGTTTGTTTGGAACTTCTAAATTCCATTTCATCCCCTTATTATTTAGTACATATTCTTGGTGAGTCCAATTAGTATTCCCCTATCTTACTCTATCTTTTAGCTAAATAGATGAGCAATGCAGAACTGTTTTTTAACTAGGTAGCGGTGTGGCTTGAACTCGGTGTACCTATGTCAGCAATAAGCTATCGTCTTAAACATAAGCTTAAGTTGTTAGCTAGATTCATATCGGTATTTTAATGTTGGTTATGGTGTGATGTTTTGGAATTTGAGAGTTTTGTAATTATTTTTTGTAATTACAGGTGAGAATTCAGTTGGGTCAGGGATCAGCAGCAGAGGTGACAAAGAACATGCTAAAGAATGACGGTGTTGGAGCCTTTTATAAGGTTTATATTGTTTCCTGCTTAATTTTCTCAATTTAAATCTTGCCTTTATCAGATGCTTATGAAGTCGTATTTTTTTTTTGGGGGATAAAGTATCTAGCTGTAGTTGTACTTATTTAGGAACTTTATTTTAGGCTTATTTAGTTGAACCAAGTAATACATTTTAATTTCCTTTTCACTTGCATACTTTTTTTTAGCTAAGATATAACTATTTATACTTTTTCTTAGAACAGTTGACCTTTCTCAAGTATCTTATTTCCTGATTTGACAATTTTTTCATTACCCACAACATGATTAGTATTTTGATTTTTAATTCCTATAAAAAAAGTTGACACTTATAATATGCGCTATTAAATAAACTTCTATGTTGATCATCCTTTTAAGTTACTTAACATGGGATTACGTTCTTCTCAATGTCTATTCATGTACTAAAGTAAACGTTTGCAAATGAAAAAAACCGCTGCATTAGAATGCTGTTGTTTTATATAAGGAGGATGAAAGTGATATGAACTAAAGTGTTCTGTTATTTATTTATATAAAGAACATTGTTTACAGAATCTGCAAGCCAAATTATTGCACTGTCTCAATATTGAGCTTTTGTCTAAACAGTTTGATTAAGTGTACATGGAAATGAAATAGGAAAGTACTATGGTTTCAAATGTACGAGCGCAAGACCTTTTACTTTTAGATGGCTGAAGATGATGTTTTTCGATTAATGTGATATAGGTTGTTATTGTTGGAAATATGTATATCTTGTTAGCTCTCTTCATGTATAAATGTAAGACAAATGTATTGCAAGGTGTAGCCTGGTAACAGTACAACTGTACTTATGCTGCGCGCCCACACACAAAAATGAAAAATCAACCTGCAAAATGTGTAATCTATTACCATATCTCATCCATCAACTTTCTTTTCTCCCTGAGACTCGACTTATGTATGCTGGGCTGGTTCCAAAGTTAGATCTGGAGAATTTTGTGAAAAGCGACCTAGTTTTGCATTCTGTTTGATGAAAATACCCCTTTTTCTTAAATAAAAGTATATTCGAAGATTTCTTTGCCAGTTTAATTTATAAATGGCACTCAAACTATAATGCTTTAAGTTGGCTCAGACTATTTTATTCTGGAACAGTAAAATAATGTGAACCGAACAGTCTGCAATAGAACCAAACTGCCCGCATCTTTTCTAAATCATCTTACATTTTGTGAGAATATGTCTGAGACTACAACGCAGTTTTATAGAATTTGTTTTTTCGCGAACTACTATATTACAGTGATTTCTTTTGTTAACTTTTGTAACTCTTGAACAGGGATTATCTGCGGGTTTGCTTAGACAAGCTACATATACAACTGCCCGTCTTGGGACATTTAAGTGAGTCTATCTTTTCTTAGATTGCTTACAAAGTTTGAGTTTGATTATTTGCGAGGACTATATTTATGATTGATCTTTTATACAACTAGGAAAGGAAAATACATATTGTCACAGTGTTGTAGGTACTCATTTTCTAGTCTGCATGTGCTGCTCTGATTATGTGTTTATTTTCATTTTCCCCCTCCCCCTTTTCCCTCTAATCGTCACATGCTAGTATGTTACTGTATTGCCACTGTGTTTTCTATTTACGCCTGTGTTCTGTGAATTTATTGTATTATTGACGACTTAAATGTTGTAACTAAGGCCTTGCCTCCTAATAATTTTTTTTCCATGAGCCATATTTCTAATAGTTTGAACTGCAATTGCTGACTTTATTCAAGAATGCTGATTGTAAATACCAGAAAAACCTTACTCGAATCCCTTTCAATATATGTTGCATGTTAGTTGTCGCCACTTTTAATGTAGACGCTTCATATGTAAGAAGTAAATTGAGATCTCGTTGATACAAATCCTTATGTTTGGGTCAAATGAAACAACAGTGTACCAGTCTAGTATATATGTGTTACTTTTATCTTATAGAGTATCATACTATTATTTATGTGAAGAGGCTTATGAAGCCTTGAAACAATTATTTATAAAATTTCAAAATAGTAGTGAACACTTTTACACAGGAATTAAAAGAAAAATAATTGCCATCAAATTCCCCCTCTCTCCCTCAACCATAATTGTCCCTCACTTCATCGAATCATACTATTATTTATGTGAAGAGGGCTTATGAAGCCTTGAAACAATTATTTATAAAAAATTCCTATTAATTTATAAAATTACAAAATAGTAGTAAACACTTTTACAAAGGAATTAAAAGAAAATTAATTGCCATCAAATTCCCCCTCTCTCCCTCAACCATAATTGTCCCTCCCTTCATCGAAGATTCTACCATAACGGATTACATATTTTTTATTGGATTCACACCCATGGGGTGGGCAGGTCCGCTAGTACTTGCTTATGTTTGGGTATTTTTATGTGAAAAGATAGGGATTCGTTCTGTGATCTTAGTATGTGTTGCTCTCATCTTGTGTTGTTTGATTCTCCTAATTTAGCTCTTTAGAGAGAGGTATGAGTTCAAAGATATACTGATTTTGTAAAATCACTTTAGAAGCATAGGGGTCATGCAATGAGGTTGTTGTGTGCAGTATGCCAGTATACCTTTATTTAGTCTTATAATAGACCTTGTATTTTAATCTCACATTTGTTTACTTGAATTTTTTAGTCTAGGATTCAATAGTATAACTGTTTAAGTTTCTTCAAATTCATGTTCTTGGTGGAAATAATACATTTGTTAGTGTAAGGTCAAGATTTTGATTGATAGTTTCTGAAGCTCTACGATTGTGGATTGAATTTTGTGGTTTTAAGGAAATAAGGTTTACGGGTTAGTCTATTTGATTCTCATAAGTACGGAAGTATTTTTTGGTACAACTGGGAAAGTATACTATTGATTAATACGTTTTAGTATATTGTCTGTGGTAGAAAGTGAAGAAGTAATACTTTGTTGAACTGAAAATAGTGAAGATAGTAGAACAATATTAGAACAGTGTATACACTACTTACCCGTCACTATTTGTGTTTTATTACACCAACATATTAGAACTATACATATCTATTGCTTTCAAGTTGAATTTTAGCATGTGTACTAATTGTTTGATTTCGAATAAATAGGTTTTGAGTTTGTTCAACTTCATAGCTTGGTGTACTGCTAATTGTTAAAAGTCGTTAATTTGGTAGTCAATATTGTTTTTTTAATTGATTTCTTGACTTTCTCTTGATTAGAATACTGACGGCCAAGGCAATTGAGGCGAATGACGGGAAGCCCCTACCATTGTATTCAAAGGCTTTATGTGGATTGACGGCTGGCGCTATTGGAGCATCTGTTGGAAGCCCTGCTGACCTGGCTCTCATACGTATGCAAGCAGATGCGACGTTACCTCTCGCACAGCGCAGAAACTACACCAATGCGTTCCATGCTCTGTCCCGTATTGTTCAAGATGAGGGTGTTTTGTCCCTGTGGAAAGGTGCAGGACCCACTGTGGTGAGAGCTATGGCGCTTAATATGGGAATGCTTGCCTCTTATGACCAAAGTGTTGAGTTCTGCAAGGATACTCTTGGATTAGGCGAGGCAGCTACTATACTAGGTAAGCTTCTTTCTAAAATAATTCAACATTAGCAGTAGAGTTGATAAATTGGATTTTTTTTTATCTATTTTCCTTATACCAACTTTGTACTTGGATTAAGTTCGCCTTTTTTTTCCTCTTGATCGGTTTGAAGCTATATTGTGGATGAAAGAATACTCCTAATCAGTTTTAATGGTCAGGTTTGATTTTTTGGTTATATAGTTATGCACATGAAGTGGGTGATTTTATATAGTTATGGTTTTTGGAATTTATTTTGCTAGGATATTGTATATAATTTTTATGATTTTTCCAATAACTCATATTCTACCATTTTAATTTCAATATATTATACATTTGGACCTTTACTGTCATGTTTTCTTTTAATGTCTTTTAAATGAGGTGCTGTTTCTGGGTGCATATTATTGAATTGTGGTTGTGACTTGTGAGCCAAAAGATACATTTTATAATGTTACTTGTGCTTGCAATTTTTAGCATGTGATGCCATGCTTAGTTCCAAATCATGAGATCAGGGTTTTGGGTGCATATTAATTGTATTTTGTGGTAGATGGAATGACAAGTTATATATGACCCAGGTTTGAGTGGTCATTGTCTTCCTTAGTAATGTATGCAGATGAAATAACCACATGGCATCGTCACAGCATGTAAAAGGATTTCTTTTCACTATATATACCTTTCATGATTGGGGAAGTTGGTGCTACCTTTAGTTCTGTAAAGTCATGAATATCAACTGTGAAACAGGCTTGTTTACCGAAGACCTTGTCTTCTTGCACTTGCTCTGGACTTGTTTAAAATTGAATTATAAATTGTAAAACGGTCTTCTCCTTCTTCCTATTCTTTTCCCTTATTTAATGTTGAACCTGAAGTTGATCCAAAGAGACTTGTATAATCTTGAGTAGTAAGGCTAGTGAAGCTGTTGTTGTTTCATGTTTACGCCTGTAAGCTCTTAATCTAGGTTTTTTCCTTGGTAGCCAGTCATATTGGTGCTTACTGTACATAATAATTGTTCTTTTTGCTAATTACTTCAGTTAAAATGTCTTCTGTACCTATGAGGGTAAAGATGAAGTCAAATCCATTACCGTAACTAAAGAACAACAATATGTTTGCTTGAATATAACATGTCTTTCCTATTCAGGTGCCAGTTCTGTATCCGGTTTCTTTGCTGCGGCCTGCAGTTTGCCGTTTGATTACGTAAAAACCCAGATCCAGAAAATGCAACCTGATGCTCAAGGGAAATATCCGTACACCGGATCTCTAGATTGTGCCATGAAGACCCTCAAAGCTGGAGGCCCCTTCAAATTCTACACTGGTTTCCCAGTTTACTGTGTGAGGATTGCTCCTCATGTCATGGTAATCTCTCTCTTTTTTTTATATATATATGTGTGTGTGTGTGTGTGAGAGAGAGAGAGAGAGCAAGAGCGAGAAGTATTAGTATTTTTCTACACTTAACTATCAGCTTTTGTTTATTGTACACGATACGCCTAAGGTTCACAATGAGCCACCAATCTACGCGAAACCGTACATTCAGTACACCAACCTATCATAATTCACAATTCAGATATCAATCTTTACAAATTCTTACAATATACACCCCCAAATTTTTTAACTTAATGTAGCAATTCAGATATCAATTTTCACAGATTCTTACAATATACATCTATCAAAATCCATGTGTATACAAGTTTAAATTTTAACCTGGTGTAGCAACTTTTCGATCTTATCATCTTATGTAGATTGGTGTAGCCTTGGTTCACCAACTTGATCACACAATCAGTAAATGATTAGTGCTTCTGAGTAACATTTTGGTGTCCTGACTTGGTGTAGATTGTTGACTCAATTATGATAATTAGTGTGGTATGATAATTGTGAAAAGTGATATGTTGGTGTACAGTAGTGATTTCATCTATCTATGTAATGTTGACCATGTAAAATACTACTACATATGAGTTGATGTCTTCAAAGTTGATGTTTATTCTTCTGTGTAATTGCAGATGACCTGGATATTCCTCAATCAAATTCAGAAGGTTCAGAAAAATATTGGGTTGTAGAGTCCTGACGGATATAGAAATTCGTAACCAGAGTTTGACACTCCCCATTAAACTGAATAATCTTTTTAAAATAAGAATATTTCTTTTTGATTGTGTTGTAATTCTTATGGGGATTGGTTGATACTATATCAAGGCAGAGGAAGATTTTTGTTTTCATTAACAGATAAGACGGATGTCCACATCCCCATTAAGACATTTTTCTGGGGTGATTTTTAAATTGGATATCATATTTCAGATATAGTATGTGTGAACAGGAAATTTGATCATGGGAGAATGGATCTCTTCAGTCTTGACGATGCCATTTTTCTGTAGTCCCGTAACTTATTTTTCTTCCCTATAACTGGAAAACTAAATAATTGCTTGCTGAATAGAAGTGTTTCTGCAAGAAAACTAGAATAGAAATCAATAATTTTGCACATGGAAGGTTTTAAGGATATAACCACTAGGCCAACTCAGTCTTGTTTATCAATTAAAAGTAGTAAAATGATTCACTATAATATTTCTGATATTAGCACCTGACAGTGTGAACCCTTGAATTAAATCTAGTAGCCGTGGTGGTGGAGCTATTCTTTTTGCTCTGTTCAAGAATTGTCTCGAATTCTTAGTACGTACACCTTTTCTATTTTTTAAAGAATCATTCTTTTAGGTATGTTTAAGAGTATTTTTGTTCTTCTTATTGTTTGATTTCATCTGATGATCAACTTTGATCTCAACAAAGACTGAAAAGAACTCCTAGCTAAACTATGTTCATGCTTGAAATTTCACGCATGAGTTCTCGCCTGTTAGAGACAATTCTGCCATAGTTACTTATATTGTGGCTTTGCAGCAGTAAAGTACGACCTTACTTTTTCAGTTTAATTTCCCAAACTTAGTTCTTAGAAGAGTGGCAGGAGGTGCAAAAATCGAGTGGCAAAACTATCAAAATTATTTTTAGCGATAATGGACCAATGAAGTGAAAAGTACCAGGGAATAATGGTTAAAACAGAATGAGTAGTAAAATACATGTTACATAGTGAAATTCAAATCATCCTTTAGGCTTACTGTGCAATCTTACTCGATTCCGAATAAACTTTTGGGTTTTAATTTTGAGATGGATTTTTCAAAACATACCCTTATGCAAGAAACCTAGTCGCTTCATATTTACGAGTCCGGATACACTACCCATCTTTTGTACCCACTTCCGTGCCCTCTAGGTTTTTAATGGTTTGACCTTTTTTTCCAAGTACTTGTTTGTTCATAAAGACATGATAAATATGAAGCCTAATATCAATTTAAAATATCAATTCACCGGCTATCTCGATTGCGTCGTTAATAGGTTAAAGTTTGGCGCCTGGCCCCATAGCGTTCTACTGATGATTTGCACCCCATATTTTCCAAACCACTTCTGTGTTGCGGTAGTGATACATAATACTCCATTTCGTAATTGTACAAGTTGATTTAAATTTTAAAATAAGGAAATAATACTAAAGTGTTAACTTGTGGGCTACTATGCAGGTGCAATGGAAATTTAAGAAGAATGAGAAATCCTTGGGATGGTAGCAACTAGCACCATGAAAAGAAAGATAATTTGCCAATTTAGCAGGAGTAGAACAACTTTCATGATTCTGGTTTTTATTGTAATGAAAAGAGATAACAGCTCAACAGTTTTCATTATTTTAACTTCGAATATTTTAACGGGTTAAGGTAGTTGCACAGACTATATTTTGTCACTTAAATTTAACAATGTTTTGTTAATTCCACAAATGCTAACTATTATGTTATGGTCGATTTCCCTGAGTTTACCCACTCCTATCTGGATTTGATTAAAAATGTCCTTGCTGATACAACTTTCACATTGCATAGTCTTAAATCTATCACAAGACAAATATGGAGTATGGTTTTTGCTGGCTTCTATTTAAAACTTTTATATCACATTCCTAAATCCTAATGACAAGTCCTACTTTTAACATTTAAGCGTTCATACAAGACTTTACTTTTTTTTTTCTTGGGTAAATGCAAATAACCCCATGTGGTATGGATGTTTTGTAGTATATCCCATATACTTTTGGTACTTACAATTAACCTTCAATGCTTCATGTAGTTTCAAGATTTTGCATAAAAGATGACTTAAATTATGCTGTACAGTATTGGGATCGAACAATATGGGGTAAATTGGTCAACTTAGATAGTACATTCCGAATCAAGTGCAAGTATTGAAATCGCATGTTTTTTTTTTTTTAGATTAAACGAACCGTTTATTGATAATTGAATATGTACAATTCTCGAACAAAACAATTACAAGAAATTACATTACATGATAGGCTATGAAGTCTAATCGCCAACAAAATTCGGGCTAAACTTCCAATGTCTACTAATAAACATATTTCTACGATTGGTAGTAAGATTACTTAACTTGTTCATGCTATTAATTACATAAAACTCCATGATTCTAAAAACTTGTCCGGGACTATACTCCCTTCCTTCGTTAATTCTATCATTGCGTTCCCGCCACAAATTATATACCGTTGATGCGAGTAAACACTTTCCTAGTGTAGCGGATGCTGATTTTCCTTTGAAAACTTCACTTGACCAATTAACCCACTCGTTCCAAGTCACACACGAGCCCATAAATCCAGCTTTTGAACAACCGATAGTCCACACTCTTCTAGAAAACTCGCATTGAAAAAATAGGTGTTTTACATTTTTCGCATTTTTTAGACAAAGCGAACATCCATTAATTCTAACAAGCCCCATTTTTTGAAGCCGATCAAAAGTTGAAAGACTATTCAAAACGGCTAACCAAAGTATGAAATTACATTTTGGAGGTGAGATTCTTGCCCACACCACGTGGTGCCAAGAGACCGCCTCACTTTTTTTACGTATAAAATCTCATGCGGTTTTAACGGAATAATCATAGGTAGGATCTGGTTTTCAGAAAACTTTTGGAGCTGCAGACGGAAGCGGGACAAAAAAGATAGAAAGATTATTCATAGGAATGGAAGGGTTTGTACCAAAGTTTTGTTGAAAATTATTAGATAAAAGATTAGCAGTGAGGACGGGAAGAATTATACACACACATCACACTCACAACGCCCACAATTTTTTGTTTTAGCAATTCCCGAAGATGTAAAATGTTCCACCAAGACCAAGAACATTGAGAAGGAACCGGAATTATCCAAATATCACGTAGTCGAATTAGATGAATTACGTCACAACGTTCCCAAAGAAAGGAGTGAGTAAGGAGTGAGTAGGGTCAATAACTAAAGATGTTTTCCCATGAAAAGGCTTTATTTACAAAAGACCGATAGTATGTGATGGTTATTTTATATTTTGACATTTTATTTTTGAAATCTATTTCCAAAAGCATACACACTATGCAAGAAAGCTGATCACTCTATGTCTACAAATAGCCATGAAAAGACCATTCTCTTACACTATCCTCTATGTATCTTTTATTTCCCAGAGAGATTTTTAAAGAGATTAGGACTAAAAAACTTTAAGGCACTAGTACTGAGAAATGGATGAGAATAAGGTATCTCAAAACAGCTCCAACTCAACAATAAAATCCCAAAATACTATCTATAATTCCAAGTTTTGGCCAAATGTGAAGCCATTTCTAGAAGGGAGCTTATCTGGAGCTATAGTAACAACCCCATTCATGATTTTCCATCGGATAGTTCCAATGGCAGTTATTTCACTAGCCAATATTACTCGCAAGAGTCTCCTTGGTATTGACTTTCACCAGGAAAAACTTGACTTTAATATCAAGTTTCGCGAGTTCCTTTTCCCCGGTAGTAGGGTGAACGGCGTGAAACAAGATATGCTAGAGAAGATCGACAATTTAATTCAACATTTTAAGATTAAAAAGAATCTCGAGATCAAGGTTCATCCCCAACTCCTACACAAAAGTGTATTCATTCTTCTTTTGTTTATACTATGAGTGGATATTTTATTGTTTCCACATAGATCTATTATTTTTTATCTCATAGAATTCTAGATATATAGCATATTTATTTTGGAAATCGATATCTGATGCAAATGACAATGAGAAGTGAATTCAATGTTAGACCAAGAAGGGGGTGAGCATACTCAGAAGAAAAAGAAGAGGATAAGCTTTAATCGGATGTGTAATGCAGAATTGATATATTTCGCACTCAAGTGTTTATGAATATTCAAATAAACTATTTGAATTGTACATTACACTCCAGATCTCGGATCATGAGTAGGATAGGGGGGAAATTGGGGATACAACTGCAATGAATGTTAGAGTAGGATATAAGAATTTCAATCTTTCATATTTTGGGTAATCGAGATTGAGAGCGTTACATGAGGATTTATTTTAACTTTAAGTGAGTATGTTATGTTTCTAAGTATTTCATTAGAATTTAGAACTCGTTGTTATAACAACTAACAAGTGTGCAGCCTTCCATTCACTAAATTGATCCTCATACCTTCCTTATAGATACTTCAATTCAGCAAGTCTCTTATTCTATTAGGGCGTACTCTCCTCTTATTGGTCAGATAAACAAATTATGAATTCTGTAATAATATGCGAAATTTATTCAATTATTCACAGCCTTTTTTCAATTTAACGAGATAGTTAGCCTAGTTTAAGCAAACTGAAATAGAAAGATGACTCCTGCAAACATGGAAAGGTCTCCTTCTATCGGTTCAAAGGAGGTTCATTGCTGTCTTTTTGTTTGGCTCGAAAACGTTAATGGCCCTTCAACTCTAACATTCTTGTGTTGAACTCATGACCATTTTTTTGTTTTGTTAAAAAGGGACCGTTCCCCCATGTATTTTCATTTCACCAAAATTGGGACCAAACCCAGATACAAGCAACAAAATAAGCCAAGCAAAAGCTACTACCAAACACATGACCATTTTTATGCTTACTACAAACGTTAAGTTAGTAGTTTTTATTTGTGTATTTCTTCTGTTTTGAGGATATGACTACACAGCAATTCAACAGGATCCGTCTTATACTGCTAACCTTAATATTATCATGTTGTCAGTGGCTTCCACATAACTCATTAGTCTGTTTGGAAGTTCTTATCTAGGACTTGTTTGGTTTATAGCTTTGACTTTTAAAAAAAATACTCATTAAAGGGTACTTTTGGACGAAGGTGAGCTTTGAAATTGACTTGCCTAAACAAGCTACATATATTAAGCTAGAGTGTCCAATCTTTTTTCTTCGCGAAATAAAATTTATTTTCTCAAATTTCTGTACAAAACAAACACCTGGGGCTGGGAGTTTATAGTTTTCATTATGTTCTCAGTATCATCTGTCATCATTTAGTCTTTTCTATCAATTACTATTGGTAATCTTATTTTTGGAACTCTTGAATTCATTGTGCAGCAAATGCCAAGTATCTTGGCCATGAGAACTTTACATGGCACTATGTTATTTGGGACATTTGGGTATGCAGCTTTCAACTTTTCATACTAAATATGCTCCCATTTATGTAAGCCTAAACTGATACTTATGTTCAGTTTGTTGTCACACTTATGAGAATTCAACTAAGGATAGAATTACGACATGGTGTTGTAGGTTTCTGACTGGAAAAGTAGAAGCTGCTAATGAACGGGTGCCACTGACACTCTATCAAAACTTTGGTTGTGGTTTGTTCTCTGGAGCTGCTGCAGCCTGTGTTTCTACTCCATTCCAAATATCACTCATTCATTTACTTCAGTCGGCTAACTTATCGCGAGTAAGTCTAGTTGAGGATCTCTATGGAAGAACGACAAATGGGGGGATCTTAGCATTGTGGAAAGGTGGGCGTTTCAGTATAGTTGGATTTTGCATGTCAAACACGGGCATGTTGGCAACATACAATCCAACTTATGACTATCTCAGGGAATCAATTGGTTTAACTGCAGACTGTTCGGTGTTGGGTAATATCTCTCCATTTTCATTACTATTGCGATTTTTATTAGGGTAATGTCACTTTTCTACAACATTTTATAGCTGGGAACAATTTGTTCACAATAATATTAAAATACACAATTTATACTTTAATTTACACGAATTGAAAAAAAATTAATATGTGGGTAATAGCTTCAACTCAAAAGCACTACTTCTGTAGAAAAGTTCGATTTTCCAAATGTCTCAACTCCTAACCACCATATTTCACAAAAGCAAACAACTAGTACACATAATCTAAGCACTCACAATTCCGGGGAGGTAGCTAATTGTTCAATTTTGTGTTGGTACATAACTTGTAAATTTGGATAAACTGGTGTATTAATGATTCGATTTTGTATAGATTTGTGCGTCATGATAGGTTGGTGTTGTTAAACGGTTGAATTAATAATGGACATATCAGTAAAAGTTTCATGAGTGTCCGCTTAAAAAAGAAAACTAGAAATAGACCACAAAAGCCTTTCGGCCTATTGGTATTCGTCTCAAAATTTCATCAGTGTTCCTTTTTTGGATTGCACTCTTATAGTCTTGCTAAAATAGGTTTTGTTTGCTTCTGTAATTTCAGGGGCAGGTCTTATGTCGGGTTTTTTTGCTTCAACCTGTTCTTACCCATACTTACTTGTTCACAAGGCCATGATTGATATGAAACCTAATATCAACGGAAAGTATCAATTTACCGGTTACCTCGATTGTGCCCTCAAAATGTTAAAGTTTGGTGGACCCCAATTGTTCTACAGAGGATCTGCACCTCATATTCTCCATACCACTAAACGTATTATGGTAATGATAAATAATCACTTGATTTCAGATTGTGATATTTCTATTTGTAACCAAAAGTCATTTTTCTCAGTTTTCTGTATTTTTTGGGTTATTAATTATTATGCAGTTGCTATGGTGTTCCTTAGAGATAGCTAAGAAGACTGGGAAATCCTTTGGATGGTAACACCTTAAAAGACGAAGAAAAGGAGTTTAAGGTCTTTGCTTTTTTGTTGTAACGAGAACAGATTCTTTAGTTCTAGCTTAGGCTGCTTAAAGTAGTTGTCAGACTATCTTTGCCACCAAAATTTACGCCGCAAGTGCTACGGGGTCAATGTACTGTGGGAAGCTCGTCTGTAAAGACCGGAGTAGAAACATATCGAATGATTTGTTTTTATAATTAACGATTAGAATTATGTTACGGTCTCAAGAAGATTGGAAGGATTTCTATATTTTTAGCGTCTTTTATTTCAATCTGCTCAGAATCGCAATTGTTGCAGGTAGCCCTTTCATATTTCACAGAGCTTAGTTCATTTACAAGACAAATAATTAAGGCGACCCCTGTCACTCAAACTAATACCACATATGCTTGGTTTTAGTGAGTGGGATTTTCATATTTTTTCCTATTCGCAATACTTTTTGTTTTGTTATACACTTAGTAAAGATGTAGGTGTTAAATAAGTGACTTTCGACTCTCGTCCCGCCCAAGGTAAGAGAAATAACATTCGAAAGGCTAACCTGTAAAGTGTTTCTCTAAATTACTTAAGTGGTAGGAGTTTTATCTTACTTCTCTGCTTGAAAAGTAGATTGTATATTGCTTCTCGAATCTTTTCTATGCCAATTAACTACAAACAGAAACTGACGTTCTACGGAGGTAATGATACAGTTGCGAACTTATCATTTTTTTTTTATCTGGAGTGGGTGTAGAACCAAAAGTCTTTTAGGCTCGTTCAAGTAATCAAACTTAAAATATCATCATATTCTTCGATTGGCCAAATTCAAGAGACTGCTTAGAGAAGGGCCTAAACAATCACATAGCTGGTAAAAAAAAACAGATCGAAGATTGATGTCATGCTTACAATTTATAGTTCAAGAAACAGCCGAAGTTTTTCCAGAAAGAAAAACAAAAACTGTTCAGAGCCGGTAAATAACTCTGCAGTGCGGAGAAACCGAGTTTTACAGTTTGCTAGAACAAATTGTTTTATGTATGCACATTTTAAATCATATTATCAGTATTCCGATTTCCAATCAAAATTACAAGTTATGGTAGAACTCCTCTTCATGCTGTACTCATAATTCTCCAAAAAAAAGCTATCTCTGCAAATCAAAACAAATTCATACGCTGAGATGCCTTACTTTTATCATTTTCCCCCTTATATTCTGTTCATGCATGAAGGATTTTATGGAATGTGTAGTAAATGCTCAACCCTGAATGGTAGCTATTAGGTAAAAAAAACAGAAATTTCATTCAAAGATGAGTAGAAGTGTACTAGTAAAAAGTAAAACAAATGAGGTACTACAAAATAACACAAAATATCATCATTAGATTAGATTAGATCAACACCACTGCTAAATGCAGCTATATATCAAATGCAAAATGAAAATATCAGAATAACATAAAATAGAAAACACAACCACAACAAAAACATAGACATAATATATAAAAGACAATTAATTAACCATCCATAGTTCTCTAACAAATTGATCTAGAAGAGAAGGCCAGCGGCGAGAGCGGTTAGAGAGGCGATGGCGGCAGGAACAAAGGTGATGGCGGCTGCAGAGGTTGGGCTTGGCGCCGGAGCATCATCAGCAACAACATTTTGAAGGGCGAAAATAGCCACTAGCATGACTACCAAGAGCTTCATCTTCATTGCCTCCATTTCTAAGTGATAAAATGTGATAAATTAGAGACAAAGGAAGAGATGTAATTTAATTAGCTAGTGATCAAGGAAGAAGAGATAGATATAGATGAATTGTTAGTATGGTCGTTTAGAAGTATATATAGGCAAAATACCATGGCACTATAGAAAGAGACAGTGGATAGGTACATGTGCATCATCATGATCTACATAATTTCAACTGCTTAACACTTTAAAATGATTATGCCAGTGTTCATATAACAACTTCTAGTTTAATAGGTGCATCATCATGGTTTACATATTAATTTCCAACTATTTAACACTTAAAAAATGATTATGCCAGTGTTCATATAACAACTTCTTTTTTTCTTGTAAGGAACTTGTTACTACATAACAATTTACTTGTATTCTTCTTTCTTTTGAAAATGAATTTTATGATTTAGTTCAAGATGGCTCAATTTTTTTTTACGCAAAGCACAACATATTTTCGCGTTCGCTCACATTAAAGGGGGCGTAATTTTTTTGGCTTAAGCGCTCGGCTAACTTCTTTCTTTTGAAAATGAAATTTATGATTTAGTTCAAGATGGCTCAATTTTTTTTTACGCAAAGCACAACATATTTTCGCGTTCGCTCAAATTAAAGGGGGCGTAATTTTTTTGGCTTAAGCGCTCGGCTAAGATTCTACATGGGTTAGGGTCCTTAGGGACGGCTCTAGTTACTTATAAATTAATTAATTGTGACACAAACAATCGTTAATCACATAGTTATTTATTTTTTCTCGTTATCATAACATCGCAAACACTAAAGATTTTTTACAATCTTGGTTATAGTTTAATTAATTAATTAACCAGGAGAAGGACAGATAGAAGTGAAGCTTCCTAAGATCTTAATTAGCACATGGAGGAGACCTATGTGCTTTGCACATGGAGACAACAAATTTGTTAGCTAATCTTTGTCTTTAACCTATAATTTTATGAATAATGGGTCCATTTGGATCATTAGTACGTGACATGTTACTTAGTTCATTAAATCTATGTTTATCACATTTTCTTTAAATAACAAACATCCAAACACCTCGATCACTAAGCCAACCACAAGAACCATAGCTTATGTTAGCCTTTTTCCCCATTACTATGACCTGTTCGATATGTCCTACACGGATAATTACAACTTTTGACAGGTTGTTTCACATAATTAATAAGTGAGAAAAATGGGTATCAATTACGTTTGGCAAATACCATTTAGCTTTTTGTTTGTTTAGAGTATACAGAGTGAACACATTTTCTTTGTGCATGTATATATATTTATGTTGTGTTTTGTATGGGAAAAAATCACTATTTTGGTTTAGTATTGTACTCAAGATCATGAGGGAAATTTTGTTAATTTGGCTCCTCAATAGAAAAGAAAATGTAGAAACGATATTAACACATGGTAGGTGCATGTATTAATCAATGATAATCGGCAAGGGTTGTGACATCAATTAATATTCAAAAAGTACAATTAACGCTAGCTGTTACATATCCATTAGTAGGTTTGTTACACTTGAGGCAAAATGTGCACGTATATAATATGTGACCTAGCTAGATACATGCATCTATAGCATGCGTATGCAATATTGTATAATATTTACATCTTCTGGCTACCCATTTTCCTTTTATGCTTATTTCATTTTGCTAATTTCTGTTATGTTGTTTTATTTAACTTTCTTGTTTTAGTTTGGATTTTGATTGTAACAAGGTCTATCGTGCATCTCTTTTATATATATATAAAATAAAATAAAAAGGTCTGTCGTGCATCTTTGCTCTACTTACATATTCTTCTACTTTTTTATTTTATTTTATTTTATTAAACGCTTGTTATTGATAACAACGGACGGAATTACTTATTTTCAGTATCCTTGGAATAAGCTCTGTGCGCTAAACAAATTGAAATAATATAGAAGCATAAGCGGTATCAATATACCCCGTCAACTCCTAAAACCACACGTTACTTATCCAACTCTGGACAGACGATAAAACTAAACCAAAAAGACGTAAAATACAACATAAAAAATCTCAACTATCACGAAAACGTAGTAATAAATATTATCGAGTGCACAAAACAAAGTACGATAAGTAATAGGATGATCGTAAATGAAAACACCGTACAACACCATCTTATTCTTGTACATGCATAATTACAAATGTTTATTGCACGCCCTTATTTTTGCATATTGTCATGTAAACACGCATAAACATACACGATGTATATTGCATACATTGTTTCAACGGGCATACTTTGCGTACACACTCTTATATGCATATTTGTGCCTGCAAAATACTTATAAATTAATGTGCAGCAAAGTAACTTGTTTGTTCTACTCTTCTCTGGTTACTCTTTTTATTTGTTTTGACCTTGTGTTGTTTATTTCCCTGCCTTTTAAATGAAATCACTAAAATGAATATCCTCATAAATTGCATATATACAAATGTTCAGTGGCGAAACCATGATTCAATTTTTTGGGTCGTTATATTTTTTTTTATTACTACAATAACAATAAACGGTATAAAAAACAAAATAAAAATTATAGTTTAAAACTTAGCTGGCTTGTCAATTGATATAAAAAATTAAAACATTGAATTTATTTTGTTAGTACAATACAATAAACGGTGTAATATACCAAAAAAACATGGAGTTTAAAACTTAGCTGACTTGTCCATTAATCTAAAAATTTCAAACAATACAAAAAAATTGACTACAAATACGAATTTATTATTTTAAACTTTGTTGTAATATGACTATAAAACTACACAAAAATATTTATTTATAAAACCTTGTAATAGTAACTTAAAGATGCAATTAATTAACGAAGAAGTCAAAGAGTAAGATAATGTTAATTAAATAAAGAGTAAAAAATAACCACAAGATTCGAACTAGTGACTTTGTGACATAAAAAGTTTATGTTTACCATTTAAACTAATTTATCATTTAAACTTAGCTACTAATGTATAAAACCTTCAATTTCCGAATTTTTCTATATAAAAAAAATATATTTAAAATTTTTGCGGTGGCGGTGTCACGTCATACCCCCACCGGTTCCGCCCCTGCAAATGGTACAAGTTCTATCGATGTCTAAATACAACTTCAAAGGATACTAATTAGTTTTAAAAAAATCTTCGATCTATTATAGGAGATTAAGTGAATATCTATTTAGACATAATGATTAAAAGGGATGGTAAAAACTGCAAATAACCCCATGTGTTATGATTGTTCAAGCAGGTTAAAAGCTAAGCAATGAAATGCAATCCATCTTCTTAAAATAAAAGATAAAGGTGAGCTAAAAGAGCTATATATATATAATCAAACAAGGCCGTAACGTTTAATTTTTGCAAATAACTCCCTTCAACCGCTTTTAAGATGACAATGGCATAACTCGTATACGTGGTCCGTGTTGGATAACTACTTTTCTAGTCTATGCATTTCTTAAAGTTCCGGGATCCAAAAGTGACCACATATCATTTGATCAGTCGCGACTTCTGTAAAAGTGTTGATTGTTCTCTTTTTAATCACTAACTTACAAGTTACAACTGCTACGCCCTTTAAATTATATATGATGAGTGTATTATGAAATTATTATTTGTGGTTCTATTTGCTGTTACACAGTTAGATTGTAACTACAGTTGAAACCACAGTTACAACCACAAGTATAATTATGAACATAACTGAAAGTTAAATTTACTTGAAATAATTCACGCATACACATTTAACAACGGACTTCACCCAACTGTGCTACGTTTTTGAGACACTCACTCAGATTAGTGATATTATAAAAGTTTACAAATCTAAGTTTTAGTGAAAAACTCTCATATTCTCTCTAGCTTTTTCTGTCTATATCTGTATTGCTCATACTATATAACTATCACTGAAAAGATTAATTATATCTATATTGCTCATACTATATAACTATCACTGAAAAGATTAATGACATCACAACATTGTTTTTCATTGTAAAAGTTCACTCGTATGTCTGTAGTTTTTTATATTTTAGAACACACATTTTACAATCAAAGTTATGATCTATTTATACGAGAAAAACAAATCTTTAAAGATCTTATTCATATAATATTTATTTTCAGAATTTTCGTGATTTATTCTTCTATCTGCATATTGATCTAAATCTCATTGTCATATAAATCTTTGTAGCTACAGATTTGATCACAATCTTTATTGGTTTGTACGAAATAATATTTTGCTTAACAATAAGAGATGTTGTTTCCTTATAAAAGATCTACACATATAATATGTTTTTGACAAACAAATCATATTTATAATAAAATATCTCCAAATAAAATTTAATTATCTCCAAATATAATTTCAATCTATACGAAACATATAAAATATTTCTAAATCATTGAAATAATGATAAAGACTTGCATAGAAATAGAAGATTTAGTTAGCACAATTTAGATACTAAATTTTAAGCTAAATTTTGGATTGTTACCTTATCTACAACTTAATTAAATATTGATTCATAAAACTGAAACTAATTAATAATTGATTCATTTTCCCTAACTAACCAATAAAAATATAAAAAATGGAAAAAAATCTAGAAAATAAAAATGGAAAAATGAAAAAATGAAAAAAAAATCTGAAAAAACTTTAAAGAGGCAAAACCCCGAAAAAACACGAATAAAATTTTAAAAATTCCAAAAAATCTAAATTTGATAAAAATCCAAAAACACACAAAAAAAACACAGTCCGACTCGTCTTAATTCATATTAAAAATAGTCTGAGTCATTTTAATTCATTTTAAAAACAGTCGGAGTCGTTTTAAGTCATTTTAAAAACAGTCGGAGTCGTTTTAAGTCATTTTAAAAACAGTCCGAGTCGTTTTAAGTCATTTTAAAAACATTCTGAGTCGTTTTAAGTCATTTTAAAAATAGTCTAAGTCGTTTCAAGTCATTTAAAAACAATCTGAGTCGTTTTAAGCCATTTTAAAACAGTTTGAGTCATTTTAAAAACAATCTGAGTCGTTTTAAGTCATTTTAAAAACAGTCTGAGTCGTTTTAAGTCTTTTTAAAAACATTCTGAGTCGTTTTAAGTCTTTTTAAAAACATTCTGAGTCGTTTTAAGTCTTTTTAAAAACATTCTGAGTCGTTTTAAGTCATTTTAAAAGCAGTCTGAGCAATTTTAAAAATAGTCTAAGTTATTTTAAGTCATTTTTAAAATAGTCTGAGTCATTTTAAGTTATTTTAAAAATAGTCTGGGTAATTTTAAAACAGACTGAGTCGTTTTAAATTATTTTAAAAACAATCCGAGTCATTTTAAGTCATTTTAAAAATAGTCTGAGTCGTTTTCAGTCATTTTAAAAACAGACTAAGTCATATTTAAATCATTTAAAAAATAGTATGAGTCATTTTTGTAAGTTTAAAATTAGTTTGAGTCATTTTAAAAAGCAGCTCGAATAATTTTAAAAACAGTCTGAGTCATTTTTAACTCATTTTGAGTCATTTGAAAACAATTGCAAATTATTTTAAAATTTTTAACATTTTATTGGATTTTCCGACTTTTTGGAACTTTTTTTCATTTTTTTTGTGATTTTGGATTATTTTTTTTTTTTTCTTGGTATTTTTAATTTTTTTTTTACCATTTTTCGTGTTTTTTTTGGGTTCCTGACTTTTTTGAACGTTTTTTCATTGTTTTATGATTTTGAATTTTTTTTAGAGTTTTTTTTTACCAATTTTGGATTTTTTCGGGTTCCAGTTTTTTTTAATTTTTTTTGTGATTTTGGTTTTTTTAAATTTTCTTTGTATTTTTACCATTTTTTGGGGGTTTTTTCAGATTCCCAACTTTTTTAAATGTTTTTTCATTTTTTTTTTCATTTTCCTATTTTTTCCATTTTTTATTATTTTTTTTGAGTAATTAGGTGGGTGGCCAAACCTTAATTAGTTTTACAAATAGTTGATCAATCATTAATTAAATTTTACAAAATGATTAATACTTAAATAGTTTTGTTTTCATGAACCAATTCTGAATTAATCCTAAATCGAATCTATGTAAACATATGAGAATATATCCTGCATACTTTAATTAGAATAATTGACTTACAGATCAAGTAATGCAGTAAGACAGAATATGATAGAATCATACGTATTAGCATGTTAGAACTATGGTTGCAACCGAGGTTACAAATTTACACTAATTGACAACAAAGAGTTAGTAGGCCAAAAATATGGTCATAACGTATTATAAGTTGGAATCGTCCACCTTATAATTTGGAGCTATCTTATGAGCGGTGTAACGTGTTTGGCTAAAGCTTCAAACTTCCTGATTACCGGTCACTCCTCACTCGACGTCTATTGGAGCAAAGGATCATCTATGTTTGTGTTACCAAATTAAAGTGGTTTGCCAAGATAGTAAATTAAGTTTGAGACGTATTGTTTACAAGTTTGTGTCAAGCCTGAGGGCCGGGGCGGAGCTATTGTGAGACGAGGAGTTGTTGCGGCACATGCGCATATGATTAAATTACGAACATTTTCAAGGTTAAGAAACGGGAAATAACTGGCATTTGAAAAGATGTGAATGGTGTAACAAAAAAAAAGGTCATCGATCAAATAAACAACTGGTAGAGAATTAAGGTACAAAACATAACTCATATACCACATCAAAACTCTCAATTATTTCCCACAGATCCCATAGTTAACCTCAATTGACACACGAAACAACACCTTCAAAATTACAAGAAATTAAAAGACTTGATACATAAAAACATAACCGAAACAGATGAACAAACAATATAGAGTAGTCTACATCAAATGACCTAGAAGAGTAAGCCAAAGACAAGAGCAGATACGGAGGTGACAACTGCAGGGAGGAAAGAAGCGGCACCCGAAGTTGGGCTTGGAGCGGGAGCTTCTTGGGCTGCGACGCTCTGAACAACCATAAGAACAACAGCCACAGTGGTGAAAACCTTCATCTTCATTGCCTCCATTTGAATGAATTTGTAGAGGCTAAAGAGAAAGTTAAATAATGATATAAGAAATGAATTGATGGAAATAGAGAGTTTGTAAGTGAGATGTGAAGGATTATTGTATGGTTGAGTTGAGTATTTATAGCCCAAATAAAAGCTACCGTGAGTGACAGAGGGAAAGTGAGAATATATATATACATATATATATATATGCACACCTGTCTACAAAGTTTCTAACAATAGGTATCATTAGTTTCATCTGATGTCAGATCAGGTAAAATATTTCACCCTTAAATTTAAGTAACATATAATAGTGTCGGATTCCGTTCCGTTTTTAGTAAAATCAAAACTGAACATATTTTTTGGTTCGTTTTTTTTGTTTCGGTCTTTTTATTTTTTGAACTGAACCGAATCGAACCGGTTTTTTCGGTCCAGTTTCGGTTATTTTTCGGTCTTTTTTGACTTTTTTTCGGTCTTTTTCGGTTCGGTTATCGATTCGGTTTGGTTTTTTTGTTTTTTTCATTCGCCCCTGCATACAACATCATAGCTTGAAACTCTAAAGTTATTGTTTATTAATTACTGCTACACAGAACAAATATTTCTTGTGGAGTGACAAATTGTATACTACTCCTGATTTATCTACTATGATTATGTTGTATTTTATACACTGAACTAAATTTTTTATGACTATGGAATATGGAATTTATTAGCTGGATTCAATATTTAACTATCTAAAAAGATAGTAGTATTAAATGAGTTAGTACATGGAAAATTAAATGTAAGATCGATCGACATCAAACAATGTATATATATAGTGATTGATGTAATGACTATGGTGGCAATATCAAAATTTCTACTCCTTAATTGAAACCAGAAAAGTAGTCTAGCACGTCCTCTCTCTTTTTTTCAGGAGCGCACATATAAATTAAGCAACCTTTATATTTACTAATATGTTCTTATTTATTTTAAACATATACATATAAATCTAACAATGGTAAATGTTATCAGTAAATTAAAGTATGTTATATATTGAGTAAAATAATACAAAAAAAATTATGTTAGCTGAGGGAAAAATCAGCTAGTTACATAAAATTGATTAAGGAAGGAATAGTCCAACTGATCATGTCCATCCACTAGACCATATAATTGATTCGTTGTAATGTCAACAAATTAATTTGTTTCTATTATATATGAGGTGTTGAGTCGACTAATGTCCGTTTACACATGACTTTAGTATATACGTACAACCTTCCTATAAGAATAGCAGTGCTATCGAGATAAAATATTCTTATAAGTAGATTATTTTTATATAAAAAAATAAATAAATAATACTTAAATAACTGTTTCGCATAATAAAATGTATATGTGTACATAATTTAACTAATTAACACAAATATTGAAGAGACAAATACATATATCTATGTAACAAGTCAAACACATAAATCAAAATGAGTTGAAAAGTTACGAAACTATAATATTTATTAATTTAAGAAAATTTAACTAAGTACATATGTATTTAGAAAATTAAATACGTGTATTTAAAAAGTTGGAAAGTCATCTAAAATTTTATCTAAAACTTTTTTTTTACATGTATAAATACTATGTATAATATAGCATAAATTTTCAATCACTTTTTCTACCTTAAGCAAGTTTAATGTGTTAGATAAATATTTTAAATCGTTTTAAGTTTAATGTAACGACATATATATAATTTTACACATATATGTAATTTATTTCTATATGGAGTCTGGAGACAAATTTGTTAAGACGGTACCATAATTTTGAACTGGATGGAGTTGAGACAGAATATTCTTATTATAATTTTGGCCGCAATTGTCACAGTTGTGGCGTTGCTAACAATGCATTGGTAAATTTTTAGTCTGCCGACTATATATTTAAATTTGGCTGTAGCAAAATTTTTTTCCAGGAAAAGACAATTACTCAATAGTGGTAAATGAAAATGAAGTATTTTCGTAGACTAAGTCGGCCTTAATTTCATCATGTCATTATCTTTTGGTACACGTTTCATGTCATTACCGTATGTAACAATCTGAACTACTTTTCTCTCTAAGTTGTAACGTAATATGAGGTTCATTCATCCCTATCAGCTTAAGTTAAGTGTAGCGTCCTTGTAATTCCAAAATTTATAGCTTTTTTTAATTTTTTATCATGTATTTTTATTCAAATATGTTAAAAACAATGATTTGACAACCTCGTTAGACATTCCTAGCTTCACCTCTGGTCCTAGTAACTGATCGGCTATATTTTTTCCTCTAGCTAGCTAGGCCAAAAATACAGCAGAGCAAATTATAATTAGCATTATTAGCTGGTGTAAGGTCCATGATCTTGTACTTGTTTGTCAAGCTTATTTGTCAAGCCAAAGCTAGGGAGAAAAAGTGATCTAAAAATATAGCAACACAATAATATAAACAATCAAAATCCGTCAATCAGTAAGATGCAGCAATATAGTTATGACAAAAAGAGTAAATCTAAACCAAAATGCCCATCCTTAAGTTTTAGTAACAGAAACTATTTAAATTCGTTTCGGAATTGGTAAGAGATTTTCCGTCACAAATTAAGATGTCAATGATCAAGGACGATGCTCGAATGTATAATGGAAAGGTATCAATAATTTGTCATATATCCAGCGTTATACGAAAGCGACATTTGATAATCCAATAGATTTTGATTGACCGAAAATAACACAATCAAAGACAGCGAGCAAAAGTTCAACCTGAAATCAGTTCGGTATTTGTGCGAATATTAGAAAATATAGTAGTGCGAACAGCATATTGGCACTTTAACATTCTTTCTATAATCAGGTGTCAAAAAATGTATGCCTTGTGTTGGAGAAAGTATTTCTCATGCCAATAAGACTAGAAACTAACCACATTCCGATGTCGGATTAATAGTTGACCATAACATTTTATCAAAACTATTCTCGTCGGAGATGCATACTATTTTCTAGTCGTTTTAGAAAACCTAGTACTACTTTCTCTGTCAGGGTGAATTCATTGGCTTTTAATACAACCTTCATTCGATATAACAAAAAGAAATATTGCTTCCATGTATAGACCCTACGCTTAGCAGTCTGAAATCTTATTTGACAATAGTATGAAATTATGAATGAATGAATACTTTATAAAATGGAAATATGTTCTGAAACATAGCTGTGATTTAGTGTCATCATAAAAAATAGGAACTTTTTCCAGGTTGTGTGATATGAATGTTACTTTTTTGACTAAGTAGACAATTATAAACGTGTCAGTTAGGTTGGTAAACTAAACCAAGAAACTTGAATATAGTCTAATCTTCTTTTAAGGAATAATGGTAATGGAACAGCTAAAAGATAGTAGTAATACTTTTTAAGAAAAGTGGCTTTTCAATTGTGTGCTGAAATCATAATCAACAACTTGCACCTTCTTTTTTACCTTTTCATCTGTAGATGGGTTGCACGTGGATGGAGCCGATATTTTTATACAAAGTATGAAAGTACTGCTATAATTTTATTTTATTTTTTTTAAAAAAATCATTATTATTGTAAATAATAGGCGGAAGGAAATGCAGAGTTCCAATGCCTCTAGAACAGGCTCTAAGTAACTAAAAATATATGCTATAATTTCATCTTAATTAGCACGCATTCAACTGACTTTGAGAAAATTCCACTATTTGAACCTTGAAAGGAAAGAATGTGCAAAGCACTTATTCATCAAAAAGTAGGACATAACATTAAATACTTTTGATTCTATATTTCTATAATATAGAAGTATAATGTCCACTTTGTTCTGGTGAAACTTTTTAGTGTTGAAATTTCATTAGAAAATCATTAGTCTAGTAATAGTAATTAATGACAGGGATAGCCACGGTGTGCGTATTAGAGGGGGATTGATGTAAATTATAACCCAACATGTACGATTGCCACGGATTCGTGAAATTTAAATCTCAACATAATCTGTTACAATTAAAATTACAACCCAACACAGATCAATTCAACTCGTAAAATAAATTGCAGGTTGGGGAGGATTGGGTTTGGTTTGATTATATTTTGGTATTTTATTTTTCATAGTTTGCATAATCAACCTAAATTTTAAAATAAATTGAAGCTTTCAAATAGAAATACAAATTAAAATCAATCAAAATATGTTTATAACATTCGCGAACAAATAACAAAACTAAAATATAACATGAATGTTATTATATTGAAATACACACAATATATATATATATATAATATAAATATTTATATTTATATATTATATTACGGGTTGAAACGGACTGGGACGGATTAACTCGCGGTTTATAAACTTCAACGCTAATTCAACCCGAAAAATATATAACGGATCAGTGCGGAGTGAACTTTTTTTTTTTTTAATACTTAACCCTTCCCAAGCCATACAAGTTGGATTAGGAATTGAGTTTATGTATTTTTTGCCCACACGTGTTGACAAGGGATACACTTAAATTCTCTAATATTCTTACTAGGTAGGAAAGATTAATATTAAATGTGAAAACCAAATCAAAAGGAAGCTTTTTTTCTGGTAAACCAATTTATTGTATCAACCTGATGAGTAAAATTTACAAAAGTGCTAAAAAAAAGAGGAGAAAACTCTACTAACCACTCTCAAAAAAGCTAACTACCCAGAGGGTAACAAGTAAGCCAAGAAAAACGGAAAAATATTACTGTAGAAATGAGTAGAAACCTAGAATAACAAACATCGAATTAACTATCTAAGCAAACAAATCATCGATAAAACTGACAAAAGGTAAAACCTCTTTGCCGATCTAAAACACAAGCTTAGGAACAACATGCTTACGGGTATATGCACATTCAGGAAGAAAAAAAATGGGAGCGGTCGAAATCATTTCCCATTTTGGAAAAAAATGATGAAAAAGTAAATTTTTTTTAAATATTTTTGTAACGACCCGGTTTTCCGACCAGACCGCCACCATTTACTTCTTATCACCAATATTGTTCACTTTGACCCAATTTCGTCATCGTTTCTTGAGCCGCACGACTTTAAAAGGTATTGGTGATAAGAACGAGTATACTACTAGCTTAATTATATACCCTATAAGTACTGCATATCTAGGCGATGTGAGATATCTTACTTCTGTTTACCTCGGTATTTTCCTACGGAAATCCGCCGGCTCGTTACAATTTTCATCAAAATATTTATTTGGCTCTCTCTATGTTACAAAAAAAATACTCATATAGGGTTCGGAAAAATTTATATAGAAATCGGTCCCTCTCATTTCGGATTCCGGTTCCGTCAGTGTACATGCACATGACTGAACAAATATAAATGATCCATAGTATCACTTCTCATATTACAAATCAAGAACTTAATTACGATCCATATATATGAAGGCCATAAGCCTATAACTAATCAGATGTTCTTTACTCTTAAGCATCTTGGTTCTTCTCCAAACCCAAGTAATTAAAAAGCAAGACACTGGTTATGAGTCCTTTTAAGTTACATAGCAAGTAGTAACTGACAGTTTATGAGCTCGTACAAATACAAATATGTAAATTAGCTTTCACTATATGTAGTTATTATGATTTTCTTAGTTTCAAATTTTCCAATCAAATTCCTGAAGGAGTGCAATATATACATTCAGTGAAACAATACATATACACTAGTATTCAAGAACTAACGGAAGAGGAAACAATACAGTCTATTACCTATAACAAAATAAGTACTCGAGCTACTTTATTTATGATCTTATCTTATTGGATCAGTTTACCCTTCAAGAACTTCTTCTCTTTGCCGGAGTAGCCTTAACAAAACAGCCCATTAGATACGCAGTCAAAAGCGATACAGAAAACCCTACCAGAAACAGCCATCGTCATCATGCTCCGACACTGGCGACTTGGTTGCTTCACAAGAAACTTGAATTTGAACCCCAAATAATCCACTATTATTTGCATAAATACTCCTATCGTCCATTGTGTCCATTTGTTTTCCCTCAGGGATTTTCCCACTAAGCTGGTTATTACTCACGTCTAAAGTAGTAAGTTCTTGTAGTTTCGTTAGTGTTTGAGGGATTTCACCCGATAGCTTGTTATGCGATAAATCTAAGCTCTCTAAACTCTCCAAATCTCCTAAACTAGTCGGAATATGTCCATTTAGTTTATTATGAGAGACATTTAGTAGCTTTAAACCCTTGAACTCGCCTAAGCAATTTGAAATTTCACCCGAAAGATAGTTATTGGATAAGTCTAGTAAAACGTACATTCTTAGGCTTGGGCTTGGGCTTGAAAGGCCTTGTATGGACCTTTTCCAGTTCACTAGCAATTCGAGTTGGGGTTTTGACAAGTCGTTGAACTCGAACGGAATGTGAATATATACAATACCGATAGACACTCATTCGGTGTATCAATCATCCCAATGAAATTTCGAACTTCAGTTGGGATTTTCCACGTGAGTTTGTTAGACGATAAATCAAGGATTTGCAGGTTTGTTAAGTTTGAAAGCTTTTCCGGGATCAACCCTTGAAGGGAATTGTTTCACAAATTTAAAACCTTTAAAGTTCCGATTTCAGATAGAGATTCGGGTAATTCGCCTGTGATTTGGTTGTCATGGATATCCAGGTGCTCGAGCTTGGTCAAACGAGTTAAGTTTCTTGGCAATGGGCCAGAAAACTTATTTTTTCCTAGAGCAGGTATTTGAGTTTCTGTGGAAAAAGTTGTTGGTATTTCCCCTGAGAGCTCGTTAAACGAGATATCCACAGACGCGAGAAAGCCTTCAGGGTTAAAAATAGGGAGAGTACTTCCAGAAAATCTGTTTCTAGATAAATCCAACAATAACAGGCCATAGATGCCAGAAATAGAACACGGGATCGGTCCAGAAAAGTTGTTGTTGGCCAGCATAAGAATCATGAGTCTGTTCGCGTCGCCTATATTTTTTGGTAACTCGCCCGAGAAACGGTTTCAAGAAAGAGAAAGTAACAACAAACTGGAAGACTTAAAAAGGTGCGACGGTATTGGGCCTGCTAGCTCGTTATCCGATAGAATTAAAGTGCCAAGGTCCATCTTAGCTAGCCAATTTGGGAACCCCCCTTGCAGTTTATTTTCGCTCAGATCAAGAAAATCAAGGCATTTTTGTGTCGAAATCCAATTTGGGATTTCACCTTTTAGGCCACATGATTTTAAAGATAATCGAGATAACTTGCATTTTGGAACTATTTTCACACTAATATTCCAGCTTAGTGTGTTTCTCCCTAGATACAAATTCTTCAAGTTTTCCATATCAAATAGCCATAAAGGAATTTCTCTGCTAAGCTGGTTGTGTTTCTAAGGAAAGTGTAGTCAAATTCCTCATATTCAAAATTGTCTCTGGAATTCCACCGGTGAACGAGTTTTTGCTCGAGTCTAAAAGAGAAAGATTCACTAATTTCCCAATTTCGGGTAAATTTTTCATTGAAAACGAGTTTTACCAAGGTCGAGTTGCTTAATTTCTCTCAAACTAAGCATCGAAAATGGAACCTCACCGCTAAATTGGTTCTGTCTCAGAGAAAGTCGTTCCAATTTTGTAAGATTACCAAATCTTCAGGAATTTTCCCATCAAAGTTATTTTCACCCAAAATCAAAGAATTTAAATTCCTCAAGTTCCCAACTAGAGGACTCAAATTTCCACCAAGTAAATTCGCACTTAAATCTAGATATTGAAGAAACCTCAAGCCAAATATTTGTTTTGGTATCGGCCCAATGAACCCGTTGTAGTTCATATCTAGGTGGACTAATTTTGTAAGATTAGCAAAACCCTCACCCGGAATTTCGCCTCCAGTGTTACTATATGATATTTCCAAAATTATTAATGTTTTAATGTGGAAAATAGGTGCTAGGACGTCGGACTTTACCACGTAGGATTGAGGGGCAAATGAACGGAGGCTGAGAGACATCACTGCTTGCGAATGGGCCTTTCTATCGCATACAACTCCGTCTCAAGCACAACAAAAAGAGTGTCTATTGAAGAGTTTAAGTTTGATGAGGTGTTGAAAAAATAGGATTTGAATTGGAGAAGAGATTGTTTTTGGTCACTAGGACAAGAGTGTATAAAGTGAATGTTAATTATGAAGAATACTAGCAGTGTGTATGGATTGGCCATTGAGTAAAGATTTAACAATAATTGACTTGGTGTAGTGAAAAACATTAGTGTGTGAAGATGATTATTGTATGATTGTTATTTGTAAGTAAAGTTGAAAAAGAACAAAGACTTTAGCATCGACTTGAGGTGTTGATGAAGTCAAAATCAAATGGGGTTGGAAAGAAAGCTATCGGACGCTGCTGTGCAATTAATATGCATACACTATTTTCACCTCTCTGAAACTAACTTCTTGGTGTCGGTGAACTTTTACTTTAGGTAATCTTGTCATCGAGTTGAGCTTCAACACTTGAAATGAAGAATTCTAGTATGGATTTACTAAGCATACACTTTGTCTTTTTTTCAAGGAAAATCTAAATGAATTGGTGAGTCTCATATAGAAAAATTGTGAATTTGACAGTTTATGAGCTCATCATGAGAGCGTGATCAAGAAATTTACACACAAAAAAAAACAAGGAAAATACAGATATGTAAGCTAGCTTTCATTACATGTAGTAATAATTTTCTTAATTTCATATTTCTCCGATCAGATCCCCGAAGGACTGCAATATATACGCTCAGTGAAAGAAGATATACACTAGTTTCCAAGAATTGAGGGGAGAAAAACAATACAGTCTATTTATCTATTATAACAAAATGAGTAGAACATGCATATTCTGCTGTATATATGATCTTATATATCTTATTGGATCAGCTTTGCCCTTCAAGAACTTCTCCTCTTGGCCGGAGTAGCCGTAGCAAAACAGCCCATCAAATACGCAGTCAAAATCGATACAAAAAGCCCTACTGGAAACCCAATAGCCGCCCCTTCCCACGATAGCCAAGGCTCGTCCACGTGATCGTCCTCATGCTCCGACGCTGGCGACTTGGTTTCTTCACAAGAAACTTGAATTTGAACCCCGCATAATCCACTATTATTTGCATAACTACTCTTATCATCCATTGTGTCCATTTGTTTTCCCTCGGGGATTTTCCCACTAAGCTCGTTATTACTCACATCTAAAGTGGTAAGTTCTTGTAGTTTCGTTAGTGTTTGAGGGATTTGACCCGATATCTTGTTATGTGATAAATCTAAGCTCTCTAAACTCTCCAAATCTCCTAAACTAGTAGGAATATGTCCATTTAGTTTATTATGAGAGACATTCAGTAGCTTTAAACCCTTGAGTTCGCCTAACGAATTCGGAATTTCACCCGAAAGATAGTTATTGGATAAGTCTAGCAAAGAGTATATGCTTAGGCTTTGGCTTGAAAGGCCTTGTATGGACCTTTTCCAGTTCACTAGCAAGTCATTGAACTCGATCGGGAATGTAAATATACTTACAACTGATAAAAACACATTCGGGGTATTAGTCATCCCAATGAGATTTCCAATTTCGGTTGGAATTTTCCCAGTGAGTTTGTTAGACGATAGATCAAGGATTTGCAGGTTTGTTAAGTTTGAGAGCTTTTCTGGGATCGACCCTAGAAGGGAATTGCTTCGTAAATTTAAAACCTTCAAAGTTCCGATTTCAGATATGAATTCTGGTAATTCGCCTACGATTTGGTTGTCATGGATATCCAGGTGTTCGAGCTTGGTCAAACGAGTTAAGTTTCTAGGCAATGGACCGGAAAACTTATTTTTTCCTAGAGCAAGTATTTGAGTTTCTGTAGAAAAGGTTGTTGGTATTTCCCCTGAGAGCTCATTAGATGAGAAATCCACAAACGCAAGAAAGCCTTCAGGGTCGAAAATAGGGAGAGTATTTCCAGAAAACCTATTTCCGGACAAATCCAACAATAACAGGCGATAGATGTTGGAAATAGAAGCCGGAATCGGCCCCGAAAAGTTGTTCTGAGCCAGCATAAGAATCATGATTTCATTCGCCTCACCTATATTTTTTGGTAACTCGCCCGAGAAATGGTTTCTAGAGAGAGCGAGTATCGACAAACTGAGAGACTTAAAAAGGCGTGACGGTATTGGTCCTGCTAGCTCGTTATCCGAGAGAATTAAAGTGCCAAGGTCCATCTTAGCTAGCCAGTCTGGGAACCCCCCTTGCAATTTATTTTCGCTCAAATCAAGAAAATCAAGGGTTTTTTGTGTCGAAATCCAATTCGGGATTTCACCTTTTAGGCCACATGATTTTAATGATAATCCAGATAACTTGCATTTTGGAACTATTTTCACACTAATATTCCAGCTTAGTCTATTTCCCCCCAGATATAAATTCTTCAATGTTGCAATATCAAACAGCCACGAATGAATTTCTCCGCTGAGCGCATTGTTTTCTAATTTAAGAGTGGTCAAATTCTTCATATTTCGAACTGATTCTGGAATTCCACCGGTGAACGAGTTCTTGCTCAAGTCTAAAATATAAATGTTCACTAATTTCCCAATACCGGGTAAAATTTCCATCGAAAACGAGTTGTTACTGAGGTCTAGTTGCTTAATTTTCTTCAAACTAAGCATCGAAAATGGAATTTGACCGCTAAATTGGTTCTGCCTTAGTGAAAGTCGTTCCAATTTTGTAAGATTTCCTATTTCTTCAGGAATTTTCCCATCAAAGTTATTTTCATCCAAAATTAAAGCATTTAAATTCCTCAAGTTCTCCACTAGAGGACTCAAATTTCCACCAAGTGAATTTCCACTTAAGTCTAGATATTGAAGAAACCTCAAGCCAAAAAGTTCATTTGGTATCAGCCCAATGAACGCGTTCTGGCTCATATCTAGCTGAACTAATTTCGTAAGATTAGCAAAACCCTCACCCGGAATTTCGCCTCTAATATTATTAGACGATATTTCCAAAATCATTAATGTTTTAATACGGAAAATAGGTGTTAGGACATCGGACTTTACCACGTAGGATTCAGGGGCAAATGAACGGAGTTGAAGAGAGATCACTGCTCGCGAATGTGCCTTGGTATCGCATACAACTCCGTCCCAAGCACAACAATCACGGGTTGAAATACCCCATGATTCTAAGCCAAAAAGAGTGTCTATTGAGGAGTTTAAGTTGGATGAGGTGTTGAAAAAATAGGATTTGAATTGTAGAAGAGCTTGTTTTTGGTCACTAGGACAAGAGTGTACAAATTGTATGAAAATTGTGAAGAATATTAGCAGTGTGTATGGATTGGTCATTGAGTTAATATTGAGTGATAGTTGCCTTGGTGTAGTGAAAAAAATGAGTGTATATATTTTGTAGGATTGTAAATTGTAGCAAGTAAAAAAGTTGAAAAAGAATAAATGATTGACTTGAGGTGTGTGGTATTTGGCCAATAAAGTCAAAGTCAATGAGATACGGGATGACAAAATATTAGTGGGGTTGGAAAGAAAGTGCTTGGAAGCTGCTGTGCAATTATCATATACTATAATTGCATATTCAATTATTGCATATACCGTAACGTACTACTGTATTCACTAGGGTTGGGTTCGGTCCGGTTCAATTTTTGGTAAAATCGAAACCGAACATAGTTTTTGGTTTGGTCTTTTTCGGTTTCGGTTTTTTTATTTTTTGGACCGAACTGGACTGGTTTTTTCGCTCCAGTTTCGATTTTTTTCGGTTTTATTTTTTATTTTTCGGTTTTTTTCGGTTTCGGTCCTTTTCGGTTCGGTTTTACTGAAAACCGAAACCGACCCAAAATTTTTTCGGTTTCGTTCTTTTTCGGTTTTTTTCGATTCGGTTATCGGTTAGGTTCGGTTTTTCCGGTTTTTTGCCAAGCCCTAATATTCACCTTGTCTTCTTTTTGCATTCTCACAACGGTTATCAAATAGGGATTGAATATTAATTTTATTTTTTATATTTAGAGAATCATGTATATTTTACAGTCTTATCAAAACATATTTTTTTATCAATAATTAATTATTTTAATATTATATTTTAATATAAAATTTATATTTGGGTGAATAACATATATATGATTAAAGTGAGTTCTGTTAATTTTTAATTGATAAGTAGAACTATTTACTCTCTATTTGTAAGAGTCGTAGTATTATTCTCCAAGAATAGAAAGTTATTTGTGAGTTTGATATAGAAGATTTTTTAAGATAAAACTCATTAATTATAGAGAAATTAGAATTTAACGAGTGAGATATAAATGCTCTAACAAAATTAGGAGGAAGCTAAAATTGAAAGACAGTGAATTTGTATTAATTGGATTAATTCGATTTAATTGGGTTAATGCATGTACTATTTTCACTTACTCTTTTATCATTATTAAATAGGATTATTTGGGTTATTTTACCATGTAGTGTTGCATTTTTCTTGTTTACTGTTTTCTATTATCAAAATTTTCAGTTAGTATCCTGGATTCTTGTTATTTTAGTATTTTGAACCGTTCCATACAATGATGGATGGAAAATTTTAAAAATCAAGAATACAAGGTATTAATTGAAAAAAAATGATAATAAAAGGCAGTAAACAAAAAAACGCAACAGTAGTGTAAAAAAAAAACCCAAAACTCATGTATTAAATATAATGTAAAGATTTTCATGTAGATATAAGAAATCCGTGTTTCGCTCATTACCGATGTCACCTTGAGAGACCACGGTCATCTGCTAAATACAGACGATGTCTACTTGATGCAGACGGCGGCTGTATTAGTGGGGTGGGGTATAAGTCACGCCACGTAATAAAAACTCAATCTACTAAAAAAATAAATTAATATTAATTAAATTTAGGGTAGACTCAAACTAGGGTTCCAATATATTTATTTGGCTTTTTAGTAGGTTGATTTTTTATTACGTGGCGTGATTTGTACCATTACCGTTTATATTAATCAAAAAGCAGGCGTCTGCATAAAGCAAAAAGCCGAGACCACGTTGACTCCTTAGGTTTTCCATTGACTAAAATGTTATTTGGAGAAAATGTATAATTCTATTTTCATTCATTTCAAGGGTTTTTGCACTTTACCGAAGAACTTAATTTTGTTTTAAGCATGGCATGCAATTTGGGTTTTAAGTAGATACAGATTTGAAAATAGATTTAATTTTGAACAAAAAGTTAATTGTAGTTTACCGCAAACAAAACCTTCTACTGTTTTTATGCAATGTGTAAATGTTAAATAAGATAACATTGTAAATAATTAAATAAGATAACAATGTTAAATAAGATAACATTGTAAAAATGTGGAAATATTAGAAAAACATACTAGTTTTTATATTATAACAAGTCACTTTAAAATTAATTTTAGGGGATAAATAGTGAAGATTAGTTTTATTTTAAAACAAGCGTGTCTCTTTGTAATCCTAGACAAATGATTTTTGGCCACTGGACGTTGACCCGTTTTCTTTAAACTAGCATATAAGTTACGTAAAATACATATATCTTTTGATATATTTTCTTTTTTTGAGTAGTGTTCTCTCAATTAGTACTCTTAACATATCGTAAAATCACTACCTTTGTTAATGTTTACAAAAAGTTATGACTTAATCGGAAAAAATCTCATCCGTAATAGGTGTAAAATACTATTTTTACAATCAAGCTAATGTGAACTTTCTTTTGATATAACCTAACTATACAATGAAATGAGTATTACGATTCATAAATATGTGCATTAAAGTTGGGTGAGTTTCGGATTTAGATGAATTAAGTAAAATGAACCAACCACACGCATAGATTTCTTAGTGAAGCCTTTTTTTATCAACGTGTCAAAAGTTTACCCAAGTCATAACACTTAATTTAAGTTATGAGTTAGTGTTCGATAAAAGTATCCTCAGTAGTGTCAACCTCCCTCTGAAAAGCACCCCGCACGACCACGAAAATAAAGCTAACATTTTTTTTCTTTCAGTAAAGATTTGATCATAATCAAGCAATAAATAAAATTAAACCTGGAGTCAGGGGCGAAGCCAGGATGTGTAAATGGGAGGTGCCAAAATATACCCCATTTAAGTGTTGTTGAACAAATACCAAAGCATAAACACAAAAATTATTGCAAATAACTAACATGATACCTGATAAAATCAAAAGAAATGAACCCGACGACTGCTCGCATTCGCAAATGCATCAATGATAGTTTCCGTGCTAAATTTTGAAGCAATATCTTTCTCAATATACATCATCATACAATCTTCAAGATAATCGGCTTCCATTTTATTACGAATACTAGTTTTGATGATATTCATAGCTGAAAATGATCTTTCTGCGGTGGCGGTAGAAACGGGAAGAGTAAGCACGAGAACCACAATTCTATAAACAAGCTGATATGTTGTAGACCATTTTGTTTCTACCAACCATTGACAAAGCTCGGAAATCGATGATAAATTCTTGTATTCAGGAAGAGAAATAACACAATTCTCGTAATGTCGAAGTTCCAATTTCAAGTTACTTTTCTCAAACTCCGTAAAGTCCTCCGGATAAAATTTGTCAACAAGTAACAAATATCATCAATTTTGAATATTGAAGAGTGACAATTAGGATTCAAAGTAGAACTAAGAACTAACAATTCCATTACTTGCTCATCAAAACGACGATTTAGTTCTTGAATTTGAGAATCTATAGCACGATAGAAAATATCAACTCTATAGCGGTCAAGTACTGAAAAGTTATCACGAGTGGGATCATACCTCGAAGAATATTTTGCATTCAAGTTTGGGATATCAATGTTGCGTGATTCACAAAAGAGTTTGACGGTAGCAACCAAATCATCGAATTCATCATCTCTAAGATTTTGAAGAATGCTTTTAGTAGATAAAACCATTGAAGTAGCCTTAAGAATGTCTTGAGTTTTAGATTGCAAAGCTAGACAAAGAGAATTCGTGATTCCTAGCATTGACTTCATAAGATGAAGTATAAAGACAAATTCAAAGGAAGTTAATGACTTGTGTGTTGAACGAGCTTCTCCCTTTAGAGAAGTAGGTCCATCTTCATAAATATTAAGTAAAACCATGCAAGCAGCACTATACATTTTTATCAAGCTAGAAGCAGACTTTAGGTGAGAACTCCAGCGAGTATCACCGGGTCGTTGCAGATTACCAATTTGATTTAATCCTCTTCCAGTCTCAAGCTCTTCAATGGAAATTAAGAAAGCAATATCATCAGCATGGGCAGCTTTCAACTCATCATTTCTCTTGCATGATGCACTAACAATATTCACGATCCGAAGCAATTTAGCAAAAAATCGGTCGACTGGAAGCACTTCTTTTGCTGATGCCACTAATGCTAATTGTAATCGATGTGCGAAGCAGTGAACATAATAAGCATATGGGCAATCACTTAATATCAAAGCTTGTAGTCCATGAAACTCACCATCATGTTACTTGCACCGTCAAATCCTTGTCCCCGAATATTCCGAATATCGAGATTGTGGTGATTGAGAACTGAGCATATGCTATCTTTTAGTGTCACTGCCATAGTGTTGGGAACATGAACAATACCAAAAAAACGCTCCCGTAAAACACCATTTTTATCAACAAATCTTATAACTACTGCCATCTGCTCCTTTTTTGACGCATCTCGAGCTTCGTCCACTATAATGCAGAATTTAGCATGTCCAATTTCTTCTCGAATCGCCTCTTTCACTTTTATAGAAAAGATATGTAAAATTTCTTTTTGAATATCAGACGACTTGTAAGTGGCATTCTTTGGAACATTTATCAATGCTTTGGTGGCTTCTTCATTATATGATGCTAATAAATCATAAAACTCAAGGAAATTACCACGGTTGTTTGATGTTGATTTCTCATCATGCCCTCTGAAAGGCATAGCTTGAAAGGCCAATCTTCGAACCAAGTCAATAGAAATTTTTAAGCGAAATGCGATTGTTAAAAACTTGTTCGGCAGAAAATTTTACAATCACCCTTTCAATATTTTGAGTTGGGTTTTGTATTTCCTTCCATTTATGTTCAGCGGTTCGATGACAAGAATCGGAATTAACACCTTCAGCAAATGAAAAGAACAAGTTTTCCCACTATTGACCTTCCTCCAACCATCAAAACCTTCAACAACAAATGCACTATGTCCTGCAAAACTAGACCCATCCGGAGGCGCAAAAAGGAAACAAGGAAAACAGAAAGCCTTGTTCTTGGCCACTGAATATTCCAACCACGAAAATAAAGCAAACCACGGAGCTTGAAATCTTCGAGGATGAGCCTTGGCGGATGCAAGAGTATACGGATATTTTTTTCCTAAATCGGGACGATTTGGACCATGTAGAGTTATGTACGCCCTACGAACTTCGTCACGCCTATTAACAGGATACTCCCAAATTTTTCTACGTAATCTAGGATCACGCTCTAGCGAATTAATATCAAATTCTACTGTGTCGATTCTTTGAATTTTTGTTGGAGAACTAGGCGTATCGATTGTCACGTGATCAGCACTACTACCAACATTCTCTTCCGTCGGAGAAACATTAGCTCTCTTAAAGAACGAATTTATTTTAGGTGTCTTTCCCATTTTATACTCGATAAAAATATTAGCGGTGCCAGATCTGCAGATTAAAACTCTAAGAGCTAATACTTAATAGCCTATTTTTTTTCCCTTTGAGTACTTTAATCAAACACGTATGGTGCAACATAACATCAATACATATAATAAAAAGAAGCATATTAAAGGAAAAAATAAATAGAAGAGTATACCTTGCCGAGCCAGAAGGATAGAATTGTTGATGTTTTTTTAATTAAATCTAACCCCAATCAATGCGGTGCACAGCAGCACAGAGGAGTGGAGTTTTTCTTTTTTCAATTTTGTTTTTTTTATTTTGATACACACGCTGACACGCACGAAGAGAAGTGTTGTTGATGTTGTTTTTTTTTAATTAAATCTTAAAGAGTCCAATATCAAAGAAAAATATAATTGGGTCTTTCGGCCCAAATTTAATTATTGTGTTTTGGGTTCAAACATTAGCTATAAATATATGTACAAGTAACATATTTTTATGGGGGTGCCAAATCTACACCTAAAAAGAAATTGTACTAAAAAAAAATTGCGTCACTTGGGATTTCTAAAATTATGGGGGGTGCCGTGGCACCCGATCGTCCCCACTTAGCTTCCCCCTGCCTTGAGTCATTGTGTTCAACTGAACAAATATTTGTGCGTCTGTAATGAAAAGTCATGATTGTCATGTGACTGCCACTCGTACGTGCTTTTTCCATGTAAGAGGGTCTCACAGGAGCACAAGTTTTGAAGTAGTAAGTCCTAGGTAAGAACATCCGGGTTATCTGTTTAAGGAACATGAGCTTAATGCTAAATTTATCGTTTTTATGTGATTTTGGTGGAAAACTAATGAATTAAATAAAAAGAGGGCGGTCACGGCTAGATTGTCAATCTAGCAGCTCGATTGTCAATCTAGCAGCTCGATTGTCAATCTAGCAGCTCGATTGTCAATCTAGCAGCTCGATTCCTCTATGGCTTAAAATCATTTTATTATGCTGCTAACACGTTTGCATGCAAGACTAAACGATTAACAACGAGCTTTTAATTGATATTAAGGCATTTTCTACCTAAACATGCAATAATATTACATATTGATGTTAAAACTTATTTATACTGATGTAATTAGCAATTAAAACAATGACATATTGCAAGTACGTAGGACGGACTTACAAAACACGATGAAAAACCAATGATTTGCGCACCAAAACTTGATTTTCTGTCTCTTGAAAAACGTAAAAAAACAAAGTATTCTGATACGAATGATGTGTTTACAAGTGATATGGACGGATACATATAATACATAAGACGCCACAACTCTATCTCTTTAAAAAAATTGAAACTCTGTTAGCATAGCTGGTAATCTTAACCGGTTAGGCATAACCGGTTAGCTTGACCGATTAGGCTGCTTCTTGAAGCCTTCTTCATGAGTTGGGCTTCTTGGGCTCATTGGGCTTCTCTTGGTCTGTCTTGACTTCAGTATAGGTTAATTTCAGACCGATTCTACTTCTGTTTTCTTCCTTTTGGTCCAACTTTGGGTTTGACTTTCGTCTTAGTCTCACTTTTCGTCTTAACTCCATGCTTTTTCATGAAAAAGTACAAACAAGTGCAAATAACATAGAAAAATACAGAATATGCAAAATAATGCTTAAACAAGCTATAATATGATAACAAAATTTAGTTAACAATTGTCGTTTGAACCCATAAATTATACCAATATGTGGTCTAATCATCATGTTTTGATGCAAATGTTAATACTGATTGCGTTCCGAGAACTACCCCCAAGAGGTGTTTGAGCGGTTTTTACTAAGTTTAGGTTGTTTTCCAAAGAAATAAGGTGCATTACTCATCGGTTGAAAATGAAATTACAATCATCGAGTGCAAGTTGTAAATGGTACTTTCCTATTAAAAAAGGAAAGCGGACACTTATTTTGGTACGTATCAAAAAGAAAAATCGGACACTTATTTAGATACGGAGAGAGTACTTTATTTTTTGGTTCTAAACTTTATTTGTTTTCGTATTTTTGGTTCTTTTTGTTGGTCATTATATACATAAGAGAAGAAAAAATACAACAAACGTAAGTACTACATCATCGTTAATCAACCCGCACCTTCTTTCGGAGCATCATTCGAGAGAATTTCTTACAATTGTGCTGGAATAGAGTATAACAATTTCGGAGGGATAGAGCCTTGTTTCGCCTTTGTAGCTATACAATGTGCCGCTTCATTAGCTGTTCTTCGGTAATGAGTTACGTGAAAAGACTCGAACGACTCCTTCAAATTTTTAACCTCAGCACATATGTTAGAGATGAGCCAATTCGATTTTTCATCGGAGTTAACAGAATCGACTACTATTTTCGTATTTTAGGTTCAAAAGTTAATTATTTTTAAGCCCAAGTGAGGAAAAAGCCCAATTAAACTAAGAAAGAAAAGTAGCAAAATGGAGCAAGGACATTTAAGTATTTTCAAAACTAGGGCAACAAAATGAAATGACACGTGGAAAGTCAACAACCAATAAGAAAAAACCAGTGACGTAATAAAGAAATAAAAGAAGGGGTAAAATAGTAAATTAATAGGGGTTAGAGGTGGGGTGCTATTTGAAACACGAGATTCGAATGGATTAAAAACTCTCTCTTTTTTTGTTTTGTTTTTGTTTCTCTCTCTTAAAAAAACCCTATTTATCTGGCGGCTAAGGTTGTCCCCTAAATAAAACCTTGTTTTTTTTGTTAGGGTTTTTTTTTGAGCTTGTCGTCTCCCATGGCTACCGTTGCTCCCACCGCTAATCACAACGGTATTTTTTTTTATTTTTTTATTTTTTTAAATATTATATATATATATATATAATGTTTATTTAATTATTTATATGTAGTTATACTATATGGCTCCTTTTGGCAAAATATTTATTTAGTTCATTTTAATAATTTGTGGGTGTTTGGACACTCAGATTATTTAGCTTCTAAAAAGGCTAAAAAATTGTAAATCTTGATTCAGTGTATTCTTAAAACTGATTATTAAAATCATACTCTTTATTTTGATTCTATAGTTTTATTTTTTGGGTTCTGATCTGGGTTTTCTGGGTGTACAAATCAAAATAAGGGTCTGTTTGGTAACATATTTTTTGGTCCTAAATCAGATTTTAAAAATCTGTTTTAAAAACCCACTGAAAATCTGGATTTTAAGAATCTGTTTTTTTTTTTGGCCTTTTTAGCCTAAAAATCTGATTTTTAGTAGCTAAATAATCTCACTGTCCAAACACCCACTGATTTTAGCTGAAAAAAAAGCTGTTGCCAAACGGATCCTTATTTTGATGGGAAAATTTTAGCTGATTTATCTGAGGGGACAATTTTTGGGACATTTCTTGTTGATTTATTTTAAAGGAAATATTTTGGGGAAATTTATTTGATCTGGTTTTTAGTTGATTTACTTGATAGGAGTATTTTTGGATTACAGTATATGTAATTATATATGCCCACTTATATAATTAAGTATTTTTATTGTTGTTTTTTGTGTTTGATTTGGTTTCTGGGTCAGATTAGATAGGTTGAAATGGTACATATATGTGGATTTGATAAGGCGGTTTTTGGGTTTTATTTATTTTTATTGTTGATAGATGATAGATCTGTGTATTTGGGAAATAGCTGATTTTTAGCTTGATCTTGTATTCTTGTGTGATTTTTGGATCTTTATACTTGAGATTAGTATCTATTCTTGCAAGTTTAGATGTAATTTTTCCAGATTAAAGTACTAAATTGTTGAATTCTATTTAAAAATAGGATTTTTACTCTTTTGTGTGAATGATAAATTTTAATTTCAAGTTTGAATTATTGTTTGATACGTTCAATTAGTTTGTAGATCGAGTCAAAACCCTTGTTTTAGTTTGTAGATAGGTTTAGAACCTTTGATATTCCTTTCCAGATAGTTGTTAAATACTATCAGCCAAGTGTGACATCAATTTTTCTGATTTTATTATTAACTTTTTGTGCAGCAGAAGCGACTGATCTGATGAAGAAATTGTCTTTGGAATCTCAGCCCAAGGCTCTTGATATGCCCGAACCTACCAAGAAGGTGAGTTACAGATCCCGCTTGTAATATTTTGCGATTTTCATACGCTATTGGAAGCTCCTACTATAACATGTAGTAAAAAAACGTCTCTTTTAACTTTTTTGTAGCCTTCGGTTGATTCAGGCAATAGCACAAATGGTCAGAACCAGTCGTACGAGCGGTCGATGACTCCTATTTTGCAGGATTTCATGGATCCAATGGGGTTCATCCCAAACTACCATTCTGGATACTATTACGGAAGTAAGATAATCTAGATAAGGTTTTACACTAAAATCCGATAGCTTTCTTGTGTTCAAATATATGTTTTTCTGATTTTGAAATATTTGTCTGTTTTGTAGGTTATGATGGGGCAGCGAGTAAATGGGACGACTATGCAAAGTATGCAAATCCGGAGGGTGTTGATTTATCTCAAGTAAGGACTTTTATTAATTTGCTTCTACTGTATTCTGTGCCAGATAAACCCTTACAATCTTTAGGTTTCTGGGTTATTATATTTTTATACCCCCAACTCTTCTGATTTTTCAATTTGTACATCCAGCCGAAAATTGTTTTAATTAGTTCACCATACTTTGGGTTTTTTCCTCATTTACATGTTACAACACTCGAATTATGTTTTAGTCAAGTTGGGTGTACAAAAGTGAAGAGTGGTGATATTTAGGTGTATAAAGCTGTAATTAGTTGTAACTAAAACTTTCTTGTGATGTCACCTGCCATCCAATATGACGTTAAAAAAGATGAGAGTTTACTAAATGAGAAACTAAAAAAAATTGTAGTGCACTTATCAAACAAAATGTTACAATAAATCAAAAATTCGTGATGGTGTGGTGTACAGAACTGGAAAATACACTGTATTAACTTTTTTAATGTTAGTACTGTATTAACTTTGTTAAAATAAATCAGAAATTGTAATGTTAGTACTGTATTAACTTTTGTTGTCTTTATTTTTAGGGGGTTTATGGGGACAACGGAACGCTTATGTATCAGCAACTCTATGGGTATGCACCCTATGGCCCATATTCGCCAGCTGGAGGGGCTCAACATTACCAGTATCCATTTTACCAGCCTTTGAATGCAACAAGCCCTCCTTACAATCCTACACCTGCCAAAACTGATATCTCAGCAACAGCTGACAAAACAAAAACAGCTCCTTCGACCTTGGAAAACGTGAACGGAAACACCAACAACAATGCCAGTGTTAAAGGGCATAACACCAGCTCAGTAACTACCAAACCGACGTATCCGAATTCGACATTTAATTCTGGTTCTCCGTGGTTTGATACTTCGTTATACACTAATGGAACGATGAACTCGTCCCTTTGGAATGGAAACAATGCCCCTTCGGCAAAGAATCAGAATTTTCAGCCTCATTCTCCTTTTATGGTATGTAACACCTTATCGTCCTTGCATGATTGACGCTCATAGTCTTGCTTTATGTTAGTCAAATCTTACTGATGTCTGAGTTTTGCCAATAGCCTCAAAGATTTAGTTTCCATGCTTATATTTGCACATCATTTCTATTTGTTTTTCATGTGAGATGATGAAAAAGTAATGTTATGTATGAAAGTGTTTCCTTATAAAGTTTTAGTTACATGCTTATATGTATACCAGCATCTTTGTTTCCTTTTATCTGAGATTTGTAAAAGCAGAGATTGTGTGTATCGGCGTTGTGCGAATAATCAATGTGCTATGTTCGAAAGTGTTCTCTGCAAAATAAAACTGCGGAAGATGGGCAGTTGTTATTCATTTTTATCCATTGAAGTTTCAACAATCATTTTCCCCACAAGCTTAGTGATTAGTTCTCTTTACCTTCAATTTTTGTTCAGGTCTTTTTGTGATCTTATTCACAGTTTCCGCACTGCTGTTTTTTTCCCGTTAACTTTTGGGCCTAACCCTTATATGGTTAAAACAGTCTCCAGTTTGAGGATCAAAACTGTTTCCATTTCCCCCCCTATAACGGCCATGTACCGCTACTTTTAACGTACATGTACAATCTTCTGATCTACTTCCTAATAGTAATTCTTTAGTAATTAGCATAGTGGAAGTTCTGATCAATTACTGACAACTAAACCCGACCGGAATCATGAAAATTGTAAATATCCCATTTCAGAATATCACCAATATTACTATTAAGGTAGAATAATTGGATATCCATAGTTCAACTTTAACTCACCACGTCTAAGAAAATGTGAAGTTCCACATAAAAAGCAAAAGACATCCAGGCGACCAAATAAACAGCACCTCACCCATGTTTTAGGCTTATTGCTCTTTGTCATAGTTTTCCGTTTGCAAATACAGCTCCACATCTGCCAAGATCGTTAATATTTTATTTTGTTTTTTGTTAAAAGGACAGTTTTTTCATTCTGAATGTGCTCTTTTTATTTTCAGGGTTTGCAGCCTAGACCATTGTCAGGTCTGAATTCTAATGGATATATGAACAAAATGTACCCTAATAAGTTTGGGAATTACGGGAATACCTTCCGATCAAACTGTTACGATTTACGAAATGGTCAAGGGTGGTTCCCTGTTGACAACAAGTACAAGCCTAGAGGGAGAAGCAACGGTTACTATGGTGGCTATGGCAATGAAAACATGGATGGTTTAAATGAGCTGAACAGGGGTCCAAGAGCAAGAAATACTAAACCCCCCTCAAAGGGATTTACGCCTGTTGCTTTGGCTGTGAAGGGACAAAGCAGTCCAATCAATTTAACAGACAGTGAGGAGAAGGATAACAAGTTAAGTGGTGTCCCAGATAGAGAACAATACAATAAACTGGATTTCCCTGAGACCTATGCAGATGCTAAATTCTATATCATAAAGTCATATAGCGAGGATGATATTCACAAGAGCGTCAAGTATAATGTGTGGGCTAGCACACCTAATGGGAACAAAAAGCTTGATGCTGCTTACTCAGAGTCTCAGCAGAAACCTGGGGGCTGCCCTGTTTTCCTTTTCTTCTCGGTAATAATAAGAAATTATGTTACTTTTTCAAATTTCATACAAAATACGTGGGTTTATTAAGGTTTGTACACTCAACGATTACGTAATTTATTTGTACACTGAAAATTTTGTCAATTTAGTACACTTCTATTTGGTTTGTACCCAACTTACATGATGTTTTGATTTTATGCACTGAAATATCAAGATTTTTAGGTACTTGTTATACTATACTCAACGATTACGTAATTTTTTTGTACACTGAAAATTTTGTCAATTTAGTACACTTCTATTTGGTTTGTACCCAACTTACATGATGTTTTGATTTTATGCACTGAAATATCAAGATTTTTAGGTACTTGTTATACTATTTTGAAATTTGATGTTAATTTAATTATGTCAAAAATAATTGGAATGTTGTAAGTTGATGTCCCTGTTCAAATTTACATATTTTAGTGCAAATATCATTAACCTCGTTTATCTTTTTTCCTGTTATTTTTACGTTTAGATATTTGAATTTTTCATTTATCGCTTTTCACGTTTTCATTTCCCATTCTGCCAACCAGTACAAAATTGAAATTCCTGTAGTAGTTGTGTAACCCCCAATTGTGTTGTAGGTCAATGATCTCATTGTGTACTCAAACTTAATCTTGTTTGTTTCTGTATAGGTTAATACGAGTGGACAATTTGTTGGTGTTGCTGAGATGGTAGGCCCTGTGGATTTTCACAAGAATTTCGATTATTGGCAACAAGACAAGTGGAACGGCTTTTTCCCTTTGAAGTGGCACATTGTTAAGGATGTATCAAACAGTGCGTTGAAGCACATTACCCTCGAGTACAATGAGAACAAACCAGTCACCAACAGTAGGGATACTCAGGAGGTTTGTACCATATTGTGTTTGTAAACATTCTCATATCTGTTCTCGATACTGACCTACCAGGTTTTATAAAGTTTGTACATTAACTTAACACCATTCACTATTAATATTCCAATCTACTCGTTATCAAATAGTTAGTATAATCTACCTATCAAAAGTAAGAAATTAGACGATAGTCTACACAATCGATAACAACTAGTACAACCTATCACAAGGTACATGTGCTTAAAAGTTCTGTCTACTAATTGTTTGTGTTGTGTACTAATTGGTATTCATTAGCATAATCTAACGACTAGTATATCAGTAATGTTTTCTGAGTTGAAAGTATAACGCAGGTGTACTAACTGTTTCTTTTGGGTATATCAGTATAGATTGTGTAGTTACATAGTAAACTGTAGTCATTGTAAATAACCTGATATTTTAGTCTACAAAAACTGATACTTCCTTTTGTTATACGTAATTGGTCTTACTGGTTTTCGTATTTTAATCAATTATTGTTCGTGTGTGCAGGTGAGATTGGAACAGGGTCTTCAGGTTCTGAAGATATTCAAGGATCACTCTAGTAAGACATGCATTTTGGATGATTTTCCATTTTATGAGGGTCGTCAGAAGACAATTCAGGAGAAGAAGGCCAAAGAACAAAAGTTTCAGAAGGTAAGCATGTTACTACTGTGCCAGTTTGGTGTTATCTCTATAGTATGTGAGTTCTGTTGAATCTTTTGAGTATGTGGAAAAAGATTATGTAGCATAAACATCTGTTCTTACCAATCCTTACTTAATAGGCATCATAAAAAGTAGCAAGTCCCTTAAAAAAATGTGAAATATTAAGTAGAGTAGAAGGCCAACTGAGATATCAACCTATTAGGATAAAATGTTTATCGGTCCTGTTACACTGTATCAAAATTCAATAAGCCCCTCGTAGTGTCAAATTCATCACTAAGGCGCTGTACAATTTTGTTGGTCAATACTTTCAAAAATATGGGACCAGCAGTATTGCAACAGCAGAACTGTTGGACCAGAACTGTTGTGTTTGAAACTATGGGACCAGCAGGATTGCAAATTTGCAACGGCAGTATTGCAAAGGCAGAACTGTTGTGTTTGAAACTATGGGACCAGCAGTATTGCAAATTTGCAACAGCAGTATTGCAACTGAAACTTTGGGGAGCAAACTGACTTTTTCAAAAGAATGGGTGCTGTTTTTGTAATTTACCCCCTGCTCTTTTTGACCTTTAAGGTCTCATATTTATACTGCTATATTGTTAATTACATACTAATGTGTCATGATCCAATGAGTACAGGAATAACCATTTATTTCATCATCTTCTCGCTTGCTTTTTATTGATATTGTATACTAATAAGTTGATCTGGTCTTTGAATATAGGCAAGGGAAGGAAAGCCAACTACTGATGAGAAGAACATTGGGGGAGTGAATGGAGCAAAAGATGATCTGGTTAAAGATTCTACTGCAATTCCAGCCAATGGAGATGCTACAATAGTTTCCGAAAAAGGTGAAAATGGGTCTGTTACAAAGATTGTTGATGGTCCAAAAGGTGGTTTAAAATCAACTGCAGTGTCGGAACCCAAAGTTGTTGCGAATGGGACTGTTAATGGGGTCGTAGCTAATGGTTGCTAAGCTTCGAAATTGCGACAAGGGTGGTGTCGAGGAGGACTGAATTGCTAAATTCAGCAGCTCTATATAGTCACACCCTGTGCAAAAATGTTTGTGTTGCTTCATAGATCGTGGTATCATTTTCTGTTTAGTTTATTCTGACATGTCTTAGAGAGTTTGATGTTTTTAGGGTTTATTTGGTTTTGCCGTTATATATTGCTTTTTCCCTTTAAGCATCATGGTTTTTCATTTCGTGTTTTGTTTTGGGTTGGGACAATGTTTTGCCTTCCTATTTTCACCTTTTATTATATCCCCCCCTTGTAAATCTCTTAGGTTGACTGTTAGGAGTAAGAGAAACAAGGTGGGGAAGGACATCTATATACAAGAAGTTTTCTTTTGAAAAGTAATCCCTCCTTTTCTTGTGTTGCTTTCTAGTTGTTTGCCATAAAAATAAAAAAAAAGTTTTCATCTTCTCTCAGTGTGGCCAATTAACTCGTGGTAATGCATATATGATGTATTTATCATTTTAAACGCAAAACGGATGGATTCGCTGATGAAGTATTAGGCTCACGGTTCTTTAATAGAACTCGTGGTTCTTCTGTTTAATGTCATTTATATTTACATAGTTTTAAATGTTTTCACTATCAATTTTTATTCTTCATTCTTATTACATCTAAAGAGCTAAAGATGGTAATTTAAATCTAAAATGTTATTATAAATATTTATTCTTCACTCATATACATCAGAAGAGTTAGGCTGGTAATTTTATAGGCTCAACCTTGCCATACACTGGGTTTTGAACATTGGCAAATGGCAAGTTACTTCCATGTTTAATCAAAATAAAAGGTATCTGTGGTAGTAGCTACTAATTATGATCCAAGTTCTCTACGTTGGACTACAAATGTGCTAGTTAAGCATATGCTTAAGTCGACCTATATATGTTTGTGATTTTATTTTTCGTTTCCTTTTCTGGCTTCAGTCTCCGATGTACTCAAATAAAAATAAAAATTGGTTGTCTCATGGTCTCATGGTCAACTTTTACGTGTTGCTGTGTTTTGGAAATCCTCATTCAACAAGAAACCCTTGAGAAGATTGACATAGGCGTTCTATTTATTTTAAGTTTGAAGATCTATTTATAAAGTTATTGTATAACCCATCAAATTGAATATGGTGCGAGAAGGAAAAACGCCAGTGGTTGCAGTATTCATATTCCCGAAACTATGAATTCAAGGGGTACAGTGAATGAGAGTTATTAGTAATATACCATCCAAGCATCATTTCTAATACTATCCTCCCCTAGTATAGTAATACCACTTTTTAAGGTCATTTGGTATACGAACATCATTTCTAATCCTTGCCAATGTTGCATCCAAACATGGGCAATATTGTGGTCCCTACGTATATATAATCCAATCCCAACCTTATCCCGTCCTAACCAAACAAGGCCCAAGTATGTTCTGAACCAAAGCTTTGAACTCATACAGCAAGATCTTTTACCGCATATAGGAGGCAGTGAATGGTATCATCTCCACACAGTTGTGCATGCCTTCCGACACGAGATTATAACTACACGTTAAAAATAAAGGAAAATAACATGTCGTAAGATAGAGAGCAAAAAAAAATTAAAATTGGGTAAGTACAACTTTGTTCTTGGTCACATCTGTTTAAGCTTTTCTTTGACAAATTTCTACCCAGAAATTCATTATGTATTTATCGCAAGGACGTTACTGGTAAGACTTTATGTTTTCTCGAGTGTTTTGTTGAGGGTCTTGCAACGTTGGTGGTGACGTGTGTAACTCGGCTTTTCTGGCCTGTCTCTGTACCTTGTTACCTTATTCATCAGTTTTTAAATGCAAATTAATTTTCATGTTCGTTTATGGCTCACAGTCTTGAACACGTTTTTCCATGAGGTGGTTCTGTTCTAGCAACACCACCATCAATTTCCTGTATTTTGTTATTGCTGCTTGATTGGCGAATCTGTGAAAGTGAATTCTGAAGTGTTTGGAGGAGACGCAGGGGCTGTGCTATTATTAGCAACAACTTTTTTCTCTTTTTGGCTGTTGAGATGATTATACTGCAACAGTGTTTTAAAAAGCCAAATCTTAGCTGAAACGTAATCTTTTAACGCCTAAAAAGCAGGAAAACGAGGTTTTAAAGCTATTTTTAAGCTTTGATTCTAGTCTTTTTTACTACGAAAGCGCGTTTTTTAAAACAATGGATGGTACATAAGAGAATATTATTTTAAATCTAGTCCGCTTCATCTATATGTCATTTTGTCTCAATTGGCTTGTTATCAGGAGTAAAACCAAAGAAGAAGTTTTGGCTTAAGATCAGTAAATTTATATTCTTCTTAATGTATCCTACTTTTAGCGTTTTGGCTTTATTACTTTGTTTCTTTCACGTAGCCTTATATGCCCAAAACTTCCAATATAATAAGATGAACATAGAATTATTTTTGACTTAATAATATATACTCGACTATTTGTAAAAACTCTCAAAGGTCAATAGCAGATGCAAGTTAGAATGAGAACGAAAATTGTTTCAAAAATTAAAGACCTTTTGGCCCTTGGTGATAGTTTTAGTAAAAATTCATGATGTTGTGCCGGACGGCAAAATACTTTGCTTTCCCTTTCATGTATTTTTAGCCGTGTATGGCATAAGCCGCATAACAATACTGATTGCATTTTTCCTGTTACCAGACTTGACGAGATATCGGATATAGGTATATGTGTATTTAAAATATATGAGCCTACCGTTTTTAGGTTAAACAAGACTTCAACAAACTATATTGGAGTGGCGCGCCTAGTAGCTTTCTATTGTGGATCTAGTCGAGTTGCGCGTAAACTGCTCCGAACACTACAATATTTACAAAAAATGTGTACGTACGTACTAAACATTAGCAATGCTAAGATAATTCTGTTCATGTTGTATATACCAATGGCAAAATTTATTCTCCATTGTAACAAATTTTATAGTCATGGTCCTGTCGTGCCATTATGAATTTCGAGATCGAAATCTCGTTCGATATGAGAATATATTAACTTAAATTTATATAAACTCTGGCCGTCTTGAATGTCTTGTATTGGGGAAGCTAGCTGCATGATATTGCTACACAGCCTACACTATCTTCTTTAGTCTTTACTTAGCTCTCATCGTTTAATTAAGAATACACTTAATTAGTACTTGCATATATACACAAATTAATTATAAGCACAACATTGCAAGCCTTGTCTTTTATAGACTCTTGCGTCACTTTTATAAATATATATATATAATATTGGTTTAAATCCTAATTCCTTCCGTCGAAGTTTACTATTTTTCTCAATATTTTTTTGAAAGGTTGTGTTTTTTCCTTCTCATTTTTGTCTTACACTTCATATTATGTACTTGTCTAATAATAAGCTGTGTAATCATTCATCCAGCTGTGGGGTTTATGTGTGTCGATTTTGTCGAAAACAAGATAAACAGGACAAATCAAAACGATATAAATGATAACGTAGATATGCGGCATATCACAACAATCCCCATGTTTCAACAACAACAATAAAATTCTTAACAAGCGAGATGGAGAATATTTTCGCACAAAGTAATGAGCTAAAACCGAGGGCATCGAAAGTGCCTCTCTTTACATTCATAGCAAGAATTGTATCTTTGGTTAGTTTAGTGGTATCGTTAGCCATTTTGAAAGGCAACAACTATGCTGATAATGCGGCTATCTCAGCATATTTTTACAATGTCATTGGAAGTTATCAGTACGTATAACAATTGCTCTCCTATCTATCTTTAGATTAGCGAAATGAAAATATTTTCTAGATTGTAAATTTACATATTCTTAGACAGAACCATGTTAAAATAATCACTTGCTTTTTGACAGCCTGCGATTTCTGAAAAAAATGATTTTTCCTTACAAAGTTATAAAAGGGCGCCACGAGCAATGATTAATTCGCTTTGTATCTATTTCAAACATATCGGCCTATCTACAGATTTAACAAATTACACTGTACCATTATTTAATTAGAAGAAAAATAAGCTAAAATTCCTTGCAAAAAAAGAAATGCATACCCTTTATTACATCAGGTAATACAGGATAAGAAGATGCGCCTCAACTAGTTCGAATTAATCTTTTGTAAACAAATAGCAAACACCGGGTTTGCATATTCATCAAACAAGTTTAAGCCAAAATAACTATAGATTCATAACAGTAATAACTAACAATGTATTTATGAATCTCAAATTTGTTTTATCATTTATTCTTTGAAGACTAAGTTAAGTGTGTGGATAATGTGATGGTGTAGGTACATGTTCGCTTGTGTATTGGTGGGGCTTGGTTACACTGTGTTACAAACTCCATTTGCAGCATATTACGCATTTAGAAAGAAACCATTGGTTAACCATTACGGTTTCCTAGTCTACGAGTTTTATGCAGACAAGGTTAGTTACTTTTCAATTTTCTGTGTTTTTATTTAGTTTAATTACATTATACTGACCAGGTTTTGATAGAGTTAAGTATCATTTTTTTTTTAGGGGAAAAAGCTAAATGGTGTTTAGCAGAATTATAAATGAACCCCATGCTTTTTTTGGTTCTCAGTTAAGCTAAGCAAACTTTACTAAAAACTAGAAAGCTGCACAATAGTCCATAGTTCCATACAATAATATTTCAAATTTCAATCACTCGTTTAAGCAATGCATCTTATATCAGTTTTTGAAATGTATTTATGTTATTGGACTGCGATCATATTACATAAATTCTTATATCTGACAAGGCATTGTATGATTGTTTCTGGGCAGGCAATATTATGCATATTGGGAACAGCACTTGGTGCAGGTTTTGGTGTCACGAAGGACTTTAAATACGTGATAGACCAATCTGATAACCCGGATAAATCGGATTTTGACAACTTCTTCAATATGAACTACTTAGCATCGGGGTTTCTGTTAATTGGATTCATTTGCTCCGTCGTTTTGTCTTTGTTTTCGTCACGCCCTGCTTCCGTTGATAAATAAGTCGAAGATACTTATCAATCGAGGTGGAAACAAGCCCCGGAAAAAACTTGAGGAAATACAGTTTTCTCTTACTTGTGATTTACAATGCTACGAATGCAATCAAATGATGTAGTCAGTATTTGAATTTCTCAAAGGGAACTTTTTCTTTTCTTTTTGTGTGTGTACCCAAAGGGAACTTTGTTATACAGTACTATTGTTTTGTGAGCTTTAAAATTTATACCTGGAAAGCTTGAAAATGAATACTTGTCAAGAATACACTTAAGTTGCGGCTTTCGTAATAATCAGACATTGAAAAACTTGATATCCATCGAATTAGATTTGCAAAACATCATTCACATTGGAACTCCACCACAAACGATGTGTCCATGCTTTTAATATTCACAACTAGGGAAAAGAACTGAGGTCCTGATGCGAGATCGACCAAGGTGACACAAGATCGACCAAGGGGTGGACCTATCTATCAGGTTTCTTGAACAAATGCGGAATAAAATCAATGATAAAAATAACAATAAATAAAAGCCAAACTAAAGACCGCGACCCGTCACCTATAAAGAGGTGGGAACCTTGGTATGATTAGATGGTATGGAACCGCGACCCGTCACCTATAAAGAGGTGAGAACCTTGGTATGTGAAGACGCCACAAACGGTTGCGGGATACCGATTGATAAGTCAGTTTTGAACGCTACAAGGTAACCCCTTGATAAGTTCGGAAAGTTCAATGAAGAACCAAAGAGAAAACTCTCAAATATATTAATCAAAAACTTGATCTTTACAATCTGATTTGACCCCTATTTATGCTTGGAACAAGCCTCCAAGAATTGGGAAAGTCTAAAGAAGATAAGTTCAAAATTACAATAAATTCATATTGGTATCATAAAAATGAGTGCTTAGAATTCTCCAATACATTGAATAATCAGCCTCCATGTATTTAAATCTTCTAGAATCAGCCCCTTTTGGTTCATGCATGTAAACCCACGAAATTATCCTTTAATGTGGTGTCTTGAATAGCTCCAATCAGGTTCACAAAGTAATGAGCTTCGTTTGGACTTGTCACGGCCGTTATTAAGCTTCTATCAGCCTCGTTTATTCTAAGTGTGAGTGCGTTCTTTCCCTCGTCATTGCGCATACCTTGCAACAGCCCGTTAAGCGTTTCCTTGAACCTTTTAGCTCTAGCTCTCGTAACTGGTCCGATTGGAACTTGCAATGCGTCTCTCGGTGTAGCGGTCATAATCACATCATCTCCTCCCTCTTGAAAATGATTTGTCCTCAAATCGTCACCTACATCAAAAGGAGATAAGTCAGAAACATTAAAACTAGCGCTTACACTGTACTCACCAGGAAGATCTAATTTATAAGCATTATCATTGATCCTTTCGACCACTTGGAACGGTCCGTCTCCCCTAGGAAGTAACTTCGATTTTCTTTGAACGGGAAACCTCTCCTTCCTCATATGAACCCAAACCCAATCACCTGGTTCGAACACAACTTTCTTACGACCCTTGTTGGCCTGGATAGCATATTGTTCGGTCCTCCTCTCAATATTTTGCTTTGCTTTTTCATGAATTTGCTTGACAAACTCAGCCTTTTTTTTTCCATCTAAATTAGTACGCTCACCCATAGGTAATGGAGTCAAATCCAAAGGTGTTAAAGGATTAAAACCATAAACAATTTCAAAAGGTGAAAATTTAGTAGCTGAATGTACACTTCGATTATAAGCAAACTCAACATGTGGCAAACATTCTTCCCAAGTTTTTAAATTCTTTTGAATTATGGTACGCAACAGAGTTGATAAGGTTCGATTAACTACTTCGGTTTGACCATCTGTTTGGGGGTGACAAGTAGTTGAAAATAAAAGCTTAGTTCCTAACTTACACCACAAAGTTTTCCAAAAGTAGCTTAAGAATTTGGTATCCCTATCTGAAACAATAGTCCTTGGCATGCCATGCAAGCGTACAATTTCTTTAAAGAACAAATCAGCAATTCGTGAAGCATCGTTTGTTTTATTACAAGGAATAAAATGTGCCATTTTAGAAAATCTATCAACGACAACAAAGACAGAATCCATGCCTCTTTTAGATCTCGGTAATCCTAGCACAAAGTCCATAGAAATGTCAATCCAAGGCTCACTAGGTATAGGCAATGGCGTATACAAACCATGAGGTTTAACTTTAGATTTAGCTTGTTTACATGTTATACATCTTTCGCAAATTCGTTCGACATCTCGTTTTAAATGAGGCCAAAAGAAATGTTCTTGTAAAACATCAAGAGTTTTAGTTATACCAAAATGCCCCATTAAACCACCACCATGTGCTTCTTTAACAAGTAATTCTCTTAAAGAACAATTAGGCACACATAGCCTATTTCCTCGAAACAAAAATCCATTATGCCTATAAAACTTTTCAAACCCAGTTTTCTCACATGCTTCAAAAACATTTTTGAAATCAGAATCATCAACATATAAATCCTTAATGTACTCAAAACCAAGTAATTTCGAATCTAGAGTTGAGAGCAATGTATACCTTCTCGAAAGCGCATCAGCCACAACATTCTCCTTACCTTTCTTGTACTTGATTACAAAAGGAAATGATTCGATGAACTCTACCCACTTGGCATGTCTCTTGTTCAGCTTATGTTGACTCCTCAAGTGTTTCAACGATTCATGATCGGTGTGAATCACAAATTCCTTCGGCCAAAGATAATGTTGCCAAGTTTCCAACGCGCGCACTAATGCGTAAAGCTCCTTGTCGTAAGTTGGATAGTTAAGGGCTGCCCCACTTAGTTTCTCGCTAAAATAAGCCACGGGACGTCCTCCTTGTGTAAGAACAGCTCCAATACCTATTCCTGAAGCATCACACTCAATTTCAAAAGCTTTAGTAAAGTCGGGGAGAGTTAGCAAAGGTGCATTAATAAGTTTATCCTTTATTAAATTGAAAGATGTTTCTTGTTCATCTCCCCATTTAAAACCAACATTCTTTTTAATAACTTCGGTCATAGGTGCGGCTAAGCTACTGAAATCTTTAATAAATCTCCTATAAAAACTAGCTAAGCCATGAAAACTTCTCACTTCAAAAACACTTTTAGGAACAGGCCAATCTTTAATTGCCTTAATCTTTTCTTCGTCTACTTCAATTCCTTTAGCACTAACAATATATCCAAGAAATACAAGTTTTTCCGTACAGAATTCGCATTTAGACATATTAGCAAATAACTTTTCTTTTCTTAAGACACTTAAAACAAGTTTCAAATGCTCAACATGGTCATCTAAGTTTTTGCTATAGATTAGAATATCGTCGAAGTAAACCACTACAAACCTGCCAATAAACATTCTTAAGACGTGATTCATTAGCCTCATGAAAGTACTAGGTGCATTTGTTAAACCAAACGGCATAACTAACCACTCGTATAAACCATACTTAGTTTTAAAGGCTGTTTTCCATTCGTCTCCTTCTTTCATCCTAATTTGATGGTATCCACTTTTAAGGTCAATTTTACTAAAAATAGAGGAACCATGTAACTCATCAAGCATATCATCTAATCTAGGTATAGGATGGCGATACTTTACAGTGATGTTATTGATCGTGCGACAATCTACGCACATTCGCCAAGTGCCATCCTTCTTTGGAACAAGTAACACCGGTACCGCACACGGACTCATGCTCTCTCGCACGTACCCCTTTTCCATAAGCTCTCCCACCTGTTTTTGTAACTCCTTAGTCTCTTCGGGATTGCTTCGATAGGCTGGCCGGTTTGGAATTGATGCTCCCGGCACGAAGTCGATTTGATGTTCAATTCCCCTTATTGGTGGTAAGCCATTCGGTATCTCCTCGGGAAATATGTCCTTAAAATCCTGTAAAAGAGATAGAAAAACACTAGGCAAAGTAGTTTTGTTAGCGTTTAAACAAGCCTCCTTGTACAAGAGTACAATCATCGGCTGATTTTGAAACAAAGCCTTTTTAACCTCGCTTTCTCTCGCATATATACTCACTTTTTTTCTCTCCTTTACATCTGATTTTTTTGAACTCTCATTCTTTTCAATCCTTTTCTTTTCATTCTCTTTCTTTTCACTCTCATATTTTTTTTCACTCTCTTTCATTCTCACTTGGTCGTCATACACCTGCCTTGGAGTTAATGGAATGAGTGTAATCGGTTTTGCATTGAATACAAAAGAGTATCGATTCTTATAGCCATCGTGTGTTACTCTCCTATCAAATTGCCATGGCCTTCCTAACAGAATATGCCCCGCTTGCATAGGAACTACGTCACACAACACTTCATCCTTATACCTCCCTATTGAGAATGAAACTAACACCTGTTTTAGAACCCTAACCTCGCCACAATCGTTCAACCATTGTAATTTATAAGGTTTCGGATGTTTGGATGTTTTTAAATTCAGTTTCTCCACCATAATACTACTAGCAACATTGACACAACTCCCACCATCAATAATCATACTACACACCTTATCGCTAACGTGACATCTGGTATGAAAGATGTTCTCGCGTTGTATCTCCTCCTCGTCTTCCCTAATCTGAACACTTAACGCCTTCTTAGCAACTAATATCACCCCATCGACTGGATGTTCTTGCTCGTTATCGTCTTCGTCTTGGCTATGTTCAGATTCGCCTTCCGATTCAATCTCACCATCTTCCCTCATAATCATAGCCCTTCGGTTTGGACAGTCACTAGCATAATGTCCCCTTCCTAAACATTTGAAACATTGTACATCTCGATTTCTAGAAGCTTTCGGTTCAAATTTACCTTGACTCGATGTAGCTTTATCCTTCGTATCCTTTGGTGTTTCGGTTTTAGGTTTCGAATAGGTCTTTTCCTCCTTTTTACTCCAGTTTTGGTTCCATGAAGTTGAACCATATTTTTGTCCTATTCGTGTGGAACTCTTCGCCTTCAATTGTCTCTCTACTTTGATAGCCATGTGTACCATATCTTCTAACTCCACATAGTGTTGTAACTCTACTACGTTAGCAATCTCCTTGTTTAAACCGTTTAGAAAACGAGCCATAGTAGCCTCTCTATCTTCATCGATATCAGCCCGAATCATCGCTATCTCCATTTCTTTATGATAATCGTCAACACTTTTAGATCCCTGGGTGATTCCTTGTAACCGTCGATATAAGTCCCTATAGTAATGACTAGGAACGAACCGTTTCTTCATAATAGCTTTCATCTCAGCCCACGTTTCGATCGGTCTCTCTCTATTCCTCCTTCGACTAGTAACCACTTGATCCCACCAAACGATAGCGTAATCGGTGAACTCAACGGCTGCTATCCTTACTTTCTTTAGTTCTGAATAGTTATGACATTCAAACACCATCTCCATCTTCTTTTCCCACTCCAAATATAACTCCGGATCGTTTTTCCCTTGGAACGCTGGGATTTTCATTTTAATACTACTCATGTTGTCATCAACCCTATCTCCATTTCTACCTTGCCGATTTCTATGTCGATTATTAGCCCTAGGCAAAGTATCGTCCGATGCCCGATCATCTTCTTCCGCCTCTTCTCCATCGCCGCCATTGTGATTATTTCGTGGTTGCTCGTTATGGTTATTTTGTATTTCGTCGATTCGTTCATTTATTCGCTCGAACTCAGCCGCAAACAACCTTCGCATTTCTCCCATCATCGCCTCCATTTGTAATCTTGTGTCGCCTCCTCCCGAACCCATTCGAGATGAACGTCGCTGCAAATAAAGTATTAGAACCAAAAATTTAAGTCCTCACGCACTCCCTCACGTGTATCGCTCGTAATTGTTCACTCGTCACTCGTGTATCACTCTATTGGCTTTTACCCTCTATTAATCTCACACACTCTGCCTTTTTCCACTCAAATATGTTCTCACTCGCTCAAACTTACCCACTCGTCGTTTCCTCTATAGGTTCTCTATGAACTTAATAAACCACAAGACGTTTACTTGTAGCGTTTAAGAGTTGGTAATGTGAACAAACTTTTTATCGAATGAAGTGACACACCTAACAAATCAGAATTTTAACAATAGACACAAGTACTCGAAACGGCAATTAGACAATCCTCTTTCGTTGGCACTTATATATTTTATTTTTTTATTTTTTTTTGTGCTCTTTTTGGATCCATTTAATTTTTTTTTGTTTGGCACTTTTTTTTTTGTGCTCTTTTTGATTCTTCTCTTTTTTTTTTTTTTTTTTTTTATATATGTAAACGAGGATAACAAGACTCAACAAGAAATAGAAATGACTTTTTTTTTTTTTGACAACCTTTCAATAGAAACTTAACAAATCAGTTTTTTTTTTTTCTGAAATAATTTTCTTTTTCTAATGAAAACAAAAAATAACAAGACACTTAAAACCTTGATAGAGCCTAAGCTCTGATACCAAATGATGCGAGATCGACCAAGGTGACACAAGATCGACCAAGAGGTGGACCTATCTATCAGGTTTCTTGAACAAATGCGGAATAAAATCAATGATAAAAATAACAATAAATAAAAGCCAAACTAAAGACCGCGACCCGTCACCTATAAAGAGGTGGGAACCTTGGTATGATTAGATGGTATGGAACCGCGACCCGTCACCTATAAAGAGGTGAGAACCTTGGTATGTGAAGACGCCACAAACGGTTGCGGGATACCGATTGATAAGTCAGTTTTGAACGCTACAAGGTAACCCCTTGATAAGTTCGGAAAGTTCAATGAAGAACCAAAGAGAAAACTCTCAAATATATTAATCAAAAACTTGATCTTTACAATCTGATTTGACCCCTATTTATGCTTGGAACAAGCCTCCAAGAATTGGGAAAGTCTAAAGAAGATAAGTTCAAAATTACAATAAATTCATATTGGTATCATAAAAATGAGTGCTTAGAATTCTCCAATACATTGAATAATCAGCCTCCATGTATTTAAATCTTCTAGAATCAGCCCCTTTTGGTTCATGCATGTAAACCCACGAAATTATCCTTTAATGTGGTGTCTTGAATAGCTCCAATCAGGTTCACAAAGTAATGAGCTTCGTTTGGACTTGTCACGGCCGTTATTAAGCTTCTATCAGCCTCGTTTATTCTAAGTGTGAGTGCGTTCTTTCCCTCGTCATTGCGCATACCTTGCAACAGCCCGTTAAGCGTTTCCTTGAACCTTTTAGCTCTAGCTCTCGTAACTGGTCCGATTGGAACTTGCAATGCGTCTCTCGGTGTAGCGGTCATAATCACATCAGGTCCTTAACTGAATTGTTAAATAGAGAACAATTAATTATTAGGTAAAAAAGACGCAGGACAACTCGAGCCTCATTCGCACGTCCATCACTTACATGCCCGTCGTTTTGAAATGACGTCCTGCAATAGGTTAAGCTCTAGGAGACAAATTGCTTCAACTCTTGTTTTCCCTATATATTAATATTTTGAAATTCCTGCACTGCTAGCTTTTCATATCTACTTGAGCATTCTTATCCCACAAGCTAGTAAAAAGTCAATAACCCGCCTCAAAGGCTCTTAACTCCTTAACTCTTAATGTGTCATGACTTAGGTGCCGGTCTAATCAATTAACGCTATATTATAAGGTATGTTGCACAAACTAGCAAGCTGTAAATTGAAATCGACGAGACTATTATGATCCCACCTATATGAGAAAAGAGACTATAACCATGACATGACCGAACAACACACTCACCTATATAATTTGTCCCCCACACTTCTATTATAATGGATCTTGAGAAAATGTCAAGGTTTTTCCATGTAGTCCGACTAGCTGTCATTATGCTGATCCCGCTATACAACCTTTCTCATAAGATTTAGCCAATCCAGAACAAATGGTAGTCGGTTAATACAGACCAGCAAAGACATACGCAAATCCACATTCATGTGAATCATTCCTTACTATTTGAATATTCCAAGTTGATCTCCCAGGGCGAAGAAACAGCTGAACTGACATGTAAAATACCGGCACTTTGATTATGTTTTTGTGTTTAGCTCAGTTTGGGAACCTTGTCCATGGTAATCGGGAATTCGGTATTTTCAGAATGGGGGGTTTTACGTTCAATTGGGCTTTAGTGACTACAGTCTACAGGCCGAGACACATGCCTTAATGCACACGTCTCTATTCACTCACATGTGAATATGTTATACTGAATTACTGATACACCTACTAATATTCTTTGATTGAAAACAATCATGGTTCTCAAGGTGAGATATATCGGGTTCATTCAAATGTCCCACAAAGCTCACCAGTCACCAACCAATTATATTTTAAAATGGTCATAGGGATGTAAACAATTGCGATTTCAACTTCTCCCGAATCTATCAGCTGTAGAACTCTGTAAACCAGTTCTTGTTTTTAAATTCATACTGTGTATAAGAAATGAAGCCAAGTGATTAAAGAAAATTTGCACTTCGCTATTCTCATATTCCACATTTACAGCTATTATGGGAATACGGCATTCTCTCCAGTGCTGTAGATTTGCCACAATACGTAAACCACAACGCGGCGATGTAACAATAATCTCGAACAACCATACTTGATTGATTGTATGTTATTCAGCTTAACATCAAATATGATAACATTTGTGGATTCATTACGTAACTTATAAATAATTAAGTCAGAAAACGCTTCTGATAGGACCAAATGGTTTGTTATAAAAATCGGGTCACGGATTCAATGGTTACATCAGTTAATGTGATAAGCAGTGACATTAAAAACGTTCATTCGATGTAAACAAGGAGTACAATATAAACTAAATCTATCATAAGCAAGAAGCTCTGTAATTAGTCCGCATTCAGAAATTCATACGCACGTATAAGAAATGAAGCAATACTGGAATTTGCACTTTCTCAGATTCGCCAAACCCATAAAACATAATGGAACATTAATTTGGAAAAATCTTAAACTTGTTTATACGATTTAACTTCCAAGTAGGAGGGACCATTTGCGGATTCTTTTCCTATCTCATAAAAAATGAAATTCTGATAAGCTCCTAACTCTCACATGTACCATATGCATATGGTTTGTTATCAATTTTTGAAATTCAAGACTAAAGGTCTAAAGATCAAATAATACTATGGCAAATATCTTGCAGTCTCTGCACTATACATAACTAATTTGATCCTCACTGCTCATTAATAGTAGTTAAATATTAAATCTGCTGCTGTAAATACTTTATCCATATCCTTGAGATAAATTTATATTGATTTCAGTACATTTTTATCCTAGTAAATTGCATTTTTATCAAGTCCATGGTCCAAATTTATATGTTAAAGCAAATATTCTAATGTGCTTTGGTAAAAAATTCACAAAAATGTCTCCTATGCTCCAATTTCACATCAAACCATCGCAAGAGTTAATTATTAATCAACAAATTTAGACAACTCAGAATAAAAAACAAGTTCAATTACTTGTCGTAGGTAAGACAATAACCAGTGGTCACACGTGAATTAAAAATTGTACTAAAAAACAGAATCAACAAAAAATAGTAAAAATAAAGATTAGAAACAAAATATAAATAAAGAAAGAAAAGAGAAGCCTCAGAGATCTTGGTGGTTATAATTCGTCACAGGATTTCAATAAAAGAAATCAATCAAGAGTAGCAAATATAATTTTCTTACATCACCGGCCACCTCCTTTTTCCTTTTTTAATCTTTATAATTAATAATTATAAACTAAGCAATATACAAAATAAAAACAAAAAAAAAACATAAAATGGTAATATATAAATTATATAAGTGAGGTTGTCAGAAGTAGCTGGTTGTGTAATCACGAAGAAATACATCAGAGGGAATCCGTCTGTTTTTTTTCATCATTCAATACCTCATTTAAATAACTTATTTATATTATAAGTATTAATAAAAACCATATTAATATTCATAAACATCTGTATATGCCTCGAAATAACATTATAAATGTTAAAAATAGATCAAAAAAACATGAAGGAAACAAATATAAGCGGAGAGATAAAAGTGAGCTTTGAACATATTTTTGTTGATGAAAAACTGAATATATATATATAGGAGTACAAAGTAGCCCTAAAATAAGATGGGCCTAAATTATCATATTATTGATCTTCTTTCTTGGTATGTCAATAAGTGGCGGCCCATTAAATAAAAAGGTTACAAAATGTTTACATTTTTCTACCCTAGCGAGTCATAAACGTCTGTTTTCTCAAAATAAAATAAAATTAATTTTCAATATTTTTATTACTTTCTTTATATGTAATCTTAGTTTAAATTTTCAAAAGGATACAGAGTCTGTGATGTGGAGTTTTGGGTTCAATAAATAAAAGACGTATTGTTAATGTTATAATCCGAGTTAACCCGAGTTGTGTACGGAAAATAAAAGATTACTATGACCTTCTGAGAATAAAGATGACAATATTAGTTAGAAGTCATATTTTATAAGATTTTCTTGGAAAATAAGCTATTTTTCATGATTTTCTTGTTTGTTTATGGGAAAAATTTTCATGGAAAATATGAATTATAATTTATAATTTATCTAACAAACACGAGTATAGAATCTCATAATAAGAACAAAATCAACATATAAAAACTTCAAATATACAAGTTACTTTTTAACTTATTAGAACTTATATGCAATAAGTTACGTTTATTTGTTATGAGCAATGTTTTATAACAAGTTAACTTATACGGATTTTTTTAATGTACAAGTATTATGTAGACATTTTTTAATAACCAACAAGATATTTAACTGTCAGTACGATTAATAAGACCAAATATAAAACATCGTTAGACCAAAGATTACTATGAACTTGTGTGAATAAAGATACCGTATGAAATACTGACTTATTGGACTTTTAACCTTAAATGATCATGTTAGATGTGATTGTTAAATAAAATATTATCGTTTTATCGAAGCAAGAGAGACATATTCTATTATATCTAATTAATAAGAGTATTGCTATTTCAACCCAAAAAACCTATTTAAAACTTTTATCCGGTGACGTGGCTTGCCTAGTCATACTCATACAAACACTATTGATAAATATTGATGGAATGTTTCATATCACACACACGAACGGTGAATTGAATAAAAACAAAAAGTTAAGCATAATTTCAATAATAGTTACTACTATATTAATTAATCAATGTGATCAAATTATCACATGCTTCATTTGATATTTCTTGTCAATAACTTGTTCTTCTAGGTCTATGTAAGCCTAAATATAGAAGTAATGTAGTATAAATATTTATAACAAAAAAGACAACTACAAATTAATAAGTGATAATTGTATTTTTTTTAAAAACTTGCACATAAGTCACACAATTCATAGGCTAATAAAATACATATTTATCCCTTCAAATATACATAAAATTCAATAATTTGATAAATCAAAATATAAATATCCAACATAATAAAAACTCAACCTACTAAAAACCCAAATAAAACTATACTAGAACCATAGTTGAGCCTACCTAAATTTAAATATTAATTAAAAATGATAAAATTTGTTAAATCTAAAAACGCAAACCACTAAAAACCCAAATAAAAATATATTAAAACCTTATTTGAGTCTACTATAAATTTAAATATTAATTAATTAATTTTTTTTAAATATAGTATTACTAACAATTAAAACCATTAATGAGCGGGATATGTCATTTAATGTGGGTTGATTTTTTATATAGGAAAAATATGTAAGAAAAACATTTCCCAATTAATAATCTAACTGTATAAGAAAACATCATCTTGCTATATTGATAGTTGTATGATTCATGTATACTACTAAAAACATAGTAAGAGCAATCGTATCAATTCTTCTAAAATTTTACTTAAATTAACACATTTTTATATTTTGAGGAAACCTGATACGACATGAAAATAATACCCGTTAAACGATATTTGGTAATAACCCGATCCGTACGTTTTTACTAGATACCCAACACAAATATAGTTGGGATAAGAACATAATGTTATTTTCCGTCAACATATATGGGAGTAATTATCCATTGGCGTTAAAGGTCCAATTAACATAGGCCCAACACTCAAAAAGCCCATGAATTGACAGATGAGAACGACATTTGTCAACATTCTGTGAAGCACGTACCGCTATAAATAGAGTCAAAGAGCATTACAATACGTCATCTGATTTTGAAAGCAGAAAAAGAGAGATTAGTACAAAGATTTTTCAGAACTTATCTCACTAAAGTACAGGCCAACTACAAGTCAAAGTCAAAAGCCTGAGGAAATACACCGAGCATTAGAATACTAAAGATATTTGTAACAAAACATTGTAATCTCACCGATCAATAAAGAAAGATAACATTGTCCAATTTATTACAGTCGATCAGATTAATTATTATCGTTGACGAGCATAACTTACCCGACAAAAGTTAATGTTTTATCAAATGGCACCGTATTTACGCTTCATCTAGTACAACTAGTTTCAAAGTTGAACACACAGCTTTATCAGACGAGCAAAATGGTTACTAACGTCGAAGAAAGTCGCCCCGAGGAGGTAGGAACAACCACAAACCACAGTAACGAAGTAAGAATCAATCAGGACGAGTTGGAGGCACTCTTATCCATCCAACAAAGATACCAAGCACTCATGTCCAAGAACCAACAGTCCGTCTCCAACTTCCCAAGCGAACAACCAAGAGAACAACCTCTAATGATCGACGGGATCATAGACGAGAATCTGGCAGACTCAGAGGAAGATCGAGCTATATCCGCAGCAAGACGGAGAAGAAAACATCAAACAGTAGCTCAACAACTAGACAACACAGCACTAACCTCAAACGCAAGGTCTAGCTCAAAGGCCCATCTTCCAACCATGTCGGTCAACTCCAGTTCTCACCAAGGAAGAATAATTCGTTTCCGAACAAACAACGACAACGTCAGGGAGTTCCACTCCAAAGACAACTATGTCGAGGAAACAAGGAGAATTCAACAACGACCAACAAACACAGCGACATTCCAATATGGAATGCCAGTGGCCGACGCACAGAAACAAACAGCCCCCCAGCCAATCCTCCCCCCACGGATAATCACACCATCCACGGTGGAGTTCCAACCAATCATGCCAGAAGAGAGCTACCATGCTCAAATTCAAGCTCAGTTGGCCGCATGCATGTCTGCCATGGCAGCGGCAGGGATCAGAATCCCAATAGGGCAGACAGTCAGCCCGCATAAGGAGTTCCACGGTAACGAACAAGCGAAAGACTCCACTCATAGGGCCGCCATGGAAGTGGCAGGACGACAACATGAGATGAGAAGGCTCCAACAAGGGGAATTCCCCCCGAGAATGAACCAACCAATATACAAGGTTCAGGCCACCCAGACTGTACACGTCTTATGTACAACCCCAAACTGTGGTGGATACACAGAGAACAGGGCAGGAGATGTACAAGAGCACTACACCGCCATGCACAACAATTATGGCGGCGGAGGGTACACCTCGCAGTACAAAACACAAGATGAGGTGTTTCAACAAGCATGAGACGTCTGCCAAAAATCCATGTACCGAGCTGATAACACGGCACCGAAACCCAACTGGTTTCGTCATCCCCGAATTCAAATTATATGACGGGAAGAGCTGCCCGATAGACCACCTGAGACAATACAAAAACATGATGGAACTTTAGAACGATGACTCCGTCCTGATGTGTAAGTTTTTCAAAAACAGCTTGGGCCAAGAAGCCTCGACGTGGTATCATAACCTACCGAGGAGATCCGTATGAAGCTGGACTGAGCTTCTCAGAGCATACTTGACCCGGTATGCCGCGCACAGGAAGAAGAAGGTCACCATCGAGACGCTGCTAAAAATGGCGATGTTGCTCAACGAAAGGTTAAATGACTATTGTATTCGCTTCATCGACATGGCGAACCAAATTCCTCAATACGCCAGCAACATAGCCATCTAGAATTTTATCAACTCAATCCCGAGCGGACACTGGGCGAAGAGGAAGTTTTTCGGTAAAAGCTTCCCTACCACTGATGCACTTCTGGCCTATTGTACCCACTTGACAGATAAAAACGAGGAAATAAGAAACCTCAATCGGACTCTACCCAGAAGAGAGTCGGTCAGAGAGACTCAAGTGGAACGCAAGAAGGCAAAAGGAAATTAGGGAGAGGCCATCAAGCCGGCCAAGAGAGACAATGTACACAAAGGCCCGAGGATCATAAACGAGCAGAGCGCTCGATAGAAGCTGACCGAAAACATTACCAACTCACATACCAGGCACCAAATAGGCCTCCCCGCCAAGAACACTTCCAAGAGAGAGAGTGCAGGGGGAACTTTGAACCGGTCCAGCTAAGATACAATTTTAATCAGTCTGCAGAAGACATTCTAAAAGACATCTGCAGACAAAGCTGGTATTCAAGACCGGAACCATTCGTATCTCCACCAAACCAAAGAGACTCCAAGCTCTACTGTGTCTATCATGAAGACCACGGCCACCTCACCGAACATTGCAGGAACCTCTGGTGGAAAATGAACCTATGGGGCGATGCTGGCCATCTAAACAAGTTCATCAAAGGAAGTATACACAAAGACAAGCAACATGCCATTGACGGACTAGAAGATAGAAGAGGGAAGACGATCAATGCACACCAGGAGGAGAGCGTGCCCAAAAAAGACAACTGGCACACTTCGGCCAGGTCGTCAGAGCATCTCAGGCATCCTCATCCACCAAGAGACAATGCACAAAACAAAGACACCAGCCAATCTCTTTCTCCGACCACGATGAAAAAGGGGTCATATACCATCACAACGATGCGATTAACCTTCAGGTGAAAATCGGAATCGACACGGTTAGCAGAGTTCTAATCGACGAGGGAGCGTCTTGTGATATAATGTATAAGGAACTCTTCGACAAGATGGAATTGAGTCTACAAGACTTACAACCGACCGACGTAACACTGATAGGGTTTATCTCGGAAACAACAAAGCCACTTGGGAAGATAGTCCTCAACGTCACAATCGGAACCATATCGGTACCCGTAAAGTTTCTGGTGGTCAACGACAACTCGAGCCATAAATTAAAATTCACATAATTTATGCCATAAGGGCACAAGAAAGATGTAGTTTGGATGATTAAAGGGAAAAAATACATTTACTACAACAAACTATAGTGCTGTTAACGATTTGGGTACCTACCTTTCAAATTTTCCAATTTATGTACCACACTATAATAATTTTCCAATTTATGTACCACCGTCTAAATAAATCACGGAATCATGTCACGTGACATTTGACAAACATTAATTTGAGAGGCTAATTTGACAATTTTGCACAAAAATATGTCATTTTAGAAAAATTTTACCCCCAATTTCACATATAACAAAAATTTGGATTAGTCCACACTATAATATGTCCAAATTTTTGTTATGTGAAATTGGTGGTAAAGTTTTTCTAGAATGACATATTTTTGTGCAAAATTGTCAAATTAGCCTCTCAAATTAATGTTTGTCAAATGTCACGTGACATGATTCCGTGATTTATTTAGACGGAGGTATATAAATTGGAAAGTTATTATAGTGTGATACATAAATTGAAAAATTTGAAAGGTGGGTACCCAAATCGTTAAAAGCAGATAGTTTGATGTAGTAAACTATAAAAACCGATGATTAAACATCCAATAAACTCTCAGCTATTAATGCCAAAGTCCAGTTATTGTTCGATCGAGAAATACTAAGTTTATTTAGGTGGATTCACTAGTATCAGTATCGCAACAACAATAGTAATAAAAACACACAAGTAAACGCTCGAAAACTTTATAGAACTAAATAAACATGAAGAACGCAAATTAAAAGATTTTAAAATTACATCATAACTATTAGAAACAAATTAACATTGGCTCAAAGGATTGTGAATAACTAGCTTGGCAAATAGTTGCAAGTGAGAATAGGGAGAAAATATTTGTTCGCCAAACTAACTGTAGTCTTATCGATTAACATCTTCTTCTTATTGTTGTTTCAATATATAGGGCTTACGGTTTCCTTGTTTTGGTTAAATTGAAATGCATGTTTAAGCAGCAATCCACAAATGGCGGACATATATGGTTTAGCATGAAAAAAACTTCGCACCATTTTGGCTCTGTAACCAATCTCTCTCCCCTACAAATGGCACGAACAATAGCATTTGCCCCGGTTTTAGCACTCATAATCAGCATCTGGAGAGGTATAATCTGCGTATTGTAGTATAACATTTTCAATTTTATGTGGTATCCAACTAAGATTTGGTTGTAGCTTTTAGGCTAATTCTTGTTGATTTTTTGCTTAAAACCTGGATTGCATTTGGTTGATCTTTTCTGTTTCTTAGCCTGAAAAATCTTTAAGCTTCAAGCAGGAAAAACAAGAATTTCATTTAAGAACTCGTACTATTGAAAAAGAAATAATCAATTATAATTAAACACTTCCATGAAACTCCAATAACTAACTTACATCTTTAATTTCGGGGTGTGCTCGGAGGATTCCATCCGCAGCTAGAAGTTTCCCTTGTGTCATCTCCGAGTCAATGAAACCCGGTGTTACGATGGATATTTTAACATGTGGGGCCAACTCGACTCTTAACACTTCAAAAAAGCTAACTACTGCCGCTTTACTAGCCTGGAAATAAACAAAAGGTAATTATATCAGGAAGATTCATCTGCGTGTTTACTTGCAGATTTTCAGGAAACCAAACTAGATTTTGTTGTTGCTTAGGTCAAAAAAACATAATAACTCGAGTTTGGGGCTTTCGACAATCTGAACTACTAAACGTAAAGAACTAACTAATGACTTAATGGTTGGAAATCACAAGTATATTTAATGAAACATCAGTTCTCTGAAAGCACTATTTACGCAATAGAAACTCATTCTTGGTAGGTGCATCATTGCAGCTCCAGATGAGATCACGATGATTCTTCCCTTAGATTCTCTGAGATGAGGGATTGCAAAGTGAGTTGGATATATAGCACCCCAAAAGTTTATTTCCTGTAAAGACCCAAAAAAAATCTTCAAGTATATGTACCTAAAAAATATAGAAACGTAGAAAGGAAGATTAGAAAAGCCAGAGAAATACCATGATCGACACACATTTTGTAACATCGGTGATGTGTTCAAACGGGACCGCAGAGCTTATTCCCGCATTAAGCACCAGATGATCCACTGAAATGAGTAATCATTTGATTTAATAATGGCTTGTTTGGGGGCAGTTTTGAGCATAAGCTGGATTTTTTAGCTTGAAAAAAAAAGCCCCGAGTCCAGCCAGCTTATTCTAGCATTTTCAATCTAAAAGAAGTACAACCGTTTATCTTTAAGTTGATCAACCAGTACAGCCCTTTTAAGCAAACGAAAAGTAAGTTTTAAAGTTGTGAGCAAACAAGGCTACTATTTTCGAGCTACCGAGCTACAAAAACATAAGATAGATTGACACTTCCGTATCACATCAAATTGTAAATTCTAGTGGATTAATATATAATCCCAAAATACAATATATGAAGAATGTTACATCTCTGAAAATTAGTAATGGCCTCGTTCACAATTCTCTTGCAATCTTCTATGTTCGATACGTCTGCGCAGACAGGCAAAACATTTGGCGAGCCAAGCTGACGAGCTATATCAGCAACTTCTAGCAGACGTTTTTTTCTCCTAGCAACTATCACTAAACGAGCTCCTCTTTTGGCATAATCATAAGCCATATGCTACATAAGAACAAACATATTCTTTAGAAAAAAATTAAAGGGGTGGAATTAATAAACCAAATATAAAGCTAGGATGTGAACATTGAACCTCTCCTATCCCTGATGAAGCACCAGTTATAAGAACTACTTTTTCATTCATGTTTTCATAATAAAACCAGCCAAATATATTGATAATGAGTTTATAGAGTAAATATGGTGGGAGGATAAGACTGGAAAACAAGAACATTAGAGGCATCATAATCAAATATATCAAAAGGTGAAAGATATAATCAATATCCATTGCCACAAAGAGAGATATAATCACTAATATTCTTATTATTCAGACCGGTGAGTAATATATACACATTTTATTAGTATTACAACAACTAAAATGCTTTTTAAATACGCAATTCAAGGTTGTTGGAACTTGGAACATGACATAAGGACTGGTGAGTTTCGTGACTATACAAGTAACTCATAGTTTATAGTATATGAATATATTAAAAGTTTTTTCTAGAAGGCACTATACCAAAACAACAGTTTTGGAGCACAAGTTTTTTTTGTTTTTTTTCCTAATTTGGGACGCTTATTCTTAACCAATGGTGTCTACAACTTTCTCCTCTCGTGCAAAAAAAAACTCAAAAGTGACACCTCTTTTATTTATTAATTTATATTTATTTTGTATATCACGTTTCACATAAAATGGATGCTCAGAAGGTTTAAGTATTCAAAATTTGAGTCCCTTTTCCTGGCAAGTAATTTACAGTATTTTTATTTGTGTTGTTATGGCCGCTGGAAGTGGAGTACTATAACTTAATATTGCTAACTAATATTCGGAAAGGTACGATAATAAAACGTCAAAATCTGCGTTTCAACTAGTTTTCAAAATCTGCATTTGAACTAACTTTGCTTTACATTGTGCTATCAATTAAATTCTGTGCAAAAACCTTGGTCTTAGGACCAGATTTCTGGTCTAAATTCTATTTATTGTCTAATGGCTTTTACTAAATAATCCTATCTGTTTATCAAGAACTAAGACAGTGTTGACAGGTTTCAAGCAATGGTGCAACCTCAGTTACAACCTACTAAGATAGTAGTATTAGGTTTCAAGTACCAGTTGCAACCTCAGTTACAACCTGATTAGACAGCGTTGGTGGTTTCAAGTATCAGTTGCAACCACAGTTCCAACCTGCTGTTCAGCAGTTTTCTGTCTAGTTCTGTAAAACTGCATAACTGTTCTTTATTGATTATTATTTGTTCTACAGTATGCAGGAAATATTCTCATATGATCTTAAAGGTTTAATATGCGTAAAGTGAGAATATCAAATTGTTAAGGAAAGATGTTTTCTAAAAACATATAAAGAGATTAGTTTATAAGGTTATGTTTCCTTTGTAATATGTATCTCTATTCTTATGCTTGTCCTTATCACATGTTTCAATCTTTGTTCCTTATCTATATTCAGTATGATTCGTTTAAAGATTGAATGTAATATGGAGTTAAGTGTTTCATATATATATGGAAAGATATTATCTTTATATGCTTCCTAGTTATAGGAAAAGACTAACTCCTATTTCCAAGCTAGTTATTTAACAGGTATTAACTTATGAAGATTGGAGTCAATCCTACGCTGAAGAGTCTCGTTATACATGGAAAGATTGAAGCCAATCAAAACAAGTCAAAAGCAATATTCAAGATCCTAAAGAAAGAAGATTATTTTACTTGTATAAATAGTTGATAACCTAGCTTGTAAAAAGTGTGTTCTAAACTATAAAGAACCCATTCTTGAGAGAATACACGTGAGCTTTTAAAAAGAAAACAATGGTGGGATGCCATTGATTTATACGTGATAGTTATAGAGTAGGAGCAATATAGAGATAGGCAGAAAAACCTACAGGGATTCTGAGAGTTTTTCATTAAGACTTGAGTCATATATTGTAAGCTTTTATAATATCATAATCTGGGTAAGTGCCCCGAAGACGTAGCCTAGTTAGGTGAACTCCGTTGTTAAATGTGCTTGTGATCTATTTTAAGTACATTTAACTTTTTACAGTTTTGTCCATTTAATACACTAGGTTCTAACTGTGGTTGCAACCTCACTTGGAACCTTACTGCAAAACTGTAACTAGAACAGCGGATAGGAATTTCAATTGGTATCAGAGCTTCACACTAGACCTTACTTAGTGTGGATCCTGTGTTCTAGTAAAAATGGACTTAATGAGGGAAGGAAACGCTTTCAACAAACCTCCATTGCTTGAAGGAGGAGTAAACTATGGAGTATGCAAGATCAGAATGAGGTCCTTCATCAAACAGCAGAATGAACATGCATGGAAAACTGTGATGTATGGATGGGAGGCTCCAACTGCCATTGATAGTGAAGGAGAACTGGTCTTTATACCTAAAGACAGATGGTCTGCAGATGAAGACAAAAAATCAAGTGCCAACTCAACAGCCATAAACTTGATTTTTGCTGGTGTAACTCTCAGTGTATTCAGGTATATCTCTCACTGTGAAACTGCCAAAAAGGCATGGGATATTTTGCAAGTTACTTTTGAAGGAACTACTAAAGTAAAAGCTTTCAAACTTCAACAGTTAACTACTCAATTTGAAAACCTAAGAATGGAGGAAGATGAAAACATTGAACAATTTAATGGTAGAATCTGTCACATTGCTCATCAAGCTGGAACCTTAGGTGAAAAATACAGCGATGCTAAACTTGTTAAGAAAACTCTTAGGTCACTCCCAGAAAGGTTTGAAATCAAAGTGACAGCTATTGAAGAATCAACAGACTTAGATAATCTTAAACTTGAAGAACTTATAGGAAATCTAAGCACTCATGAGTTGAAATTTTTTAAACATAAAAGACCAGAAAAGGGAATAGCATTTCAGGCTAAGAAATCTGAACCTAATGTCTGTGATAAAATGAGTGATGAAGAACAGCTAGCTTTCTTTGCTAAAAAGGTTTTCAAAAAGTTTTACAAGAGAAAAGAGGATGATACTGGTTCTTCTAAAAACTTTCAGAAAAGGGATAACCAATTTAAGACAGAATCCAGGTTCAATAATAACTCTACAGGAAAGTGGAATTCTAAAGAGAAGGATAACAAAGATTATAAGCCTAAAGAGATTCAGTGTAGAGAATGTAGAGGTTTTGGTCATATTCAGGCTGAGTGTGCAAATACTTTAAAAAGGAACAAAAATGCTTATATAACCACTCATAGTGATAGTCATTCTGAGAGCAACAGTGATGAAGAGGATGATTCTAATTTTGTTAATTTTATGGGAATAATCACTGAAAAAGAACCTACTTATGAAAGTGACTGTGAACATGTTTCAACCATAGTTACAACTGTTCTTGAAACCTACAGCAGTGATGAGGAAGAACCTTCTGATGAAGACATTTCTCAGCAATATCTTGTTCTTTATGAAAAGTATAAATGTCTGAGTAAACAATCCTTGATCATAAGCAAACTTAATGTTAATCTAAAGGATGAGGTTAAAAGTCTTACTGAGAAGCTTAACTTACAACTGGCTGAACTTATTGAAACTAAAAAGAAAATAAAACTGATGAATGTTTCTGCTTCAGAAAAATTAGATGACATGCTGTCATATTCTAGAAGCTCTAAAGATATCAGTGGTCTAGGTTACTATGGTGGTAAAAGTACAGGAAAAACCACTTTTATTGAAGCTGTTGCTAAAGCTAAAACTCATAATTTTGAAAACAAGGTTAGAAGCTCAGTTGCAACCAGATTTGCAACCAGGAATAAAACTCATGTTTTTGTAAAGAAGGTTAGAAGCTCAGTTATAACCAAAGTTGCAACCATGAATAAACTGAATAACTTTAAGGATAAAAGTAACTTTAGGTTGAAGTTGTGTAATTTCTGTAAGAAACCTGGTCATTCTGAAATCCAGTGTTATTTGAAAAGAAACAGAAAGTATATTTCTCAGAAAACCTGGTTGGCTTCTGTCAATAAAAATTTGAACTGGGTCTGGAAAGTTAAAGAAAAATCTACCTTAATTGCTAACAACAAAGCTGTCATTAACTCTTTAAATGCTGTTACTTCTAATGATTGGTATTTTGACAGTGGTTGCTCTAAGCACATGACAGGTACTGCAAGTCTTCTAAAAAATGTCACTAGTCTTAAAGGAAACACTGTTGTGTTTGGAGGTGGAGATACAGGTAAAATTGTTGGTAAAGGTACCTTAAACAAAGCTGGAATGCCTGATATTGATGATGTCTTTCTTGTGGATGGTCTAAAGGCTAATCTTATTAGTATCAGTCAACTATGTGATAACAAGATGATTGTTAAGTTTGACAAAGAAAGGTGTCTAATTACTAATCTTAACAATGATTTAGTCATGACTGGAGTTAGATCAACCAACAGCTGCTATGTGTTTGAAAAAGCTGAAAGAGAATTGCCTCAGAATAGGTGTAATCAAGCCATTACTAATAATGTGTTATTTGATGACCTAAAAACTGTTGATGAGAGTACAGGTGATGATGAACAATCTGAGATTGCAGAAAAAGAGAAAGCAGAAGTTCAGCAAACAAGCAGTCCCATAGTGGTTGGAAGTCCAGTTGCAACTGAGGTTACAACTGAGGTTGGAACTGAGGTTGGAACCACAGTTGAAACCCAGAATTCAACAGCATCTGAAGAAGAAGAAGAAGGATCTGATATCCCAACTACAAGCAAGCCACGCTATGTAAGGACTCAGAAAAACCACTCTCTTGACAATGTCATAGGAGAAGTCACTTCAGGTATGAAAACCAGAGGTAAGAGAAATAATGTTGTTCATTTTGCTTGTTACCTTTCTCAGTTAGAACCTAAGAACATAAAAGAGGCTCTAGAAGATAGTGAATGGATTTTAGCTATGCAGGATGAATTGTCTCAATTTGAGAGAAATGATGTATGGACTTTAGTACCCAGACCTTCTAATAAAAATGTTATAGGGACTAAATGGATTTTTAGAAATAAAAGTGATGAGGATGGAGTGATTATCAGGAATAAATCTAGGTTGGTAGCTCAGGGTTATACACAAATTGAGGGAATTGACTTTGATGAAACCTTTGCTCCTGTAGCTAGAATTGAATCCATTAGAATGCTATTATCTCTTGCATGTCTGTATGATTTTAAACTGTTTCAACTTGACATAAAGAGTGCTTTTCTGAATGGTGTGATTAATGAAGAGGTTTATGTCTGTCAACCTAAGGGATTTGAAGATCCTAACTTTCCTGAACATGTTTATTTGCTGAAAAAGGCCTTGTATGGTCTTAAGCAAGCTCCTGGAGCTTGGTATGATAGATTAACCAAGTTTTTGCTTGAAAAAGGTTTTAACAGAGGGGGAGTTGATAAAACTCTGTTTACCAAGAAAACTACAAAGGATATAATAATTGCTCAAATCTATGTTGATGACATTGTTTTTGGCTCTACTTCCAATAAAAGAATAGAAGAATTCATTTCTGATATGAAGAATGAATTTGAAATGAGTGGTGGAGGTGAACTAACTTACTTTCTAGGATTGCAAGTTAAACAGAATGAGAAATGCATTTTCCTATGCCAAAGTAAGTATGCAGACAATCTTGTTAAGAAGTTTGGTCTGAGTGAGAGTAAAGAGAAGAGAACCCCTATGAGTACCACTCTTAAACTGTCTAGAAATGATAAAGGAAAAAGTGTTTGTCCAAGTCTTTATAGGTCCATGATTGGAAGTTTGCTTTATTTAACTGCTAGTAGACCAGACCTTTGCTTAAGTGTAGGATTTTGTGCCAGATATCAAGCAAATCCTTTAGAACCTCATCTTCTAGCTGTCAAAAGAATTCTTAGGTATGTAAAAGGAACACTTCACCTAGGCCTATGGTATTCTAAAGATACAAACCATTTTCTAAGTGGCTATTGTGATGCAGATTGGGCAGGAAACATAGATGATAGAAAGAGTACTTCTGGTGGCTGTTTTTATTTTGGAAACAACCTTGTCTCTTGGTTCAGTAAAAAGCAAAATTGCATATCTTTGTCAACTGCTGAGGCAGAATATGTTGCAGCTGGAAGTGGATGCACTCAACTAATTTGGATGAAACAGATGTTAACTGATTATAATGTTAAACAAGAGATATTAACTCTATTTTGCGATAACAAAAGTGCTATAGATTTAGCTAAAAATCCAGTTCAACATTCCAGAACCAAACATATTGATCTAAGGCATCATTTTATTAGAGAACTAGTTGAAGAAAAGAGCTTAATTTTAGAACATGTTTCAACTGAAAGACAATTAGCAGATATTTTCACAAAGCCCCTTGTTACAAACAAGTTTGAATCATTAAAAAGTGACATAGGGGTATGTCATTATCAATCTAATTGAATATTCTTGCTAAATATGTCTGTATTGAGTACCTTCAATAATTTTTATTTCTAAGGTTAAGTCTTACTTGAGCTATGAAGTTTTTATCTTGAAAAAGCCGCTATTTGGTATCTCAAAAAATAGATGCGAGATAACATGTCCTAAAACCTCTCTGGTAATAGAGTTGAAAGCACAAAGTGCATATTTTACACAGTGGTTGCAAGTTCAGTTGCAACACCAGTTGAAACCACATGATCGTAAAAACTGGTTGCAAGCTCAGTTGCAACATCAGTTGTGTTGAACATAGAGTTCAATAATGATTTTGATTATAACTTTGATTATGTTTTTAATGATTTTACGATTTTACTATTTCTCTATTTCGTTGATATAATGCTTGTCTTTTCCAAAGAAGAGAAAATGTAGATTTCAGGTCGTTAAATGATAGAGCATTCGATAACGAAGCCATAGGTTCAAGCGGAACCAAAATCGGAGCTAAAACGAAGGAGTTATGAGCATTCGAAGATTTACGGGACCAGGATTACAGTCGACCGATCGACTGGACAAAAACGACCGATCGTTTTTGATCCAATTTCTTCCAGTGAGTCCAGTATAAAAACGACCGATCGTTTTCAGAAAACGACCGATCGTCTGTCTGAAAACGACCGATCGTCTGTAGAAAACGACCGATCGTTTTCTACAGATTTCGAAAATAGCTTTTCAGCAATTTCTGGAAAATAGCTGTTAAAACCTTTCAACGGTCATAACCCAGAAAAACAGACTTTGCTGTTATATAAACCACCCCAATATCTCTCCTAAATCACCAATTACAACACCAATCAATCATCCAAATACCTCTTTCAATAAAAGCCTAATTTATCACCATTTTGGTGAAAATATTCGAAAAAGAGGAAATCAAAGAAGAAAGCGACTCAAGCTCGATCAACAACCAAGACTCACCAATTAGCTTATTTAGAAGCAAATAGAATAGTGAGTGTAGTTACATTTTTGTAACAAAATTGTATCGAGTGTTTTATAAACTCATTTTTGTGAGCGAGTGATCGGGTAGAGGCTTTGTAAGCGAGTTGCTTAAAAGCTCTAGGTCTTTTCATTTCGGGACACTCATAAAGTGAGGGGGAGCTTAATCGGTCGATTAGCTCGTTAGGATTGTAATATCCGGGAAAATTATTTATAGTGAAATACTCGGTAGTACCGAGGAGAGGACGTAGGCCGTTTGCCGAACCTCTATAAACTACGGTGTCATTTTCTTTCCCTTTACTTTTACTTTCCGCAACCTTTACAATTGCTTATTTTCTTGCTTGCGTTTATGAATCATAGCTTGTCATTATATTATCAAACGCCTAAGCTTAGAATAGCTAAAAAGTTGGGTTGCTAGTTGCACTTAGTTTAATTAGGCAAAAAGCGCCAAAACCTTATTCACCCCCCCTCTAAGGTTAGCCGCACTCGGGCCAACAATTGGTATCAGAGCCGAGGCTCTTGCATATAGGAATCTAACGATTCTAGAGTTAAGATCCCGATGGCTAATATACTTAATTTCGCATCCGGCATAGCTTCATCACCCAATACACCTCCATATTTTGATGGACTAAATTTTTCATATTGGAAGGATAGGATGAGCATGTTTCTCCAAAGCTATAATGTTAGACTTTGGATGACTATAAAAGTAGGATATTCCGCACCTACATCCGAAAATAGCGAGAACCCAATCCCCGTAGAGGACCTAGATAACGCTCAACTAGAAGCCTACTCTACAAACGCCAAAGCGATGTATGCTATTGTTTGTGCCGTTTCTCCTAACGAGTACAACAAGATTTCCGCTTGTAAAACCGCTAAGGGTATGTGGGATAAGTTAGTAGTTATGCACGAGGGAACTAACCAAGTTAAGGATTGCAAACTCCAACTTTTAGTTCATGACTACGAACTCTTTAAGATGAGCGAGGGATAAACTATTTCCGATATGCTTGCTAGATTTACCACTATTACTAACGGATTAATGTCTCTTGGTAAGTGTTTGTCATGTAAGGAAATGGTTTCTAAGGTGATTCGGAGCTTACCGAAGGAATGGGAACCAAAGGTCACCGCAATTCAAGAGGCGCACGACATGAACACATACTCTCTTGATGCATTGACGGGTTCACTCCTCACTCACGAAATTACCCTCAATAGTCACAAGCCAATCTCGAAAAAGAGGGAGATAGCTTTCAAAGGAACCACTTGTGACGAAAGCAATGAGCTATCCAATGACGACGAAAATTCTAGGCAAATCATTCGAATCATCAAAGAAATACTCAAGCTAAAAGACCACCGCAAACATAAAGGTAAATCGTCAAATAATTCAATTTATTCTAACGATTTTGTTTGCTATACTTGTGGCAAGGAAGGACACATGGCGAGAGATTGCGTCATGAATCGCAAGAGCAAAGGCAAGAAGAAGATATCCGCTTCAAGCTCTAGCGATAGCTCCGACCAAGATGAAGTCGCGCATCTTGGTTGCTATATGGCCATGGAAGACAACAATGAGCCTAACCAATCGTCTTCAAGCGAATGTGACCACTCAAGCGAAAGTGACAACGATGAGGTAAAAGAATTCTCTCATGATGAACTTATTCATATGTGTGGAATTTATTCCGAAAAATTTCCTAAGCTTGTAGAGAAGGTCAAATCTCTTAAAAAGATAAATTCTTCTCTCAATGAAGAAATAAGATCTTTAAAAAGAGATAAAATTGAAAATGAGTCTATTCCAACATCGTCATTTTCTTTAAGTGATATAGATGACGAAAAGGAAGACTTGAAAGAAAAAACCAATGATCTCGTCATTCATAATAAGTCTTTACAAACCGAGATCAATTTTCTTAAAAATGAAGTCTCTAGACTTACTAAAACTCTTTCAAAACCATCTTCTTTAGATTGTGATCTATTAGAAAATTTTGAAGAGTTAAAAGATGCTTTCGATAAAGTTAAAAGCAAAAACAAGGTTTTGAGTTCTCATGCTTTTAGCTTAAATGACAAGGTCAAGGTTTTAGAAACCGAGAATGAATCATTGAAAACTAAAAACAATGAGCTTGTCATTTCCATTGAAAAACTCGATTTAACAATTTCAAAGTTTTCTAAAGGTAAAACCGTTTTAGATAACATTTTGAGTTGTCAAAAAGATGTTAATGATAAGAGCGGTTTAGGTTTTGATTGCATTGGTTCTACTTCTAACAAACCCCGCTTCGTTAAATCCTCTAATATTTCTAAAACTTCTACTCCGCCTAAACTAGAGGTTGTTTTTACCAAAAGGAGCACTTCCAAGATTTTTCAAAAATCTTTTAATGATAGGAAAGGTGTAGGTTTTCAAACCAAATCGGATGCTCCGAAAAACCTTTCCAAAACTACGTATAACTATCGTTATACTAAAAAGTCTAAGCATTGTGTGCATTGTAGTAGAAATGAGCATATTTCTTATAGATGCCCTTATCGTTTCCATGTTAGTAGAAGCGATTTGAAATGGGTAGTAAAGACCCGAGCCACTAACAATGTCGGACCCAAAAGAAATTGGGTACAAAAAGACAAATCTTGTGTTGTAGGTATCTCCATCCAAAAGGAGAAAATCAACAAGTGGTTGGCAACGCCGACAAAAGCCGTGGAAGTCAAGAAGATCGACTCCACCATCAAGGATGAAGTGCCATTAATCGACAAAGGTGGAAGGCATACCAACAAGTGGTACCACCTATTTGGAATCGGCAACGCTCAATGCAAATGCCATTAGCGAGCGGACTCGACTCCACATCACATATGCGGTATACTCTAATCTATAATATCTACATATATGTGATTAGTTGGGTCGGGTATATGCATCATATTTACATTTTTCATGCTTTGGTTTTTCTTTAAAAACCCTTCACATAACCCCATATTTTTATTGCATTTTGATAATGCCAAAGGGGGAGAAAAATGATATATTTTGGTGTAAATGTGTTTTGTTAAAATGGAGGAGTTATTTTTCTTGTATCTTGTAAAATCATCATTAGTTTGTCATAATCAAAATGGGGGAGATTGTTGAACATAGAGTTCAATAATGATTTTGATTATAACTTTGATTATGTTTTTAATGATTTTACGATTTTACTATTTCTCTATTTCGTTGATATAATGCTTGTCTTTTCCAAAGAAGAGAAAATGTAGATTTCAGGTCGTTAAATGATAGAGCATTCGATAACGAAGCCATAGGTTCAAGCGGAACCAAAATCGGAGCTAAAACGAAGGAGTTATGAGCATTCGAAGATTTACGGGACCAGGATTACAGTCGACCGATCGACTGGACAAAAACGACCGATCGTTTTTGATCCAATTTCTTCCAGTGAGTCCAGTATAAAAACGACCGATCGTCTGTCTGAAAACGACCGATCGTCTGTAGAAAACGACCGATCGTTTTCTACAGATTTCGAAAATAGCTTTTCAGCAATTTCTGGAAAATAGCTGTTAAAACCTTTCAACGGTCATAACCCAGAAAAACAGACTTTGCTGTTATATAAACCACCCCAATATCTCTCCTAAATCACCAATTACAACACCAATCAATCATCCAAATACCTCTTTCAATAAAAACCCAATTTATCACCATTTTGGTGAAAATATTCGAAAAAGAGGAAATCAAAGAAGAAAGCGACTCAAGCTCGATCAACAACCAAGACTCACCAATTAGCTTATTTAGAAGCAAATAGAATAGTGAGTGTAGTTACATTTTTGTAACAAAATTGTATCGAGTGTTTTATAAACTCATTTTTGTGAGCGAGTGATCGGGTAGAGGCTTTGTAAGCGAGTTGCTTAAAAGCTCTAGGTCTTTTCATTTCGGGACACTCATAAAGTGAGGGGGAGCTTAATCGGTCGATTAGCTCGTTAGGATTGTAATATCCGGGAAAATTATTTATAGTGAAATACTCGGTAGTACCGAGGAGAGGACGTAGGCCGTTTGCCGAACCTCTATAAACTACGGTGTCATTTTCTTTCCCTTTACTTTTACTTTCCGCAACCTTTACAATTGCTTATTTTCTTGCTTGCGTTTATGAATCATAGCTTGTCATTATATTATCAAACGCCTAAGCTTAGAATAGCTAAAAAGTTGGGTTGCTAGTTGCACTTAGTTTAATTAGGCAAAAAGCGCCAAAACCTTATTCACCCCCCCCTCTAAGGTTAGCCGCACTCGGGCCAACAAGTTGAAACCTCATTCTCATTATACTGAAAAAATTCAGTAAGTGTCCAAACACTCTAAAAATGAAAAAGCCAAGACAAAGTCTTGTTATTTTTTGACATCAATTATACTCTTCCTTGATGAGATCTTCAAACTAGTTTTTGTGTAGAGATAAAAACGGATTTGCTCAATATAAGCTCCTAAAATCTAATCTTTATTAGAGTTATTCAATGATAAACATATCTTCTTGGGTAAATTGCTAGATTTTCGTTTTCCAAAAGCTTAAATATCTGTCTAATTGCTATCTTTATCTTGAATCAAGTCAAATTTCCTTAAAAGCTTCAACTCTTGAATTTTCAAATTTTGGATCAATCTGTTTACAAGGAATGCTGATCTTTATTTATTGCTTGATTTATCTGTCTGAAAAACTGTTTCCATCATGATTTCTTTGTATTTTAAAATTGATTCTGTTTCAAAATTGATTTGAGTGTATCTTTTTCTAATTGTAAAAAGATTTGGACTTTATTGCTATTTATACTAAACTCTTTTAATATCCAAAATCAATTACAATAATCACAATTACTCTCTCTTTTTTTCTATTTTAACAAAGAAACCCTAAGTTTTCTGGAAACCCACACACCGAAGTTCTAAGTGCAGTTCCAACCGTAGTTGAAACCATGTCTTCAGACATACCTCGTGACTAGTTTGTCTGGCTTATGACAAATAGGGGGAGATGAGTTTATGGTTCATTTTAAGCTTTAATTTCAATTTCAAACTTTATGTTGCTGTTTTAAATTTCAGTTACAATTCCTATATTAAGACTATTCCGTGCCAGCATTGTTTGGCCTTACAATTTCTGCAATTTGTTTTTTGAAGTATGACTATGTTTGAAATTAAATCTGTTCTGAAACTCTGTGAATGGATATTCTGTGCTTATATGATACCTGCTATTCTAACTTGCAGGGGGAGCTAAATAGGTGTTACAAAAGCACTGATAAATGAAATACAGTAAAAGACTGTACTGCTATCTATTTACAGGTGGATTAATGTTTATATAAACTTAGATGATTTGTCAAAACCAATGACAAAGGGGGAGATTGTTAGAACCAGATTTCTGGTCTAAATTCTATTTGTTGTCTAATGGTTTTTACTAAATAATCCTATCTGTTTATCAAGAACTAAGACAGTGTTGACAGGTTTCAAGCAATGGTGCAACCTCAGTTACAACCTACTAAGATAGTAGTATTAGGTTTCAAGTACCAGTTGCAACCTCAGTTACAACCTGATTAGACAGCGTTGGTGGTTTCAAGTACCAGTTGCAACCACAGTTCCAACCTGCTGTTCAGCAGTATTCTGTCTAGTTCTGTAAAACTGCATAACTGTTCTTTATTGATTATTATTTGTTCTACAGTATGCAGGAAATATTCTCATATGATCTTAAAGGTTTAATATGCGTAAAGTGAGAATATCAAAGTGTTAAGGAAAGATGTTTTCTAAAAACATATAAAGAGATTAGTTTATAAGGTTATGTTTCCTTTGTAATATGTATCTCTATTCTTATGTTTGTCCTTATCACATGTTTCAATCTTTGTTCCTTATCTATATTCAGTATGATTCGTTTAAAGATTGAATGTAATATGGAGTTAAGTGTTTCATATATATATGGAAAGATATTATCTCTAAAAGATATTATCTTTATATGTTTCCTAGTTATAGGAAAAGACTAACTCCTATTTCCAAGCTAGTTATTAACTTATGAAGATGGGAGTCAATCCTACGCTGAAGAGTCTCGTTATACATGGAAAGATTGAAGCCAATCAAAACAAGTCAAAAGCAATCTTCAAGATCCTAAAGAAAGAAAATTATTTTACTTGTATAAATAGTTGATAACCTAGCTTGTAAAAAATGTGTGTTCTAAACTATAAAGAACCCATTCTTGAGAGAATACACGTGAGCTTTTAAAAAGAAAACAATGGTGGGATGCCATTGATTTATACGTGATAGTTATAGAGTAGGAGTAATATAGAGATAGACAGAAAAACCTACAGGGATTCTGAGAGTTTTTCATTAAGACTTGAGTCATATATTGTAAGCTTTTATAATATCATAATCTGGGTAAGTGCTCCGGAGACGTAGCCTAGTTAGGTGAACTCCGTTGTTAAATGTGCTTGTGATCTATTTTAAGTACATTTAACTTTTTACAGTTCTGTCCATTTAATACACTAGGTTCTAACTGTGGTTGCAACCTCACTTGGAACCTTATTGCAAAACTGCAACTAGAACAACGGATAGGAATTTCACTTTGAATTTCCAATTTATAGTCGTTTTTTGTTCTATGCTTGCTAAGCTATCATTTTGTGTTGAATATAGAAATTCACGTGTAGTCAGTCATCTTGCGACTGTAAATTGTTTCTGTTAATCACATTCCAAATTTATCTTGGTAAACACCGAGCATGTACCAAACATGACCCGTACTTTACATACATCGGAATAGATAGCCAGACAATTCAAGTCGCCGATACCTTTTCTTTTATGTTCTATCATTCCCTAAATATAACATAAAGCTAAAACACACATAATCTCTTCTTAAAAGACAACATTTAACACAAAAAAAATAAAAAAAAATCCTGGCACACTCGTTAGGTTATCAGTGAGGATGTAAAAGACGCTTCTTACTGATTGCAATTTCAGACCTCATCTTTATTCGAACTTCAACTAAATATAATTAGTATTTACTTTTGGATTGAAGAAAACTTGCGTCAAATTGCAACAGGCATTTGTCTTATTAGAAAACAGTCGAGTTCTTGAACCAAATGCCATGGCAAATTATAGTGATGCAAAACAAACATCCTTACTATACTTCACATATGCTTATGTAAACAAGCATTCTTATAATTCCCCTAACCATTCAAGTGTTCACTTACCCAAAAAAACCATTCAAGTGTTTTCCTTACACATTTGACAATACAAATACAATGATTCAACATGTAACTGGACCAAAATAGAATACCCTTCTGGAGGTGACCGTGCTTATAAGAAGCCATATACACTGAAGTGTGCAAATTTTTGGTCAAAGAGTACAAACTAAGCTTAAGCTAGAACCACTACTGAACGTCTTTGGAATTAAAACGAACTCAGTTTCTACACCAGTATTTATTCCCGCCTTGCTCTCAGTATTAGTGTATATGCTGAACTGGAATCTGAGGTCCCGGTATAATTTTTTTGCATAATTGTAATATGCCAAAGCGCCCTATGTGATAACGAAACTAAAATGCTTAATCTGGTATTAAAACAAAAAACTAAATGTTTAAAAGCAAACTCACCAGCACTAATTGTGAAGCTTCAGTTTTGGATGTAGATTCAGTCCTTCCAAAATTGTGATTCTGACCCGACAAATTGGTTCATGGTGAAACATATACATCACTTAAACTATTGCAACAAAACAAGACACTTGATGCCTTATCGTCACATTGATTACATATAAAATAGACTAAAGTAAATCCGAATTAATGTTATTGTTTGGTTGCTAATAACTAAGGATTATTTTTTTCTCTAAAAGCACAGGTGTAGTACAAAGTGCAGAAAAAACTAATTATCATTTGGAAAAGCACACTTAAAAGTACTCGTACATCCCTTGGAGCATGAAATATTCTCACCATGTTGGTTACATACCCTATGCATGATTCATGGTTGAGATTTGGGACATAAGTTTGCAAGTTTCCATAAGAGCTTATGTATCATTGCATTTTAAAGATTAGCTTAATGATAATTTTCTACTTAAATTTTCAAGTAATATCTGTGTATTAACCAAGTGTTTTTTGAGAGAAAAAGAAAAGTAATGACAGAATTAGTTACCTAAAACCTGCCTAACAATATAATTCTATATAGGAAGAAGGATCATTGGGAGAGGTAGCATGCCGACAGAAGGCAAGTAAAAACTATTCCTTAAATAAAATATCAGTTTCTTGTGGATCTGAACTAGTCGAATACGACACACCCAATCTGTACATCTGAGCCCATTGTGTTTTTAGCAATTTTCTCAATATGGGGTGTTGTAGCCCCTTTTAGCCTGTCCCTAGTTCCTCCCCTGAATACACGCATATACAAGTCGAAAACATATAGTAAAATAGATTCAAAAAGTTAATAAATCTTGGATGGAAATTTCTTTTACATATATGATTATTTCTCTGGTTTTGTTTAACACTACATGTGTATGTGAATGTTTTAGCGACAAAATGTTAACAAGCACGAAGGTCAGTACTACTTTCGCAATCCTCTGTCTATTTTTTTTAGTGGTTTTATTTTTCATTACTAAGCGTGTATCAAAATATCTGTCCATATACATAATCATCAACGATATTTTCAAACAGTGTTACTAATTTACTACTATATACCGTAGATGACTAAGAACATTAATGTCTCTTTTATAATTTCATCAATGAACATGTAACTTATCTTTTTTCTTGTCTATTTAAGAAATTCCAAGGCACTTTTGATTATGTGCATCGAGATGCACCTTTTAACCCATAGGTGAAGTTTTAATCATTATGGCTACAGTCTGTGCTCTATTGTGTTGCTCTATGTTTAAACTAAACTGTGAGCCTGCTTGATTTTCTTTTACAGCTAAAGCTTAAGCTGAGCTTTAAGGCCTGGTTTGTGAGCCTTGACGCGGTTAAGAGCAGTTTTTGAGCTTTTCAAGCTATGGGTCAAAAGCGTATATCTTATGCAATGTCAGGATAGAAATCCCGTAACACATTTTTCTTCAATGTGATTGAACTAGAGCAGTATGGTTTGGTTTCCTGTTAAGCCTTCGCATTGATCCTGAAAGTAACACTTCACTGGCAGTTTGGTAAGTTTGAGCAATTATTGAACAAAAAGCCATCAAAATACTACATGGAAATTGTCATGAATATTACTTGGCAGATCTGGAAAACCAGAAATGAAGTGGTTTTGAACGATAGATATCCGTGTCCGAAAAATGTTATTCGCCAAGCTTTGAGTTTGCATAAGGACTTCGTAAAAGAGAACATTAATAGAAGTGCCAATACAAATGAAAACACTCAGTTGCAAACAAAATGGACTAAACCCATGAGTAATAGATTAAAGTGCAACACATGCATCTTTGAAAAACAATCGGACAGGTAGAGGAGTTATCGTACACAATGAATTCGGAGATTTGGTGGACATGTGGAGTGGCGGGGTTAGGACAAAGAGCGAAAGTCCGTAGGTGGAATCAAGTCGATTTTGAATTAGATAACATAACTCTTGTACAATGTTGCAAAGAAGACACCAAAGAAGTTCTGTGGGAAATTGAAGCTTTTGTTACAGACATTCGTAGACTCGCTTTCGGTAACAATTGATTTTTTTGTTGGTGCCCGATATCAACAAATATTCCGGCAAATTGTTTAGCAAATCATGCTAGAGTAATCTCTGAGAACTCTTGATATTTTGATGTAACTGACCAAATATATATGAACAGTTTATTTCTCAAATTTAAGTTAACCAAATGACCAATTACCTGAAAACCTTTGATAAATTAAAGTTCACATAATTTAAGCCATAGGGGCAGAAGGAAGATGCAGTTTGGATGATGATCAAACATCCATTAAGCTCTCAGCTATGTTTGTCAAAGTCCAGTTCTTGTTCGATCGAGAAATACTAAGTTTACTTAGATTGATTCGCAAGCATCGGTATCACAACAACAATAGGAATAAAAATACACAAGTTGACGCTCGAAGACTGTATAGAAATAAATAAACATGAAGAATGCAAATTAAACGATTTTAAAATTTATTACATCATAACTAGCAGAATATATAAATTGGTGGGTTAACCCACAATTTCATTGATAATGAATGGTCAAAATGACCTTATTACATCTGAAATTGACTTAAAACAACGAAAGCCTCAAAGGATTGTGAACTGACCAACTTGGCAAATAGTTGCAAGTGAGAGTTGGGAGATTATTTTCTTCGCGAAACAAACTAATTGTAGTCTTATCGATTAATATCCTCTTCTTATTTTATTTCAATATGGCTTAGGGTCTCCTTGTTTTGGTTAAATTGAAATGCATGTTTAAGAACCAATCCACAAATGGCGGACATATAATGTTTAGCATGAAAAAAACTTTGTACCATTTTGGTTCTGTAACCAATCTCTCTCCTCTACAGACGGCACGAACAATAGCATTTGCCGCGGTTTGAGATCTCATCATCAGCACCTGGGGAGGTATAATCTGCGCATTGTAGTATAGCATTTTCAGTTATATGTGGTATCCAACTAAGGTTTGGTTGTACGCTTGTAGCTTTTAAACTAATTTATGTTGATGTTTTGCTTAAAACTTAGATTGCATTCAGCATTAAACCCTGCTTTTCTGGTTTCTTGGTCTGAAAAATCTTTAAGATTCGAGCAGGATGAACTTCTTTTCTTATACGCCGTAACGGAACAAACAAGAAATTTACTTAAGAACTCATACTATTTAAAAAGCAATGATTAATATAATTTAACACTTCAATGAAACTACAATAACTAATTACTTACATCTTTAAAATCGGGGCGTGCTCCGAGGATTCCATCCGCGGATAGAAGTGTCCCTCGTGTCATTTCGGAGTCAATGAAACCCGGTGTTACGATGGATATTTTAACATGTGGGGCCAACTCGACTCTTAACACTTCAAAAAAGCTTACTACTGCTGCTTTACTAGCCTGGAAATTAAAAGGCAATTATATCAGGAAGATACTATCTGTGTTTTTAGTTGTAGCTTTTCAGGAAACCAAGCTAGTTTTCTTTGTTGCTTAGGCCAAAAAAACATATCCAATCGGGGAATTCGACAAGCTAAACTACTGAACTAAAAGAACTAACTAATGACTTAATAGTTGGAAATCACAAGTAAATTTAATGAAATATCAGTTCTCTGAAAGTACTACTTACGCAATAGAAACTCATTCTTGGTAAGTGCATCATTGCAGCTCCCGATGAGATCACAATGATTCTTCCCTTAGATCTTCTGAGATGAGGGATTGCAAAGTGAGTTGGATATATAGTACCCCAAAAATTTATTTCCTGTAAATACCCAACAAAAACCTTCAAGTATAAGTACCTAAAATATAGAAACGTCGAAAGAGAAATTAGAAAAGCCGGAGAAATACCATGATGGACACACATTTTGTAACATCGGTGATGTGTTCAAACGGTACCACAGAGCATATTCCCGCATTAAGCACCACATGATCCACTGAAATGAGTATAATCATTTGAATTTTAATAATGACTTGTTTGGGTGTAGCTTCGAGCATAAGCTGGAGTTTTTAGGTTGAAGAAAAAAAGTAAAGAAACTGAGTTCAACCAGCATATTCTAGCATTTTTAATCTATAAGAAGTAGAACTGTTTATCTTTAAGCTGATCAACCAATACAGCCCTTTTAAGCAAACCAAACAAGGCTACTATATTTGAGCTGCATAAACAGAAGGGAGATTGACACTTCCGCATCACAACAAGTGGTAAATTCTAGAGGATTAATATATAATCCCAAATTACTATATATGAAAAATGTTACATCTCTGAAAATTAGTAATGGCCTCGTCCACAGCTCTCTTGCAATCTTCGATGTTCGATACGTCTGCGCAGACAGGCAAAACATTTGGCGAGCCAAGCTGACGAGCCATATCAGCAACTTCTAGCAGACGAATTTTTCGCTTATCAACTATCACTAAACGAGCTCCTCTTTTAGCATAATCATAGGTCATTTGCTACATAAGAACAAACATATTTATTTAGAAAAAAATGAAGGGGAGGAATTAATAAAACCAAGTACATAGCTAGAATGTGAACATTGAACCTCTCCTATCCCTGATGAAGCACCAGTTATAAGAACTACTTTTTCATTCATGTTTTCATAACAAAACCATCCAAATATATTGATTATGAGTTTATAGAGTAAATATGGTGGGAGGATAAGAATGCAGAACAAGAACATTAGAGGCATTACAATCAAATATATCAAAAGGTGGGAAATATATTCATTATCCATTGCCACAAAGAGAGAAGTAATCAGTAATACTCTTGTTGTTATTTAAACCGGTGATCAATATATATTAGATTCACTATCCATTGCCACTTGAAGGTTGTTATAATATGACATGACTGGTGAGTTATTATAAGAGGACGAGATAGGTCGGTCGAGACGTGGGCTTCAAACAACCCTTCTATTTAAGAAAAACAACAAACCTTTTCTAATGAAAATACCGATTTAGTCCGCCTCATATTGATTTTTTAAAATACAGTCTTTCCTTTTACTTATCTTGCCTCCGGCACCGGTTATTTTGTGAGTATGGAAGTAACTTACTACATGAATATATTTAAAAAAAAATTAGAAGGCATTGCACCAGAAGGTCCAGAACAACAATTTTGGAATACTAACCAATAACGTCTACAATTTTATCCTCTCGTGCTAAAAAATACAAAGTGGCAGCTCGTTTATTTATATTTATTTTGTATATCACGTTTCATCATATAAATTGGAATTTCAAAAGGTTAAAGTTCTCAATTTTGAGTATTTTTACCTGGTATAACCATCCAAAAAGCTTAACCCAAAATCTTACCCGTTGATGTGACGGGTTAAATGTAACAATCATTTTTATTTCGATATTGAAATCATATTTTCATTTAATTCATAATTGGTCCAGTTAGTCTGTTAGGTCAGCAGGTAAGGTTTTTGGGTAAGGTTTTTAAGTCGCTATAGCAATACTTATATTTTTCACTAATTTTATAGAAAAGTTAAAAACTCCAGCAGTTTGTTTTGTGTCCATATTCAGTATCACTAATATTGGTTGAATTCTGTGTAGAAAATACTTTGCTTTTGATTTTCCAATTTATAGTCGTTCTTCTATTCTTTATTCTAAGCTTAAATGAACACCACCTGCTTACACAGTACAAAAATTAGACCCGAATATATCTATTCGGATACTAATCAAGCAATACGATATAAATGGGTATCCAATGCAAAAAGTGAGGCCAGGGAGGGGTATAACAGTACTTTCCCACTTAAGGATAAAGACAATTATCCAATAAATATCTCAGTCCAATTAGTAAGGGCCCATATGGGAAAAGTCCATGAGATGACGCATGAGATGGAGACACTTGTCAACATCCTATGACGCATAAATACATATAAATAGCCCAGTACCTTCACTGGGAAAAGGACAAGAAGAAGATAAAAGAGATAAACTTGTCAGAGCTTATCTCACTAGAAAGCAAACCGAGCTCAATTGAAGACCGAGCACCGAAGATAAAGATAAAGACCAAGACTAAGATTAAATTGTCAGACTAAGCACAAGTGTAATAAAAAATTGTAATCCGAGCAAATACAATCACCGAACAATAATAAAGAACAACAAATTATCTAATACTTATTATCTTTTACTTATTACATCATCGTTGAAAAGCATAACGAAAGTCATCAAAGTTATTGCTTTATCACCCTACATTGCAAGTGCTAAATTTTGATTTGTTAAAACTTGCTATGGAGGCAAAAGTTGACCCTTTAAACTCAATCTTGACATTATAAATCTAAGAGTTAATTAAGGATCCAAACATAAAAACTAAACTATTTAATGGTTACCTTACAAATTTTAATTAAGAATTTATTTATTATTTTTAAAAGTAATTAATAATTTGTCCATTACATATAATATTATATTGTGTTTTCTATTTTTATGTTATATTAATGAGCTGTATTATTCATCACATCAGTCACTTAATTTAGTTGCTAGAATACTATTTTATATCTCAAACAACTGTACAAGAATACAAAACACCATAAATAATGAAAAATAATGTAAGTCATTTATTGTGGAGGGACGTTGTCATTTAAATCAGTTACTAACCTCAGTTTAATTGTTAATTATAAATTACGTGCAATTTTGACCGGCTTATAACTTGTATCAAAATTATCGAAATCAATTTTTTTAAAATCTAATCATAAAATTTAACATTTGAACTATATGATCAACTTTTTAAAATTTTTATCCCGACAATTTTAATACAAGTTGTTGATCGATCAAAATTACACGTAATTTCGTACTGAAAAATTAAAGGTATACGTATGAATATATTGTAATAAGCCACGACATGTCAATATACAGCACAAATTTTTGGGACCACTATAAAGTCTGACACTGACCAGAAAAGTAAATGGTGCAATTGATGATACATGGGCACCATACTCCCTTGTTTGGGGGATTTATCGGAGCTCCTCTCCGTTTTCACGATTCCGAATATTTTATTTTATTTTTATCAAAGTTTTAATTTATTTTGAAACGGTCTGTTTAAAAAAAACATGTAAATTTTTTGCATAAATTTTACCCCCACTATAAAGTCTGACACTAACTAGCCATAAAAGGAAATGGTGCAATTGCAGATACATACAAAATGTATAACTAAGTAAGCATAAATTTTTGCCCCCAGTATAAAGTCTGACATTAACCAGAAAAGTAAATGGTGCAATTGCAGATACATACAAATGTCTAACAGTACAAGCATAAAGTTTTCAGTGATGATGTAACCTAAAGCTAAAAGAACACATATTTTGTCTTTTTAGAAAAGACCACATTCCAAACAAAAACATAAAATAGAAATTGTGATGATGAAAAAGGTACTTGCTCAATGCAATTTCAGACCTCATCTTAATTCGACTTCAACTAAATAAATATAACCAGTATTTACTTTTGAATTCAAGAAAACTTGAGTCCAATTGCAACAGGCGTTTGTCTTATTAAAAAACCCTCAATTTCTTGAACTAAATGTCATGGCAAATTATCTTCGATCCAGACCAATCTTTGTAACAACACGACGAATTAAAAGGAATTTACTTGTGCAAAACAAACATTCTTACTATACCTCACATATGCTTAATGTAAACAATGTCATCTCTCCTGCCCAAAATTCTGAATTACAGGATCATATTCAAACAAATGCTTTAATTGGACATTTATACAAAATTTCTAAACTATACGAGAAGAAGCTCCGAAACACGAAACCTAAAAAAATGAATGAAATATGTGAATACTAAATCTCAGAGACTTGGAGAATAGAATGCTCTCTTTCATTTGCTTGTCGACTTGATTAAATCTTCCTCATCCTGATAAAAATTACAACAGAATCAGTACAAGGAAAAAACCATTCAGTAAATCAAGGGGTACCAGTAATAGAGTAGCTTGGACACACATATATTTCACTACCTATATAACTCAATCAAAAGCATGAACTATAATAATGTTAAATAAGATATCATCGTGACATATATACATTTTTCCTCATCTTTTGAACCAACATTAACAATTTATAGCTGTTTAACAACTTGAAATCACATGTTTATTCTGAACAAATCACCCCTCAGTTGGCAAATATACATTAACTATATGATCCGGTCTGTTGGTTATATCTTATAATTTCCCTAACCATCCAAGTGTTGACCTAACAAATTTGACAATACAAATACAATGATTCAACATCTAATTGGACCAAAATACAATACCCATCTGGAGGTGACCGTGCTTATAAGAAGCCAAATACATTAAAGAGTGAATATTTTTGGTCAAAGAGACCAAACTAAGCTTAAGCTAGAACCACTAATAAACGTCTTTCGAATTAAAACGAACTCAGTTTCTAAACCATATATACTCTCACCTTGCTCTCAGTATTAGTGTATATGTTGAATTGAAACCCAATATATAGCATATATATATATATATATATTGCATAATTGTAATATGCCAAAGCAACCTACGTGATAAAGAAACTAAAATGCTTAATCTGGTATTAACACAAAAGACTAAATGTTGAACAACGAACTCACCAGCACTAATTGTGAAGCTTCAGTTTTGGATGTAGATTCAGTCCTTCCAAATTCGTGATTTTGACCCTACAAATCGGTTTAGATGGTGTCAAGGAAACATATATCACTTAAACTATTGTAACAAAATGAGACCCTTCATGGTGACGCCCTTACCACCACATTGATTACACATAAAATAGACCATAGTAAATCAGAGTTAACGTTATTGTTTGGTTGCTAATAACTAAGGATTTTTTTTTCCTAAAAGCAATTTCAGGTGTAATACAAAGTACAGACAAAAAGTAATTATAATTTGGAAAAGCACACTTAAGAGGTGAGTCCATCCCTTGGAGCATGAAAGTTTATCTCCACGTTGGTTACATGCCCAATGCATGATTCATGGTTGGGATTTGGGACATAAGTTAGCAAATTTCCATAAGAGCTTATGCATCATTGCATTTTCAAAATTAGTTGTAATTTTCTACTCGAATTTTTAAGAAACAAATGTGCATTAACAAAATGCTTTTTGAAAAGAAAAAAAAAAGTAATGACAGAATTAGCTACCTAAAATCTGCCTAATAATGCAATCCTATATAGGAAGAATCATTCGGAGAGGTACCATGCCGACAGAATACAAAAAACACTTAAGACTCATGATTAAGCAAGTCAAAATATATACCCACATGGCATCTAGAAGTTGTAATCAACATACCAGATATGAGTAACCCTTGTCTTGACCATCTTCAAAGAGAGAAGAGTAATATGTTGGATCGTAAATTGAAACCCCTAAAGCTTCATCACATACAGGAGTACGTCTAGGTATAGAAGGAGCTCGGGGACTTAAAAAACTATTCCTCAAATCAAAATCAGTTTCTTGTGGATCTGAAACTGGATACGAAACACCCAATCTGTACATCTGAACCCATAGTAATGATGATATTAACCTCATGCAAAATCCGGTTATTTGCATCCATAACGTGAGTCTCACCGAAAATACAACATAGGTGCCATAGGTCTTAGAAGATATGTTCCTGCAAGAAGAAACACCACTTTAGAAAATTAACCTTAAAGTAGCCACCATATTAACGTGAATTGGCTTTAAGTATATAGTAGTGTACTAATGACTTCAAATTACTCAAAGAAAGGGTTCCTAACTCGCAGACAACGAACGAACAAAAAACAAAAGTCACTATGGAGTTTTGAGCAGTACATTTTATAATTTGCTTCCTCTGCTTTTGAGGGATACTTAACTCAATACCAAAATCATTTCCACCATAAAAATAATCAAAGATGAAAAAAATCGTTATTTACAAATTTGATAAGTAAAAAGAAAAACTTCATTGTTAAATATTCAGCATAAAATTTGTAAAGGATATGTACATCATTTGACCAGGGAGTGGTACCAGACAGAGGTGACATACGTTTGCATATCAAAGATAGCGATAGAGCTAGGTCAATCAAGCATTAAATCATAAAACACATCTATACTCATCAAGAAAAAAAACTGCTTCAAGGTTCCTCTAGTAACACTTTCATTCTAAACTCTAAATGTTTATTAGTACTCCACATCAAATAAAAATTATACATTCTCCCACATTTTGTAGAAGCCATCTACTTTTGATACCAACTAGTAAGAGACATCGATTTAACACATGGTCATGTTCAACCACCTGATTATACTTTTCTTACAAAAACAACTACACCCAAATAATACACATGTCGTTGTGAACTCTAATTTGTTCAAATACTTGGAAGTATAAAATTTCAGTTGGATTATCTAAACACCAATCAATTTTTAGATTTGTCAGGCACATAAAATTAATGTAACCATCACTTTATAAGCGTTTTCAAGAAAGCTTCACTAAAGCCTAAGTATTGATGCTAAGAGCATAAGCTATACTAAAATAAATACATAAATGCATATACATTCTCAACTTTTCAAAGATACACACATGAAAGTCGAAGACATCAACAGTAAAAAAGATTCAGAAAGTTAATTAATCTTGGATGGAAAATTCTTTTACAGATATGACCATTTCTCCAGTTTTATTTAACACTACATGTGTATGTGAACGATTTAGCAACAAAATGTTAACAAGCGCAAGGGTCACTACTTTCCCAGTCCTCCTCTTCTTTCTTTTTGTGATTTTATTATTCATTACTAAGTGTGTATCGAAATATCTATCCGTATAAAAATAATTATCAACGATTGTTTTGAAGGGTTAATACTATATACCGTAGACGACTAAGAGCATTGATGTCAAAAAGTAGATGATGTCTCTTCTATAATTTCATCAACGAATATGTAACTTCTTTTTTTCTTGTCTATTTAAGAACTTCCAAGGCACTTTTGACTACGCGGATCAAGATGCACCTTTTAACCCATAGGTGTAGTTTTAATCATTATGGATACGGTACCATGCTCTATAGTGTTGCTCTTATGTTTGAACTAAACTGTGAGCCTGCATGGTTTTTTTTTACAGCTAAAGCTCAAGCTAAGCTTTAAGGCCTGGTTTGTGAGCCTTGACGCGTCCAAGAGCAGTTTTTAAGTTTTTTAAGCTATAGGTCAAAAGCCGATATTTTATTACAACTTCCAAACTTTTAGTAAAAGTGAGCCTCAACTTGTTGTGAGGCGTGTTCTTGATAAACTGCGTAAAATATCTAGAAATTAGTAAACTTACCAAATTTCATGGGTGAAGAGAATGAACCATGTGACATCTATTAGAACAGTGCTGAAAAGCAGAACAACATAGGTCCGAAAAAGGCTTTGGCTGCTACTCTCTATAGCAACTAATGCAAATAGTGAAATTGCCAAATTAATTAGAAGAACTCCGCTGTACAGTGCTCCAAGAGATCCAACCAACGAACAGCCAATCTAAAAGAACACCAATAAAAAATTTAAGTGAGAAACTGAAAAGAACAAAATGTATTATGGATGGGAAAAGTATTTGTGCTGATATGAAAAACAAGGAAAATGTTATTGCAATTTGTGTAGATAATGCTTGTACAACCTCACCCTTTCTCTAAGCATTCAATGGAGGCAATGCTACACCATTGGGTACACAAATTCAATACAAGTTTTCTTTATTTAGCGTCTTGCCATGATAAAAAGGCAATGCAATTTTTTACTTTTGGAGAAATCTAGTTACCACTTTTAAGTCTTATCCAGAAACACACATTTGGAGAAATCAAATTGCCACTCTAGAGTCTTTTCCGGAAACACACTTTTGGTGAAATCAAATTACCACTCTTTAGTCTTATCCAGAAACACGTAAATCAGAACCAAAAAGTCAGATCAAAACAGTAAATTTGCCAAAACCCCTATGACTTCCAGTCTTACAGAAATGTATGTCTAATAAGCATTTGCAATCATATCAAAAGTAAAAAGTCACTATAAACACTTCGAGAAGATAAACAAGTATTTAAACAAAAACACTAACCTAACGCCAGTGGGTCTGCAGACAATTGAAAAGAGATTAAGAAAATAAACATACAAAACAATAAGTACTCAGTTAACCCTCACTCTTTATTTTTCATAACATAATTTGTATATTTTTTAAACAAACCCAATAAAACCAAAACCACTGAACTCCTGATCAAAACTGTTCAGGGACCAACGTCGCCGATTTGAAAAATGTGTCCGGAGTTCATTAGTCGCATACAAACACACGGGGAAAGTGAACATGTCATAAGGTAGACGCAATAACCTAGTTTGTATCACTGCTGAGTTTGCAACAGTCTCCAAAAAAGAAAAAATATATACATTCAATGACATAAAGATAAAAATCACAGAAGACAACTTGACCTCAACCAAAGGACCCTAAATTTCAATCGATGGAATGAAGTAAACCAAAAATACAATTGCTTCTAAAAATACGCTATTCAGTACGCAACTATGAAACACCGGTACTTCGAAAATGTCAACCTACCCGGTACGGGTAGTACCGCGTACCCGGTACTTAAACATTTTTAACGACAATACAAATTAATTAGTATGTAAGGTATAGATTCAATAGACCCATATATAACAATGAGATATCATGAGGTATGTATAAAACATTTTGAGAGTGTTTTGATTTCTTTTTTCTATTATATTCTCGCTATTTTATTCTTAGGTCGTATAAAAATACACTAATTACCCGCCATACCCGTAGCCGTGAAATTTCAAAATCAGCGTATTCTCGTCCCATATCGTATGGTATAGCACCTGTATCATGTACTTACTGGTGCTTCCTAGGTGCGCAAGCAATCTTCGAAGGTTAATTTAAAAAAGGAGAAATTAATGGACATGGTGTGCCAAACTATACTTTTTTGTATAGTTAGCTTAATTATACTTTGTTTTCTTAATAAATGATTGTATTTTTTTCCAATTTTTTAAATAAGCCCTAGTTATATATATTTATAACTTGAAATTGCATTTATATATTTTTTGAATTATATCTCTTTAAAATGTCAAATAACGCCAAAAAAACAATTAAATTGACAAAAGGTTATAAAAACATGAAAATCGAATTTTTAAAAAAGTAACTATTAACAAAACAATGAAATCACCGACTTTACCAAAAAATATAGAAATTTAATAACATTTATTAGTGAAAACAAGGTATAGTTAGGAAAACTATACAAAAATGTATAGTTAGGCTCCCCCTCTTGGAAATTAAGTACCATGATCACAGATAAAATCACAACAAATGACCAAACAAAAGATACCCACATCAGGAATAAACTTGGGATTGACAAACAAAAGTAACATCGCCACAATCATTCAAGGTTTCAAAATGCGCTAGGCGGGTTCTAGGCAGAAAGGGTCCACCTAGCGCCTACTTGGCCGCCTTTTTCCTGCCTAGACCGATTTTCCCCCGCCTAGGTCCGCCTAATGCCTAGGCGCCGCTTAGGCGGGCACCTAGCCCGATTTTTAAAACACTGCAATCATTACAAAAATATTTAATCTTGACATAAAAACTCATAGACCACAACCCTAATCTTCGACCCACACAATAAAAAACGACGAAAGCCCAACTGAGTTGCAAAAATAAAATAAAATACTGCAGTGGAGTGGAGTGGAGTGGTGTAAAAAAGAAGAAGAAATAAGTAATAAAATCACACAAATTACAAAATCACAAATACCCACATCAAAAAAACTGAGGAAAAAATAGTAGCATCACCAGGATCACTAAAAGATATAATCTTGACATAAGAACACACATACCAAAACCCTAATTCTGGACAAACACGGCGAAAACCCAATTAAGCTAAAAAACAAAACAACTTAAATCAAACTTAGCGGTGTTAAAAATAACACGATAGAAGAAATGATTAAAAGGTGTTCTTGAAGGTAGATAAAAATCACATAAAATTACCAAATCACCAATACCCACATCAAGTAAAGTGAGGAAAACAAAAAGTAGCATGAGCAGGATCAATAAAAGATATAATCTTGAGAAAAGAACACATATACCAAAACCCAAAATCTGCACAAACACATATAAAATGAAAAGAGAAAAACAAAACAAGTTAAATCAAATTTAGAGGAGTAAAAAACAAAAAAGGATAGAATTAAGAGGGTAAAATGTACTTGAATGTAAATAAAGATGACAGCAAAAGATTGAATAAGGTCATAATCACGGGCCCATGACTGAATATTGCTCCTATATCCACAACAACTAAGCATATCCCAATTTCACTCCTTTTATATTTCACACCTTTAATCTCTATATATTATCCTATTTCACAATATATATATATATACATATGTATATATATATATAGAGAGAGAGAGAGAGAGAGACAATTTAATGTCTATTTTTGCTGTTATGTATGTATGTGTGTGTTTCTTTCTTTTGTTTTTTGTTACGTTTATTCTTTTTCTTTTAGCTTCCCCCAAACAAATACTAAATACATTTCATAACTTTCTGCATTTTTTTGGAAAGTTGAACAGACTCGATAGATAAAAACTCAAATGTATCAAACACAAACGGTAATAAACTGTTTTTACCTTTATTTGTTTTTGAGTTTCTCGTACTTTTGTCATGCATGCTTTGCTGTTAAAAGGTCATTTGACGAGGTAACAATTTAGTTGTGTCTTGCAACGTATGTTTTTATTTAATTTTGGAAAGGGATCATTTAAATTTAGTGATAAAAAACATTATTTATATTTATTTTTGTTTTGATTTTTAAAATTAGTTCTTATTTAATACATGATCGGTTCATCGCATCCGTCACATCAACATGTATGGTTTTTAGGTAAATTTTTTGGTTGACTATATCATAGTCTTTTTAGTTTAATGGATTTGTTTATTCTAGTTAATTTAGAAAATCCTATGCATATGTTGGTATCATTCTATATTGCTAGTAGCCTTTCTCCAAGAAACATCGAGAAAGCTTTGCCGTCGAGAAAGCTTTGCCGAGCTAGGAGCTACGAAGTTTTAGTTAGCTCGGACGAGCTCACCAACTCTTGAATATTGTGCAGCGGTGGTGTGTAAATCATTGGAATGCTTCATAAAAGACAGTAACTACAAGTTATTTATTTATTGTTATGATGAACATTAATTATTTCATCGAACTGATATATGGTACTAATCCAGTTAAATGAATTAGTAATATCCACTAGTCAGTTTAAAACCAGTGTTTGTTTGCTAGTCATTCAGTTCAACGAACTGATTTGGCAGTCACGTTATTTGATAAAAAAGAGTTATTGTTTCAGTTTACTTGATCAATATTTGGGTTATGATTCTATTCAAAGAGAACTTATTGAAGTGAATCACTACCAAAAACAGTTCCCAAAATATTTCCATTGAACGGACATAGAACTTGTCGATTCATTAAAGAACTTGTCGATTCATTAAAGTTAAAGATAACATAACCTATAACGCATCTCCCCACATTTTCTTCATGAAATTCCATTATACTTCATCCGTCCCTATTTAATTGTCCATTACGAAACTACGTGCAATTTTGACCGGTCAATAACTTATACCAAAATTGTCATAATGAAATTTTTTAAAAGTTTACCATATAGTTCAAATGTTAAATTTTATGATTAAATTTTAAAAAAAATCCATTTTGACAATTTTAATACAAGTTATAAGGCCGTCAAAATTACACGTAGTTTCAAAATTGCACGTAGTTGATATTATATGTATGTTACCAAAGAAAATTAAAGTTGATATTTCACTGATTAAAATTACAGTGGTAAAATCAATGGTAAAATCAAGAACCATTATTGGAGGGGTTGAAGTTCATCTTAATAATCTCTCTTATTACAAACATGCTTAAAGCTCCAGATTTTTCTATAAAATACCATGAACAAAATCGAATTTCTCAATACTTGGGGTGTTGAGCGGCTTGAGCCTACTCTTAGTTACTCTCATGTTAAGTCGAACAACTTAACGGTTCTCCTAACTAACTTGCATGAATACCAAATATTTTCAGGAGAAACAGCACGTTTTAAATATTTAATAATGAGAATAAAACTTAAAGATTGGGTAATTTTGCACGTTAGCGAATGATAGCGTGCTCATAATAGTAGATACCAAATACCTCAAACACGATAAAACTAAACTCCATTTAAGAACTCAGAAGACAGTGGAATAAATAATCACATTTACAAACCACGACTAAGGACCGAGCAAACCTATGTAAGAGTACAGAATTTGCTAAAGAACCAACCTACATAGCTTTGCTTTTCACACTATCAATAAGGGCACTCCCACACAACTGTCAATACATGCCTTAATTATTCAGCGTACTTGAAAATCTAAAATCAAACTTGGCGAGTAACTGTGAACATTTATTTTGCTCCACCAACACAAAATACCAAAAAGAATTAAAAAGAAAAGATAAAAAAAAACTGATACCACCAGATCGTAACCGCAATCCTGAAAGTATAAAAATAAAAAGCCAACCGTTTTCAACTTACAACCTCTAACCAATTGAAAATTTGCATTTATCTTTGAAGGGTTTCCACTGTTCTAACATTTGCACCAGATATTCCATCAACTCGGTCCTTGGTGACCTCCACAAACTGACCAACCATTTCGTGAAACTGTTTCAGCCCTGATAACGGCAGAATGATGGAGGAGCGATCATTACCTGCCACCTGCAATCATGAACCACGGTATAATGATAACGTGATACACTAATCAAGCACATGCATAAGCTGAAGTACATCAATTGTCCCCATTTTTCAGATCAAATCTCCACTTGAACCCCGTAGTTTCAATTACGCTGTTAAATTATGCATTTTGAACAAGTTACTCTAGTTGTCTCTACATTTCAAATAGGTCAAACTAGAGTTCCTCATGTATAACCTAAGTGGTTCCCGTAGGAAGAAACCCTGGCGGAAGTTACTGAAACTATAGGGACTAATACTAGTATACTACTACAATTGAAACTATGAGCACCAAATTTTGAGGACAGTGTTGCAACTGAAACTAGGTGATCAGATGGGAACCAATGCTGTAATTCACCCCATTGGTAATAAAGAAATTCAAAAGTTCTTTTAGAATGTACCTCAGAGATTTTCAAAAAATGGCCCCTGTTATTACTCCCAAGATCAAAAAAGAATCTCTTGTGATCAGCCCGAATAACATTTGATATAGCCAAGTTGCCAAGCTCTTCTGTTAATGGCAAATCCACCGATTTATCCGCAGCTCGAGGGGGTTGTGAACTGTGACCAGATATGAATCCTGCCCCCACATCATCTGACAGCCCAACAAGACGCTCTGAGGATTCGGAACTTGGCTGTTTGGACACATAATAGAAGTAAAAAGCAGCTCAGAAGCAGCAAAAATAAGGAAACAGAAGGCATCTGTAAGGCAGCTCTGAACAGTGAAAACAGAAAATGAAGGCAAAAATCTAGAACTTTTTATGTGCTCAGAGAAAATATCACTTCCGTACACCAACCTCTCAACGCTGACTAATTAGTAGTATACCGCCTTTACAGTTCCAACTAGAATGCACTAGATATGTATTAATTGATAGACTATAATGACGTACTAAGCACCAATATTCACAAAATCGAACTATTAGCACAGAAACATCAAAATTTGAATTTGAAACTTGAAAGCACTGATAACTTAAGATAGATTGGTATCCTAATTGTGTTTTTATGTACATTGGTATCCAAACTGCGAATTTTTATAGGTTGACTAACTGTTTGATTGTGTGGATTGGGTTTAAATTATAAATTTCATGGCTTGGGGTATGGAAGTGTTATTTCCTTCTACTAAATTTCAACATAAAAGAGAATTGAGTAATGTAAAACAATAAACCTGAATAGTCATTCGATGTAGCCTTGATGCGTCATTTATTTCAGCCAAGATGTTCCTGAAAGCTGCCCAGCCTTCATCCTGGGCATTTCCAGCTGGGACAATTATTGTGCTGCGATTTCTGTTCACAGAAGCCTCTGATATCTGGTACGTACAACTGTGTTAGATCAATCTCATTTGAAGCAAAATTGTTGGTCAAGAAACCCAGGAAAAGTATACAAAACCAACCACCATGAATCTTGTTTATACTTGAGTAAAACAAAACAAAAAAACGATAAATGAAAAAGAGCACGTAGGTTATACAATCCCCTTATATAATAACATGTCGGCTTCCTTGTCATGTTTTACAGCTCTGCAGGAGGCATTTACATTGAGTAACGTAAACATCCGTTTCTCTTGATAGTATAAAGAGTTAAAAACCATTCATGAAGACCGTAATCAAATTAGTTGATACAAATAAAATTGTGAGCCAAGATTAGTCATTTCAAGGCATGAGGCTGAAGCTATAGTAGGAAACTAAATATAGAAAAGAAAATTTAGAATGTTCAATTCACAAAACTTATATAGCAAAATCTAAGGAGGTTGGAGGTCAGTTGTCTATGGCTCGCTAATTGTTACGTTATGGCATAATATAAATGTCACACTCCCTTACCAATTACCATTGATCAGAAACTTAACATTAAAACAAGCAACGATAAAAACAATGGTCTGGCTAATAATGCGTGATTAAATATTCATACTTAAAGTTTTTATTAATGGGTGCCTATTTTACAATAACAGAAGACCCAGTTCATCATATCTTAAGGCTTTCTCTTCTGGATTTTACAGTTGGCTTCTCTTCGAAAAGTCATTAATAAAACGAGAGAAAATACACTGCACGCTAAGTAAATAATATTTCAGTTCCTATGTTCACGATACTGTTTACCGTAACAAAAAATCTGGTGGGACGAAGTTAATTTATTTATAGAAAAGCTAACGCAACTTATTTTTTTCTAAAACCACCTAAAAAGAGATGCTTATTAAGAAACAGTTGCGTATAGATCAAACATATAAATCTGTAAGAGCCATTTTCAAAAAACATTATCAAAGCTATAATCTATATTAAGGAAGAGATGGTATACGTGCTAAGTTGTAGTGTAATTTGACAACTTTCAAAAATGATACAGTGATGAGTGAACTACATTGGTTATATATAAAAACACTAATAATTTAATCAACTACAAAAGCCCCCACTGGAACAACAAATAACCTACGTGTATCCTCTAGAAACTTCATCATCATCTAATGTGTCAAAATGGATGGAGAAGAGAGAGACAGAGTTCTACTTTTCCATAACGAGAGTAAGGGAGACGGACAATATGAGAGAAAACTTCGCCTGTAATATTTTTTGTAGATTTGTACAGGAAACAAGAGTGTCAAGTGAGCATTATTTTAATATATTTCATCTTGCTGTTCACATAAACTTTTGTGTTTGTTTTTTCCTTCTAATGATCTCAGTAATACATGTCTGATATTTCACAAGCATCATGTGTGCGTAAATCCTGGTAAGATATAGTAGATCCAAACAACTCCCGGCATCATTTGATCCTTTTTCTTTTACAAAGAGCATCTCAGCTAGATAAAAAATAAAGACTAAGCCTTCGTACAAAAGTACAGCACATAAACAAGGGAAGAATTGGATTAGGTTTCTATCACATAGTGAATTGTGAAAATATTTTGCAAAAATTTAGTTCCACGACTTTGTTTTCTTTCCTTATTTAAAGAGAGGAAAAGCATTTAGAGGGTAAAACCAGAGGTCCAGAACACACTAAACGGATAAAACAGAAGATAAAATGCAAGTCGCAGAAAAGAGCTACATGATTCTTCAAATGCACTAAGAAGATGGAAGAGTAGGTCCAAGCCAAGAGCTAAAAGTACAAGAGCAAAAAAGCAGATGTAAAAAATGAAGATATGGTAGAAATTACTAGTAATCAGAGCTTAAAGAGAAAAGAATAGGACAACACAAGGAACCCAAAAAAAGAAAGAAATCTGTTGCCTTGGCATTTCATCTAGTTCTGATTGCGTTTCTAATAATTAGAGCTGTGTTTATGTCTATATAATGGCACTTATTCAGGAAACTTGACTTTAGATTTAAATCCGATCCTTACTTGCCACATTCATGATCATGAACACAACAAAAGATGGAGATGTATGGACATAATTGTTCCCAACTTTCTTGCGAAAGACTCTACCAGGACAGCTTCTATGCTAGCTCTCAAATCTTGTAAATCATAAGATATCCGGTTTTGCAAATTAATTAATGGAGTGGCTCTTTTTGCTGGTGAATCTTTATTCAAATTTTAACTTCAACTCAATCTAAAACAAACTATATTATAACTTCCAATTTCCAAACTAGCCTTTTCTGAACACAATCACCATAGAGGCAACTTTTGAATATGATTGGAGTATAAGTCTATATCTTTAATTCAAAGGGAAAGGGAACTTTAAGTTCCAATGAATAGATATCCAAAACATAAAACAAACACAAGGTAGAAGACTAGTACCTTCAAAAAGCGGCCCCTTTTATTTTCTCCAATGTCAAAGTAAAACACCTGCAAATAAGCATCACCATCATCAATCAAAGATTCAAAATGCAGGAAGCTGCCAAGTCTAAAAGGGTCACTGCATATTTTTTTCTAATCGTTATACGAACTAAACGTGGGGAGATTGTTCAACTTCAACCCCGTATGTTTGATTTATTTATTTAATGGGCAGGATAATACTAATTATTTCACAGTACAACAAACTATATTTGGACAAGTATACATAATTCTACGCTTTTTATAACTATAAAATGTGTTCAAGGACAAATTAAAGGGCACTCTAGAATCGTTAACTTTTGAGGACAACTTTATGCCGCACTGCTTAGTCAAGTCCAGAACCCTATTTAAAATGCTATCCTACTCCAAATTGTGATTTAAACTAAAAGTCCTTCAAGCCCCTATTAAAAGATTTAATAGCTTTTGGTGTGCCTTTAAATGTAGATCTGCTTTTGGCTAATAAGTTGCAGAACATTCAACTGGAAACTTAAAAGATGAGATTTTTGTTTTCTGACTTGTAAAACCTAGAAGTTTCAACCTGTATGATCACAATGTTCTCTTCATACTCGAATAAGCAAGCTTATTTGCAAAGTCCAAATCCAATCTAAGGTTCCCACTTGCCTGAAAGGTTCAATAATAACTATTGTTGTTAAAGGTATTAATGACTGTCCACTATGAACATCTTTATCCCAAACTATGAAGCATACTGGATGAATCCAACAAAGACTTTTTTTGCTTAAAATAGGAGATTTTTCATGTTAGATGAACCTAATCTTTTTCTGAGTGTTAATAAGCAGGTTTACAACATTATGTTCCCAGCACAACTTATTGCTACGAGAGGAGGAAGATTTATTTATTGAAAATAGTGATTTGACGCCCCTCACACAAAACCACTTAAAATTATTTGTTATTCACACCGCCACCCCTTTTTACAACGTCTGGCTTTGCCCACCCCTTTTTACAATGTCTGGCTTTGCCCCTACATAAAACTCTAAATACTTGTAAAATTCACATAGCCAACATTAGTAGCAGCCAAGTTCTTGATAATTTTAGTCATATGAAACAAACAGCTAGATCCCTAACTATCGAACAAACACCTAACAGATAAAACGCCCAAAAATAAAAACTCATTCTTATAGTTCCGAGTATTAGTAGCAGTCAAGTTCTTGATAATTTACTCATATGAAACAAACACTTACTCCCTCCCTCCATTCCCATTTAATTATCCTAACTACATGCAACTTTAAAGGCCAAAAACTTGTATTAAATTGTCGAAATGAATTTTCTAAAATTTAAAACTATAGAATTAACTTTTGTTTAAAAAAATTGATTTTGGAAATTCTAATAGAGGTCATGGCCGGTCAAAATTGCCCGATAAAACGAGAACAAAAAGAGTAATCATGTAGGACCCTATTTATGAAAGCCATAAAAACAGCAACAACAAAAAAACAAGAAAAAATCGCATCGGTATCGAGTTGGAGTTCTAAGATTAGTTAACCAAGATTAGTCAAAATTACTTAACCAAGATTAGTCAAAATTAGGTACGTGCAATCAAAATTAGCGGCGACGAGTCAAGATTAGTTTACCAAGATTAATTAAAATTGCACATAGTCTCGTAGAGTATAATATAACTAGGAAACATACGCCTAAGTGATAAAACATCAAGAAATAAACAAAACCGATTATAAAAAAAAAAAATGTGGTATCGAGCTGGAGCTTTAAGATTAGTTAACCAAGATTAGTCAAAATTGCACAGTCTCGTTCAGGACAATATAATTAGGACCCTATTGACGAAACAAACGCCTAAGCGATAAAATATACTTCCTCTGTATCAATTTATATGTCCTATACGAAACCACGCGCAACTTTGACCGGCTTTAAACATGAAACTAAATTGCCAAAACGAAAAATTTCAATTTTTTTTTACATAGTTTAAATGTTAAACTATATGATAGAATTTTTTTTTAAATTATTTCGGCAATTTAGTTACATGTTCAAAGTCGGTCAAAGTTGCGCGAGGTTTTAGGACATATAAATTGATACGGATGGAGTAAAAAAAACTGGACTTAATCAAAATTCGGAGCGACGAGTCAAGAATAGTTAATTAAGATTAATCAAAATTGCACGTAGCCTACAAAAGTTAAATTATATGATAACTGAGGGAGTAAACAACTATGACCCTATTTATGAAACAAAGCCTTAAGCGATAAAACATAAAAAAAACGAAAAGATTTAAAAAAAAAAACTCGCCTTGATATCGAGCTGGAGCTTAGATTAGATAACCAAGATTAGTCAAAATTAGATACGTGCAATAAAAACTAAGGGCGACGAGTCAAGATTAGTTAAAATTGCACGTAGTCTTGTACATGAGAATTAAATTAAATGATAACAGAAGGAGTAAACATCTGACCCTATTAACGAAACAAAAGCTTAAACGATAAAACATCAAGAAATAACAAAAAAAGATTAAAAAAAAAAGAAAAAAAAAAGAACTCCCTTGATATCGAGCTGGACCTTTAAGATTAGTTAACCAAGATTAGTCAAAATTGCACATAGTCTCATATAGTACAATATTAAACGAAACAAACACCTAACCAATAAAACATAAAAAAACGATTATAACCAACAAAAAAAACTCGCATTGGTAAGTGCAATCAAAATTAGGGGCGACGAGTCAAGATTATTTAACCAAGATTAATCAAAATTACACAATAGTCACGTACAGAACAATATAACCTATGACCCTATTAAGGAAGCAAACCCATAAGCCATAAATCATCCAAAAACAACAAAAAACGATTATAAAAAAAGAAACAAAATAAAGAACTGGCCTTGGTACGAGCTGGAGCTCTAAGATTAGTTAACCAAGATTAGTCAAAATTACGTATGTGCAATCAAAATTAGGCACAACGAGTCAAGACTAGTTAACCAAGATTAGTCAAAATTACACATAGTCTCGTACATCACAATTAAATCAAATGATAACGAAGGGAGTAAATAACTATGACCCTATTAACAAAACAAACGCCTAAGCGATAAAACATCAAGAAATATACAAAAAATGATTATAAAATATATAAAAATCGAACTTTGTATCGAGCTGGAGCTCTAAGATCAGTTAACCAAGATTAGTAAAAATTAGGTACGTCATACGTGCAACCAAAATTAGGCGCGACGAGTCAAAACTAGTTAGCCAAGATTACTGATTAGTCAAAATTGCACATAGTCTCGCACAGTACAATATAACTAGGACCCGTAACAAACGCATAAGTGATAAAACATCAAGAAATAACAAATTGATTAAAGAGAGAAAAAAACGCCTTGGTATCGAGTTTGGTCAAAATCGCACATAACGAGAACGAAAGGAGTAAATCATTCATCACTAGTACTTTATTTACAAAAGCGATAAAACATCAAGAAACAACAAAAACGAAAGGAGCAAACAACTACGACCCTATTTACGAAACACGATAAAACATTGAGAAACAACAAAAACAATTATAAAAAAAAAGGAACTCACCTTGGTATCGAGCTGGATCTTTTCATACACGACAATTAAACGATAACGAAAAGAGTAAACAACTACAACCCAAATTTACGAAACGCGATAAAACAACAAAAACAATAAATAAAACAAAAAAAGGAAGACTCGCCTTGGTATCGAGTTCGGTCAAAATTGCACATAACGAGAACGAAAGGAATAAACAACTACGACCCTATTTACGAAACGCGATAAAACATTGAGAAACAACAAAAACAATTATAAAAACAAAAACAAAAAAGGAACTCGCCTTGGTATCGAGCTGAATCTTTTCATACACGACAATCAAACGTTAAAGAAAATAATAAACAACTACGACCCTATTTACGAAACGCGATAAAAAAAAGAATAAAAAATAAAAAAGGAAGAGTGACCTTGGTATCAAGCTGAAGCTCCTTGCTGAAAACCTCCTGATCGTCGGAATCGACATAATAGTTAAACAAATCCAAGAACCAAGAGATACCATTAAAGGGGACAATAACAGTGGACCTAGTTGAGGAAGTTTTTTCAGAGATTTTAAGGTACCTGCCACGTGGATTCTGTTTAAGGTCAAAATAAAACAGTTTATGTTCTACTTGTAATGTTTTACATAACAACTCCATATCCCCTCCTCCTCCTCCTCCTCCTCCTCCTCCTATATTATTATTATTACCCTCCATTAGGGTAATTAGGGCTTTTTCTTATTTTGGGAAATATTTGGGGTGGGTGTACAGAGAGAAAACTACTAGTGTTTCTTTTTTGTTTTTTTTATGAGTTTTGAGTAATAATAACATGTTTTTCGTTTATTCAGTTAAAAATAAGCCACCCGTTATTTATTTATTATTTACAGCAGCTTTTTACAGTTATCATCACTCGGGTCGACTGATCCTATTTTTTTTTTTTTACATAAACTCTCGCCCATAAACTTTTTAATATAGATTATCGCAGACATTATTAATCTGCGTGATTGATTTACTCTCATATACGTGATGATTCACATTGAGTTTATGCGAGAATCTATGTCAATAGGTCTATTGTTATATCACCACTCTTTTATTTATTCTTACTCTCTTCCTTCCGAAATAAGTATTATGTTTTGCATGCTGAGACGTATCAAAATAATGTTTTATTTTTTGATACTTTTTGGTCGAATTTTTAGTGAAATTTGTTTAAAATAATAGAAAACACATTTTTCGAATCAGTATACCTATTTCGGAACGGAGGCACTATATAGCTATACATATTCATTCTTTCTCATTTTATGTATTTTATGGTCAGTATTATATTTTGTTGTTGTGTTTCGATTTATCAAGTCACTTATAAAAATGGTAAATCAATTTTATTACCCTTCTTTTTTATTCTGTTATGATAATAATAATGTCTTGTATATGTCCCCTTCTCCTCCTATATATTTTTTTCCTATATTATTATTACCCTCCATTATTATTTTAATTATGATATTAATTATAAATGGAGAAAAAGGATTGTGTTGGTTATTGGGTTTGAGTTTGTGTGTGGGAATATTAGGGTTTTTTCTTATTTGGGAAAGATTGTGGGTGTACAAGGAAAAAAGTTCCTAGTACTTTATTTATAGTAACTTATATAAATGTTTTTTTATTTATCATAGCGATTGTTTGTATAAATAGGGTAAAATGCAAATAACCCCTTAGAGCTATGGGTCATTTGAAAATAACCCAAAAAACTACCATTTCTTGCAATTAGCCCCCATTACCTATCTAACTTTTGCAATTATCCCCCAATGTCCGGCATAATAGCTCCATGTCCCTTCCTCCTAAATTATTTACCCTCCATTATTATTATTTATGATAATCATAATAAATGGAGAAAAGGGATTGTTTTGGTTATTGGGTTTGTGTGTAGGAATTATGGTTTTTCTTATTTGGGAAAAAACTAATAGTGTTTCTTTTTAGTAGTATTGAGTAATAATAACATGTTTCTCAATATTCAGTTAAATAGGTCATCTGTTACTTATTTACATCACTCATTTACGGTTATGTCCTCTTTTATTTTTTATTCTATCGGTCTCATTTTATTTAGTATTTTTTTATGCGTCCCAATTTATGAGTCACTTATAAAAATGGTAAAACAATTGTATTACATTTACTATATTAGCCTTATTTATAATATATTCCTCCTCAATTAGTATTACCCTCCTTTTTTTTTATTGTTATAATTATAAATGGAGAAAAAGGGATTGTTTGGTTATTTGGGGTATTGGGGTGTGTAGGTTAGGGTTTTGTTTTATTTGAGAAATAACCAGGTATATTGGAAAAAAAACTACTAATGTTTCTTTTTAAGCAATAATAACAAGGATTTTCGTTTATTTCGGTTTAAAGTCCAACCGTTATTATTTTACATTAGGTATTTATGGTTGTGTCCTTTTATTGAGTCACTTATAAAAGTGGTAGAACAATTTTATTACACTTGCCCTCCATTTTTTTTAATTATGATAATAACAAATGGAGAAAAAGGGATTATTATTGGTTATTGGGTTTGTTTGTGTGTGTGTGTGTGGAAAATAAGGGTTTCTTGATTGGGAAGGGAAAAACAAGGTGTATAGGGGGAAAAACTACCTGCTTTAATATAGTAACTTATAGCCTATAGGTATTTTATTCAGTATTCTAGTGCTTTTTTTTTTATGAGTAACGAATTTCTCATTTATTTCGGTTAAAAGGGCATCCGTTATTTTTTTTACAACAGTCATTTACAGTTATTCCTTTTTTATTTTATTTATAATAATAGCTAAGACTTAATTATGTCTTGTTTGATTGTGATGCTATTAATTTGGTTTTAATAATTTGGTAAGCATTACTAATGCAAGGACCAGATAAATAGCCGGAGTCCAATTGCGTTGCCAAACAAAGCAGTTGTAGGTACGCCGGACTAATTGTCGAACCTCGAGATTCAAATGATGCAACCAGACAAGGCCTTACAGTTTGGCCAACCTGGCAACCCTTTCGTCTGTCGCTTTACCACACTTTCATGCAGTCCAATCCTGATAAAACCATAATTTTGGTCGGTGGCGTTAGCTTTTTCAACAATAACATAATAATGAATATATAATAAACGATGAACACTTCTTGATCTTTATTATTATTCGGCAATTGCCATTGTTCGGATTACAATTTCCTTATTACAATTGTGCTCGACTTAACTATTTGATCTCTTATCTTGGTCTTTCTCCCTCTTATTCGGTACTCGGCTTTATCCCTGCTCGGTTTATTTCTGGATATGATAAGCTTTGGCTAGTTTCTCTCTTTTCTCTACTTCTCTCTATATTTTTTGGATAGATTTTCTGGTCCTTCTTTAGGGGGGGATAGTTGGCTATTTATAGGCAACTATCCTTTTTAGGATGTTGACAAATGTCTTCATCTCAGAGGATGTTTCAGACATGTGTCCCCAGCTAAGTGGGCTTGGGCTTTTATTAAAGGTGTGATAACCCACTAAAGCATTGGATACCCCATTAGGATATATGGGCTGAGCACTACCCGAATAGAATATTCGGGTCTAATTTTTATGTTCTATCAAGTGCTCCCTGACTTCCTCGGTGTGGTTTCCATGTCGGGGGAGTCATGATCGGTCTGTCGAGGATATCGCTTCGGTCTTGCTGTTCCCAAGGTCACATCGAGAAATGCCCCTATTTACAACTGCTCTTTGGTACTCATTTAATGTCTTGGGAACTCACACACTTGTGATTTAAGTTTGATATGACCCTTGATATCTTTCTTCGAGGAAACCCTTGACTTTTCCAAAAATTACCTTATTATAAAAGGGAATACCCTTCCTACCATTACTTATTCAATCACCACCTTGCTCGTGACTCAATGGCTTTTCCCCCTGATTCTACTGGAGATAATTCTCCAGATTATGTAGCTTATTTAGAAAATGAAGCCAAGAAGACTCGGGTCTTGAAAAAGAAGCTGGCGGACGTGACCAAAAGGCTATCTGATATGGATGCGGCTCATCACTTGACGATGGCCGGCCTGGATTGGGCCTTTGAACGTATAAAGAGGCTCGAGGCCTCCCTGACTAAGGAAAAGGCCGCAAAAAGGGCCTATAAGCTTGCTTTTAAGGAGCTGCATGATCGGTTCAAGTCGGGGTCGGATGATGATGAAGCAGGCTCTTCCTCGGAATGATTAACTTTTGTGATTTCTTTTGTATTAGACATCATTTCCTAGTTGTAATCACGTTGTTGAAAATATTAATAAAATACTTCCTATTTTCGTTTCTGTCTGTTTATTTCTTTAATACCTCATTGGATGACTCAATTGGAATTGAACTGTAGTTGGTTAGCCGTAAATATCTTTGGGAAGCTCAACAAGGTTAGTCTTTTTTCGAGGTGACCTTTGATCTTCTCCATTTGTCAAAATAAAAAGAGAGCTTCATCTTTCTCACAATCCATCAACTACTTTTTAACATCTTTCTGGTGAGATTATGGCCTCTCCTAATGGTCCTGCTGCTGACGATTCTTTTGCCTATATTGCTTATTTAGAGCGTGAGCTTAAGAGGGCTCGTGTTGTGAAGAAGAGGTTTGATACCGCGGCCAGAGAACTTCTTGAGGTCAAGCAAAGGCTGTCTGATTTGGATGCGTCCCATCACGCAACTATGTCTGTTCGGGATTGGGCATAAGCATAAATCGGCTAAAATGGCCTATAAACTTGCCTTCAAGGAGCTGCATGCTCGGCTGAAGAAGAGGGCGGACAATGTTGAAACAAGCTCTTCTACTGGATAGCTTATCTTTTGTATTTTTCTTTTCTTTCGTTTCTGTTGGGTTTCATCACCAAGTTGTAACTGAATTATTGAAATTAATAAAATAATCCCTTGTTCTCACTCTTGTTTGCGTACCTTCCCAATACTTTGTTGAATGACGTAATGGGACTTGAATCGTGGCTAATTGGGCATTAAATGTTTTTGAGAAGCTCGAGGGTTTGTCTCTCTTCGAGATGACATTTGATCTACCCCTTGTTTCTTCCTATATAAAGGGACTGTTCCTATATTCTTTGTGCAACTCAATTCTTTATTAACGAACAAATGGCTTCTCCTCGTGAAAATAATGGTGACAACCTTCCTGAATATGTTGCCCATCTCGAGGAGGAGGTTAGGAAGGCTCGTATCCTTGAAAGGAGGGTTGCCTTTTTAACCATGGAGGCTCGCCGAGCTGCTGAGATGGATGAGCGCTTGGAGGTCATGGAGAGTGAATATCAGAGGTCTCTGATCGACAATATTTGGGCTCGTGCTTGGATCAAAGAGCTTGAGGCTTCCAGAGATAGGCATATCGCTTCAAAGAGGGCCTACAAAATGGTCCTTAAGGAAGTGTATGCTCGGTCTAAGAGGAAGCCGAATGACGAAGCATGCCCTTCTGAAAAATAGTTCTCTTTTTTTTTTGCTTTTTGTGATGTAGTGGTGTCCTTTTGCCGAGAAGCATCTTGTAATAAAGTTCCCCTTGATTAATGGAAATTTTTCTTTTTCTCGTTTATATCTGAATTACTTTCCCAATGCAATTCATTTTGACTGCGCACGCTTGTGGCCTCATTAATGCTTTTTCTTGGGCCTTGCGCTTGACATTATCCATTGAACCTTCTGAATCTTTGTATCTAGGGACTGAGGGGATTTCTCGAGCCCTGTGCACAAATCTTATCCTTTATCTCTTAGCACTGTTGCACTTTCCTAGAGAGACACGTGTAAGACCTTTTTGGGATTTACCCTCTTTAAATACGGGCGTGAATCCAAGCGTTTCTTCTTAACAGACGCATCTTTTAATAACGAATGGTTGCAACTCCCCATTTTTAATTTATTCTCAACAGGCGCATCTTTTTAATTACCCATGTTTTCCAGAGTCTTTTGACGAATCGGTTGCAATTCCCCACACTAAACCTTTCTTAATTTTTCTATAAATACCTTCTCAAGATGTGGATTTCTTCACAATCTCACCCTTATCTCTCTTCATCATATACAGAATTTTATCCCATAACGCCCTTAAAATGGCTGGTTCTTTCACCAAATCTTCATTGGTTTTGCAAGTGGAGGCTTTTGAAGCCTCCTATGGCCATGCATTAAAGTTGTTGAAGGATGCTGAGGATGAGTTAAAGGTGATGCGCTATCACCATACCGAGATTGTTCGGGAATTAACTTGGCTAAGGTCCGAGCTGAATTATTGCCGACGTGCTCGTCAGGCTCTAGTCGAAGAGAATGAGGTGTTAAGGGGGAACCCGACACTTCGAGACAGGAATGTCTCTGCCGGGCCCTCTCATCGATACGGATCGACCTCTCCCTAACCTTCCCCCTTCTTTTTTTTTTTTTTTTTTTCTGCTGCGCCTCCTCCTCCTATTTCTTCATCTTCTATCCCATCACTCTTTTCTTTCTATACTCTTTCAGTCTCTCTTCTTCGTTTTCTTGCAGTCCTCTTCTTTCTATCCTCCATTTTCTTCTTACTATCTTTTCCTTTTTCTTTTTCTTTTGATTTTCTTCAATTTTCTTCATTTCTTCATCTTTTCTCATCTCCTTTTCTTTTCCTTCTGCGCTTCCCCTTTCTTTTTTTTCATCTTATTTTCCCACCACTACGATGTAACAATCAACCCTGTGATCCTAAGGGTTGTGTTATATCCTTCTTGTGTTTCTTTTTTTCTTTTCTTCTTACTCCATTTTCTTTTCACCTTCTCTAGCTCTCTCTACTTTTTTTTTCCTTTTTCTATTTCTTTTATGTTTTGTTCCTTTTACTTTTTTCATCCTCGGTCTCACCACCTTCTAGGTGACAATCAACCCTGTGATCCTTAGGGTTTTTATCATTTTTCATTTTCCTCTTCTTGCTTTTCACTTCTTCTTTATGTTCCTCCTCTTCTTTATGTTCCTCCTCTTCGCTTGATTTGTTGATATAGCTGATCTTCTTTGGCTATGTTGTCCCCTGATGTAATAGATCTCCATGTAATAGATTGTCTTTTTATGTTATCCTCGGATGTAATAGACCTCAATGTAATAGATTGTCTTTCGATGTTATCCTCGGATGTAATAGATTGTCTTTCGATGTAATGAACAGTGATGTATCCCATCTTTATTAATGAGAATTATCTTTCCTCCTTTATATTGCACTTCTTTTTATGCTGCACTTGTGGTCTGTCGTTTCTTCTGGAATCTGGATCTTTAAATATCTTGTCTTTATTTCCTGCTGTATTGTGATATTAAATGACTGTAGATGTCCCCAGCACTGTCGAACATAGATGCTTGCTCCCTAGCATTTGTCAGATAATATGCGTGTTCCCAAACACTTGTCAGATAATATCATATTATCTTTGCTCTATAAGTACCCTTCTTATTTTCTTTAGTAGTTATCATCTCCCTCATCCCCTATTTTCTCCTGTACTATTAACAATTTCCCAGGATGTCTGAACCTGTGGTGAGATATCATGCTCAGATGAAGGAACTTGGATACTGAGGTATCTCGGATCCGTCGTCAAATGGCAAGGCTTGAGAAAGAGTATGGCGTTTTGGCTTTGAGTTTGTTCGGATCTTATCCCGAAGAGACAATGAAGTGGACTGAGATTTCGGCCTTGAGTCGTCAGCTCGACCATTTGTTGTTGCATAGAGATCATCTGGCCCACTCCTGGTATGATACCGAGGAGATTTGGGACCATGCTCAAGATGAGTTTGATAACTCCCCTCGAGGCCTAGCTAGCATGATGGTTAGGAACGCTCGGCTCGAGGAGCGCGTCATGGTTCTAACTAGGGAGAAATCCGAACTTTCCACGGAGAATGAAAACTTGGTTGCCATGAATGATTCCTACCAAGCTTGGTTGAACTGCTCTGTTCGTTTTGCTTTCTCTCGGTCTGGCAGTTCGGTTTTTCTACCCATTGATCCTTAGTTAGATTGGGCTGGTTTTCTGATGTATTTCCCGTTTCGGAACTTGTATTTTCTTTTGTATTTGAATCAGATGTATCTTTTCGTATCTCGTGCCTTTGTCTTATGAACCGTTGCAACGCCTCGTTCTTTGTGCGCTATGACTCTTTATAAATGCTCTCTATTGTCTGCGTTTCATTACCAATTCTTCCTTTCTCTCTCTTGTTTTGTAATTTTTGTTTCTTCTAACTTGCTTTTGTTTGAGATGGCTCCCATTACTAGATCTGCCTCCAAAAAGAAAGCCCTTCTGGAAGATGAGCCTACTTTCTTGCTACCTCGACCGCCTGGTTTCGGGGAAGAGGATTTGACTCCTCTTCAGCTAAAAGAAATTGAGATGTCGTGGCTGAAGCATGATCTCAAGTGTGCTCAGACCGAAATGAGGCGATTCAAACAGTATTGGCAGGAGGAGAGTGTTGCTCGTTTTGAAGCCGAGCAGAAGTGCAAATCTCAATCTCATGCTCTTAAACAAGTGGAGACTGGCATCTCTCATTTGATTACGGAAAAAGAGCGTCTGGAGGAGCTCTTGGCGAAGAAGGATGCCGACATGGGGGGTAGTTTGAAGAAGTAGGATGGGTGTATTTTCTTGTAAAATTTTCTTTTCGGTTGTATTGTTTGTGTTTCCCCCTTTGTGGATGAATAAAACTTCTGCTTTGCCTCTATATTTTCTTTTATATATATATTTTTTATATATATTTGCTCTGCTTTTGATATTCGACGCCTATATTTGCTCTGCTTTTGATATTCGACGCCTATCAGTATTTGACACCGAGCAAGGTGCACCGTGGTTATCCCCCCGGAGAGCGTTGTTAGATTGGACGCTTAATGCTGTCGAGCTAGGAACGGTCTCCGTCCACCTTGTTCGGATAACCCATTTGTTCGGATAAGAAATGGTTGGACGTCGAGCTACTTAATCGGGGGACATCCTCGGTGTGGTAATAGTAGTAGCGTATGATGGAAGCTTTTCATGGTAGGGTCCACTGGCCGTTTATTTAGGTGTAATGATGTGAACTGCCTTGGTTAGTGGGATACACTATCTGAGGTGGCAAGATCTGGAGCGTTTATTTGTCGAAAATAGCAGCAGTTGTGGACTTTTCTATGGTTGGAAAAAAGGTAAACCTCTGTCACACGAAAAGACGGTTATTATTTTATTCTTTCTGTGGCTCCACTCCTTTTAACTGTGCTAAGTAATCCCTTTAGTTTTTTACCTCATAATTTGCTGAAAAAATATCTTTTATCTTCTCTCTCTAGGGTTGGTTCTTCCCGCCAAAAATTTTCTGCCTTTCTATCTAGGATTTGTCGTGACGGTTGAGAGATTTGTTGCTATTCTCCCTTGCTTGCTCGTGAACATGACCGTAAGTATCTTCGTATTTTGTGGGTTGTTTGTCTGGATACTTCTGTGATTAGGATACGTATTTGATTCGTGGTTGTAGTCATATATGGTTTTGGTGGTCTCTATATGTCTATCTAGGTTGTTGAGTAGTGATTTTTTTTTTTAATGATATTTGTTGGTTTGGTGGAAAACTTTTTAGGGTTTCTATCAATTGGGGGGGGGGGGGAATTTGTCGTGTCATGTGTTTTTGGGTTAGTATTTTGATGGATTTGTGATGATGTTTGGATAGGAAATTTTGACCCAATGTCTGGCCCAAGTTGGCACATTTGTGGAAGAGGACTTTAAGAGGCTCGCCGGAATACCGGACAACATACACATTCGGCTGCCTGTCTCTGATGAGGAGGTTTTGGGATTTGTCCCTGCCGGTGAGGTAGCTATGCGTTCCTCGGCCTTCTTCACTGGGGGTCTTAGACTTCCGTTTACGGAGTGGGTGGCTTCGTTCTTTGAGGCCGTCCAGATAGCTCCGGCCCAACTGGCTCTGAATGGTTACCGAACCTTGATCGGTATTCAAAGGTTGTCAGAAGTATCGGGGATAGACATTGAACTGAAAGATGTCTTCGGGGTGTACAGTTTGAGTTTCGAGCGTCGCAGCTCGTATTTGAAGACTTTACGCGCCTACTGTCGGCTTGTCACTGGTTTGCCAGATACCAACAAGGAGCACAATCTTGGTATCGTGATTGCTTCCGGTGAATGGGGTTGTGCGGGACACCAGATTCCTGGACATGCTACCAAGGCTCCCACTATTCCCGACCTCGGTGCTCCCAATGTGGAAGCGCTCTTGGCTCTTTGGAACTGGTGGGGGCCTGGACCGGCGAAGGATCCGGCTAGCCGCACTGCTCCCATGCTATTAGGTTATCCTGCGGGTCTGGTGACCAAGGGTAATCCGGCGCCCGAGATCCCAACTGAGACTGAGGAGGACTTCCTCAAAGTTGTGAAGGCGCGAAGCGCTGCTCGGGGAGGAAAGAAGGTTGTTCGTTCTAAACGCTTAGCGTCGGACCCCGTTGATGGGACCCCAAAGAGGGTTAAAGGGGCAGAGACGTCGTTGAATGAGGGGGTTTCCGATGTTGGCACGGGTGCTTCGTTCCAGGGTAATGCCTCCGATGAAGCTTCTACGCCTGTCGATGTACGTGTATATGTATATCGATTCTCTTGTCTTTCGCTTGTTGTCGTTTTGTTTTGTTGTTCTTTGCTTTATTGGTTATCTTGTTTCAGCTACTGACTTCTTCATTGATTACCCTCGCTCTTACTCGGTCGATGGGTATTATTATGTTTCAGGGGTCGATCGATAACCTGTTCGGACATATCAACCTGCTGGTGAATATGGGGAAGGAGACGATGACCCTGCCTGTTGTCTCGCCTGTCCGTTCCGAGGACGTGATGGACCCGCCTGTTACCTCGCCCATCCGTATTGAGGATGTCAGCGAGCACAGGGCCCCCGAGACTAATCCTCCGGAGAAGGAGGGGCTGAGGAAGTGGAGGTGCAAGCCAGCTTGGAAACGACCGAGGCGGTGCTGACGGGAAGTGATAATGTGGTTCCCGAGGGATCGGAAAAGGTGGTGGTGGATGGGGTTGCTATGACCCGCTATATTGACCGGTGTGGATGTGAGCTGTTGGAGCAACCCCGAGCCTTGAAGATGGGGTATACTGCTCTCAAGCCCCTCGTTTTCAAGGATGCCGAAAAAATAGTTGTTCGGCCTGCAATGTCGGTTATAGAGCAGGCCAACGCTGATGCGCTTCGGGTACGTTGTGCTTGTATTTTGTTATATAGGCCGTGATGCTCTTATTTTGGCTGGAGTCTGATGTCTTTAAGTACAGGTTGTCGTGGGTACCGTGGTGTTGAGGGATCAACTGTTAGCACTAGAGGCTGAGAAAGAGAAGCTGATGGCCGAAAATAAAGCCATGGCCGAATATAAAGCTCAGCAAGTAAAGTTCATCTCCGAGCTGGAGGCGGAGAAAGAGAAGCTGATGGCCGAAAGCAAAACAACGGCCGAGGAGAAAGCCCAGATGGCTAAGTTGGTCGCTGATTATGAGAAATTGGTGGGAGACAACTTGCGTCTGACCGAGGAAATGGAGAAATTGGGGGCCGAAAAAGAGGAGTGGGTCGAGAAATACGACCTTTTGGAGGCGGATAATGTGCTTATGGCAGAGGATGTAGAGGCCGGAACATCCGAGGTTGCTGCCCTGAAAGTGGCGCAAGCGGAGGAAAGGACAAAATTAGCAATGATGGCTAACTTCTCCATCTTTTGCACTCATGTTCGGGCTCTAAACTTTGCGAAGGTCCCGTTATCGGACCGGGCGTGGTTGGAGTTGGTTTATCCCTGTCCGCACGGTGCACCTCCGAAACCTCAAGATTGGGCCAACCTCCGAGACGAGGAGCTCCCACGGCTGCCGGGACAAACTACTTCAACGACGCTCCGTACTCATGCCGGATCGGTTCCAACGACTCCTCTGTCTGCTGCTGCCGTGACTCCCCCACCCGTATCCCCTCAGGTGGAGCCTTGACCATTTACTTTAGTATTTTCTCTGTATCTTAGCGTAGTCTTTTGGTACCCGAATTGTGGTTTTTTTCTTTTTTGTAACTAGAAAGATATTCTTTTGGGAAGTGATAATATAAGTGCTACGTTTTCTTTCTGTTTGGCCTTCCTTGTTAATTTCCTTGTTTGTGGGTGGTCGTCTTTTGAAGGATGTAAAAACAAAATCTTGTCAGATACCTGTTAACCCCCTTGCCATGGTGGTCTGGACCTCGCCTAGTCGTAACGTAGGCGATGTTATAAATGGTCTTGAAAAAGCTAACGCGTCCCTAACTTCTGAACTGAATTCTGCTCGTCGGGAAATCGAGGGTCTGAATATTCATATTTCAAATTTGTCGATTCGGTTACGCGACTTGGGAGAGAAATTTAGCAAGAAGACCGCATATTACACGGCGAACAAAGGTAAAGCAAAAGAGCTTCTTGGTGCACTTCGGCGCTCTCGTGATGAAGCCCGGGGCCGTGTAACGAGCTTGAATTTGGTTCTTGGGGCCGTTTTTGAAGACCCGGACCTGTTGCTGTCCTTTGCCAAAGCGTATTGGGCCCGAGTTCGCACTTTAGAGGTGCTCGAGCATGTAAAAGGGATGTGTGGTGTTGTCCGGGCAGAACGCATAATTGATGCGATGGCGGGGGTAACTGAGACCACGATTGCCTTGAACCGAGTTGATGCGGTCGTTCGGAAGCGTTTGGGGACGCAAATTGTTTCACTGCGAGATATTCATTTCGCTGACGTAGTAGAGACATCAGCGTCCATCGATGGTTTATCGGATTAATGATTGAGTAGCTGGTTTTGTCATTTCATTTGTAGCTTGTATATAATAATTGTTGTTTTTCGACTTCCTGTCATTTCATTTTTATTTTTTTTTGATAAGATATCCCTGTCTCTTCTTGATTTGCGGCTGAATATTCATCTCTTCCCTTCTTCCCCATTTTTTTTTATAGGCACATGCTACTACGTCGCACCAGCCTGGTTTTCCATGCCTAGTTAGTCCAGGGCTAGGACCTACTGGGGCTGCCCGTTACAAGGTCTCATCTGGTGCGGCTAGTGAAGTGCATGCCAACTGGCCTTACATCGTTTTAATGGGCAAAAACATCAAATTTCTCAATCAGTGTGCCCGACTTAGGGCCAAGTTGAAAACTCAGGCGTCCTCTTTCCGGGAATATGTTCGCCGTGCCGAGCATGTCGTTGAGGTTCAGGAACGTCGTTTAGATCGGTATTGGCGCGTAAAGGAAAAATACTTCGGTAAACTAAAATCATTAGTAACCAAAGCCAATCTGTTGGTGAAGTATTTCCGTCTATCCCGATCCAGATAAGATGCTTCTGCGGCTATGACCGAAGCTCGTAAGCTTCCTTTCGATGATGCTCGCCGTAAAACGGCCTCGGATGCTCACGAGACCGCTAAAGGAGCCGAGTTCTCCGCGCGGCTTAAGACGCTGACATGCGTGGGTGCTCATACGACCAATTTTGATGCCCTCATTTCTGAGGAGCGTTTTGATGGCGAGGAGACAGATGGGGATATGGCCACGGATGACGAAGAGGTTGAGCTCGGTCAATTGCCGTTGTGCTCCTCATGTAGTAGCTCATAAATAAATTTCTTTATTGCTGGTTGTACCTTGTTGCCTCCGTAATGCGGGCGAGGACTATTTGTTTTATTTCTTTATTCTTGTGTTCGGATCTTCTCATTGTTGTATAGATATTTCATTGTATTTCTTTATTCTTTCCTTGCTGATTTTTTCGTTCGATATTTTGTTACCTCCATAATGTGGGCCATTATCATCTGCTTCATTTCGTTATACGTGTATTGGACATTCCCGTTGCTGCTATTTCATTGTTTAGATTGATTCCCTTTTATTGTTTTCGCCATTTGGTAACTTATCGCCTCCATAATGTGGGCCTGAATTATTCTTCTAATAGCACTTGGTACCTGCATATACTTGAGTATTCCTATGCATTCTTTTAGACACGTCATGTTGGGAATTTCACAGTATTCCTAGGCACTTTGGCCGTTTGGGAATTTCATAGTATTCCTAGGCACTTTTGCCATGTTGGGAATTTCACAGTATTCCTAGGCACTTTTGCCATGTTGGGAATTTCACAGTATTCCTATGCACTTTTGCCATGTTGGGAATTTCACAGTATTCCTAGGCACTTTGGCCGTTTGGGAATTTCATAGTATTCCTAGGCACTTTTGCCATGTTGGGAATTTCACAGTATTCCTAGGCACTTTGGCCGTTTGGGAATTTCATAGTATTCCTAGGTACTTTTGCCATGTTGGGAATTTCACAGTATTCCTAGGCACTTTTGCCATGTTGGGAATTTCACAGTATTCCTAGGCACTTTGGCCATGTTGGAAATTTCACAGTATTCCTATGCACTTTTGCCATGCTGGGAATTTCACAGTATTCCTAGGCACTTTGGCCGTTTGGGAATTTCATAGTATTCCTAGGCACTTTTGCCATGTTGGGAATTTCACAGTATTCCTAGGCACTTTGGCCGTTTGGGAATTTCATAGTATTCCTAGGCACTTTTGCCATGTTGGGAATTTCACAGTATTCCTAGGCACTTTTGCCATGTTGGGAATTTCACAGTATTCCTAGACACGTCTGCCGTTTGGGAATTTCATAGTATTTCTAAGCACTTTTGCCATGTTGAGAATTTCACAGTATTCCTAGGCACTTTGGCCGTTTGGGAATTTCATAGTATTCCTAGGCACTTTTGCCATGTTGGGAATTTCACAGTATTCCTAGGCACTTTTGCCATGTTGGGAATTTCACAGTATTCCTAGGCACTTATGCCGTTTGGGAATTTCTGCTGCACTCGTTAGACAGCATATAAGATATTTTATTTATTTAACAGACAAGACAATGTCATTAAGCAGGAGGGGTAAGGTAGCACCTGTATTTGTAAGACAGCCTATACGTAGTACTTCTTTAGGTTAGCTACGTTCCAAAAATTCTTTTCTCCTCGGCTTTTGTCGAACAGGACACTTTTGATCTTGTAGGAGACTGGGCTTGTTCTTTTGACGATCTCGTAGGGTCCTTCCCAGGTGGGGCTCAACTTGCCATGCATCTCATTTCGGGTATAGACCGTTACTCGCCGTAGCACCAGTTCTCTGACCATGAACTCCTTGGTCCCTTTCACCCTCTTGTCATATGTTTGCTTGATGCCTTGTTGATACTTCGCTAGTGTAAGAGCTGCTATCTCTCGTTTCTCGTCTAGCATGTCGAGTTCCTCTCTCATTCTTTGTTCATTGTTTCCTTGCTCGACTAAAGTTGTTCGTAGTGTGGGTAGCCCGATTTCTGTCGGTATGACGGCCTCGATGCCGTAAGCTAAACTGAACGGGGTTTCTTTGGTGTCCGTCTTTGGTGTAGTTCGGCACGACCATAAGACATTAAGTAGCCGCTCGGGCCATCTCCCCTTTGCTTGTTCAAGGGTTGTCTTGATGCCGTCTAGTACGGTTCGGTTTGATACCTCTGCTTGGCCGTTACCCTGTGGGTATGTTGGTGTCGAATAGAACTTTCGGATACCGAGTTCTTCGTACCAAAGCTGCAGCTTGGCTTCCTTGAACTGGGTTCCGTTGTCTACGACGATGGCGTATGGTATACCGAACCTAGTGATGATGTGCTCCCAGATACCCATTTGGTGAAGTAGTCCGTCGCCACGGTCAGATATTCGACGCTGTCGGGTGCTTTGAGAAGCTTCCCGACTATATCGATTGCCCATTGGGCGAATGGCCATGGTGCCGATACCGAGATCATCATAGATGATGGGAGCTGAGGTATCTTGGCGAATCGTTGGCACTTGTCGCAACGTTGGACGTACACATCGGCGTCTCGCTTGATATAGGGGTCACCAATATCCTTGGGTAATTGCCTTGTTGGCAAGAGACCGCCCTTTGATGTGTGCTCCGTAGGATCCTTCGTGGATTTCCTCCAAGACTGGTAGCTGCATTTCGGGCCGGACACACAGAAGATGGGGTCCTCGGTAACTGGATTTGTACAGTTTGTCGTCGTCGGACAGCCAGAAACGAGGAGCCTTTCTCGTAATTTTCAATGCTTTTATTTTATCTGCCGGGAGGGTTCCGTTTCGCAGATAGTGAATCATGTCGTCCATCCAACCTAGCTCGTATTGTACTGACGTTACTCGGTCTATTCTTTTGGTTATGCTCGGGGTCGGCAGTAATTCCACTGTGATTGAACGAGTGTCGGTCAATGTTAATGTCGAGGCGAGGGTGGCTAAGGCATCGGCGTGTGCGTTTTCGGTACGATTGATTCTTCTTAACTCGCACTGTTCGAAGGTGGCCATCAAGCTCTGAACTTTCTCTTGGTAGAGGATAATTCTGTCATCTTTGGCTTGGTACTCGCCAATGGCTTGATTTACGATCAGCATGGAATCCGAACTTGCGATTAAGTGGGAGCATCCGAGGGAACGGGCGATGAGCATGCCATTTATCATGGCTTCGTATTCCGCCTCATTGTTGGTAGCTCGGAATCCCAGTTTTATGTTTTTCTCTATGATTGCTCCCTCTCTAGATTTGAGGACGATCCCTGCTCCTGATCCATCCTTGGTGGCTGATCCGTCGACATGTATCTGCCAGTGTGATTGTGGGGAGAGAGACAAAGATTCGTCATACCCTTCCGTGAATTCCGCGACGAAATCGGCCAAGACTTGTCCCTTTATGGCATGTCGGGGTACGAACTCGATATGAAATTGGGATAGTTCGACCCCCCAGGCGGCAACTCGGCCGCTAATGTCCGTCCGTCGAAGTGATTCTTTGATATGGAATTTCGTGTATACCTGGACCTGATGAACTATGAAATAGTGTGGCAACTTTCTGATTGTGACGACCAATGCCAGACACAGCTTTTCCAAGGGTAGGTAACGTGTTTCGGCTTCGACCAGAGTTTTGCTGATGAAGTAGATCGGAAATTGTTCGCGACCTTCTTCTCTTAGGATAACTACGCTCACAGCTGTAGTGGAAACTGCTAGGTAGCATGCCAGAATATCTCCTTTGTTCGGCCTGACTAGCAGGGGCAGCGTCCGTAAGTACTCTTTGAGATTGTTCAATGAAGCCTCACATTCTGGGTCCCATACGAATTTCCTATATTTCTTGAGTGATTCAAAAAATGGCCGTCCCTTGTCTGCGGATCGACTGATGAACCTGCTCAATGCGGCCATCATTCCCGTGAGCTTTTGTACCTGCTTCTTATTCTTGGGCACTGCTAGGTTCCGAAGAGCTGTGATCTGATCGGGATTAGCCTCTATTCCTCGTCGGCTGACCATGTGCCCCAGAAATTTCCCTTTGCTGATGCCGAATGCACACTTGCTCGCGTTGAGCTTCAGTTTGTGCTCGCCCAACGTTCGGAAGACGTCTCTAATGTCTTGGAGGTGGGATGTGGCCTTTTCGCTCTTGACGACCATGTCGTCTATGTATACCTCCATTGGCTTCCCTATATGATCTCGACATACCCTTGTTATCATCCTTTGGTATGTTGCTCCCGCATTGCGTAGGCCGAAAGGCATTACCGTATAGCAATAATTTCCCAAAGGCGATATAAACGACGTCTTTTCTTGATCTTCATGGGCGAGGGGAATTTGGTGGTATCCTGAATATGCGTCAAGAAAGGTCATCCTTTCTGTTCCCGCAGTTGCGTCCACCAGTTGATCAATCCTTGGAAGGGAAAGTGGTCCCTTGGACAGGCTTTGTTGAGGTTGGTGAAATCTATACAGACTCTCTCCTTTCCGTTCTTCTTAGGGACGATGACTGGATTTGATAACCATTTGGGATAGAAAACCTCTCTTATGGCTCCAGCCTCTAATAGCTTTTGTACTTCAGCGACCATAGCTGCTCTGTGCTGTACAGACACTTTTCTGCCCCTCTGAGCAATCGGCTTGTATTCGGCGTTTACACTTAGGTGGTGGCATGCCGTTTTAGGGTCTAGGTCTGGCATGTATTTGGGACTCCAGGCAAATTTATCAATGTTGCTGAAGAGAAATGCTTCTAACTCTTCGGATTCTTGTTTCGGAAGGTTATCGCCGAGGAGGAAGTAGTGCTCCTCGTCCATATTCGGGATATACACCTTCCTAAGTGTTTCTCCTACTTGTTCTTCAACAACCCTCTCGGTTTTGGCTATTTGGTTAATCAGCTTCTTTGTGCTGGTGGGCTGTTCGACAACGCTCATCTGTTTTTTAAGAGCCGTGGTAATGTCCTGACAGCGTCTTGAATCTTCTTGACATCCTCTGGCTGTCTCGATCTCTCCCCTACCATTTGGGTATTTGACTTTTTGGTGGTAGGTCGAGGGTATGGCCTTCATGGCATGCAGCCAAGGTCGGCCCAAGATCGCGTTGTGGCCGGAGTGTTCGTTGACCACTAAGAACTCCACGGGAACTGACACGGATCCGGTCGTAACATTGAGGACGATCTTACCCAACGGTTTAGTCGTTTCGGAGATGAATCCGATCAATGTGACATCGGTAGGCTGTAGATCTTGCATCTTGAGTTCCATCTTGTTGAAGAGCTCTCTGTACATGATCTCACAAGAGGCTCCTTGGTCGATAAGCACCCTGCTGACCGTGTCAAGGTTGATTTGAATACGGAGGTTAATTGCGTCCCCGTGGGGGTAAACCACCCCTTCTTCATCAAGATCCGAGAAAGAAATGGGCGGATGTCGTCGTGGTGTGCATTGTCGTTTAGAGGTCGATGCCTGTGATGCCTTGGCTACTTGGCCAAAGTGAGCCAGTTGCCGTTGTCGTGACTGTTCCCCACCTGGGCCCTTGGGTCGTGACATATGAACGACTTTGATTGTTTTGCCCTGTCGATTGTCGGATCCTTCGATGGCCAGTTGTTTGCCTTTATTCCCAGCGCCTTTGATGAACTTGGTTAAGTATCCCGCATCGCCCCACAGGTTCATTTTCCATCGCAGGTTACGACAATGCTCGGTGAGATGGCTGTGATCCTCATGATATGCGCAGAGGAGCTTGGGATCTCTCTGATTGGGGGGAGAGGTGATCGGTTGTGGTCGGGAATACCAACTTTCCCTGCATATATCCTTGAGGATATCTTTAGCAGATAGGTTGAAAGTGTATCGCAGCTCGACCGGTTCGAAGGTGTTTCGGTGTTCCCTCTCTTGGAGCCGACCTTGTTGAAACGGTTTGGGGGGCATTGGGTAGGTGAGCTGGAGCGGTTTATGTTCATTGATCGGTGTTGGGTATGCGATCTGGAGTGGCTTGGGCTCGGGTGCTCGTGGTCGCTATACCCTGCTATGAACCTCGGGACCTTTGCCCTTTCTGGTCGGTTGGAATGTTTCTCCCTGGTTATTCCTAACTCTTTTGCGACCCACCTGTGCCTCTCGGACCGACTCTCTTCTTGGTAGAGTTCGGTTGAGGAAACCCAGTTCGTCGTTTTTATCGGTGAGGTGGGTACAATAGGCTAGCAGGGAGTCAGTGGTCGGAAACTTTTTGCCTATGAACTTCCTTCTCGCCCAATAGCCATTAGGGATGGAGTTGATAAAGTTCTGAATGGCTATGTTATGGGCATACTGTGGAATCTGGTTTGCTACGTCGATGAAACGTATGCAGTAGTCATTGAGCCTTTCATTGGACGTCATCGTCATTTTCAGAAGGGTTTCGATGCTGACCTTCTTCTTCCGATGAGCAGCGTATCGGGTGGAGTATGCTCTCAGCAGCTCTGCCCAGTCTCTAATGGAACCCCGTGGTAAGTTGTGATACCATGACGAAGCCTCTTGGCCCAAGCTGTTTTTGAAAAACTTGCACATCAGTGCATGGTCATCACTCCACAGTTCCATCTTCGTCTTGTAGTGCCTCAGATGGTCGATAGGGCAACTCCTTCCATCGTAGAGCCTGAACTCGGGGATGACAAACCCCATGGGATTGCGGTACCGCGTGATCTGTTCGGTACATGGGGTTTCTTGGCATACGTTCCAAGCCTGTTAGAACGCATCATCCGTGACTTGGTAGGGGGGAGGGTATCCCCCCTGATGTGGTGGTGGGCCATATCCTTCCCCGATCCTGTGTTCGGGATATCTACCGTCCTTCGTGTTTGTGTGGACTCGTTCCGTATGAGTGTTTGGGTGGACGAACGTTGGAGGGATCGTTATCGGGACATTGCCCCCTTGGTGGGGCACTCTTGTATCGGGTCGCCGACCTGCCGCTTCCAGGGCGGCCCTGTAGGCGGAATCTTCCGCTTCACGGCGTGGGTCTTTGTCTTTATTGGCGGGTTGGATAATTGGCAATACGATGCCGGCTGCTGTCATGGCCATCATACATGCCGCCAGCTGAGCTTGTAGTTGGTCGTAGTTCCTTTCATCGGCCAACGGAACAACGTGTTGTACTTCCACCATGGGTGGTGTAATCATCCTCGGTGGATGAGTTGGTAGTCGGGACAACTGTTCAAGTACATAATCCCCGGGCATGCCAAACCGGTGAGCTTCGTTCGTTTGTAAACGAGCACCGGAGTTAACCGAGGCTGTTGGCAAAGGGACTCTTGAGCTCGGCCCTGCTCGGCCCTTAATACGGGCAAGACTTGTTCGTCGTCCGAGGACGAAGGATGTTCGTCAACAATCCCTTCAAGCTGTTGTGGTTGTTCTTGGTTGATATTGGCGGTTGTTGGTTGGTTTCCGGACTGGATAGCGTCATATCTATCGCGGATGGCGAGTAGATCGTCGAGGTCTTGTTGGCTAATTTGCGCGTTTTGGTTATTGGTTTCTACTGTCTCGGGATAGGTTTCTTCTACATTGGTCACCATTGTCGCTCGTCTGGTAGAGTATTGGTATTCGAATTCTAAACTAGTTGGGAACTAGATGATTCCCGGAGACGGCGCCATTTGATAAAACCATAACTTTGGTCGGTGGCGTTAGGTTTTTCAACAATAACATAATAATGAATATATAATAAACGATGAACACTTCTTGATCTTTATTATTATTCGGCAATTGTCATTGTTCGGATTACAATTTCCTTATTACAATTGTGCTCGACTTAACTATTTGATCTCTTATCGTGGTCTTTCTCCCTCTTATTCGGTACTCGGCTTTATCCCTGCTCGGTTTATTTCTGGATATGATAAGATTTGGCTAATTTCTCTCTTTTCTCTACTTCTCTCTATATTTTTTGGATAGATTTTCTGGTCCTTCTTTAAGGGGGGATAGTTGGCTATTTATAGGCAACTATCCCTTTTAGGATGTTGACAAATGTCTTCATCTCAGGGAATGTTTCAGACATGGGTCCCCAGCTAAGTGGGCTTGGGCTTTTATTAAAGGTGTGATAACCCACTAAAGCATTGAATACCTCCATTAGGATATATGGGCTGAGCACTACCCGAATAGAATAATCGGGTCTAATTTTTATGTTTATCAAATCCGTTAACACCGTTTTACCTGCTAATTTTGGCCGAATGAAGACTATTGTTGTCGGACAATCATAATTGGGTCAATAGGTATTGACAAGGACCAAATTGGATAGTTGACTTTTAAAGTCCGCATTCCGTGCATCTTTGGTTGTTAAAAAAATTCTTGATTTTTTTATTAAAATTGAGTAAAGTAAAATTAAAAAAAAAAATTAGTGATAGAATACAATAAATAACTTAAATTGCGGATTCTTCCTTGCAACTTGCCCTAGCTGGAATGGTGACACTTTTAGAAAAAACTATAATTTTGTCATAAATCATAAAAAATGGACTGTGTAACAATTTTCTTTTTATTCTTTTCCATTCACACAAGAAAGAGGCTATTCGATCTTTGTGATTAATCTTGTTAAGAGAAAGAGCATGTCGGACGAAATTAACGACTTAGAGGAACGACATTTATTGTCCAGGGGCAACGGGTCGAGATTAGTAGAACTAGTGGTGAACGTACAAGTGATGGTTATTAAATTTGTCAAAATATATTTCTAAATGTTATTGACATGTTATAAACTCATAAGAAGTGACAAGTAACTAAAGCCAATATGTACGAGTTGAGGGGGCAAACAAAGCTCGAGTGTTTTTTATGCCATTGGTAGATCATAAAATAAACCATCTAAAATCACACAAAACTAATTAAAATGTAGATTTGACAACAAAATGGTGATATACTGAATTATATTGAAGGGATGGATTTAGATACCAACCACAAATATAGAAAAACAAATCATGGATTACATATATTGTAACAAATCAAAATTTCAAGAGCAAATTTGGTACAGGATGTGAATTGTGATACATGAAAACGACTTTTCTCGTCAACACTTCCGTCCCTTCCGATACAATTTCATTCTTTTATTTCTTTTCCTACTAATAAAATTATATGCAAATTATGCTGAATTTTAGGATCGATTATCCACTTCTCAGCGATTCGAAAAAAGACTTCTTGACAAGATGCCACTTAAGTCTCCAAACTCTTTCACATGATATGCAAACGTTTTCGATCTAGGCATAATTTGTGGGTTTGGGCAAGCCCTTGACAATGCCACACAACATGGTGTTGTTGGGGATGTTATACTCGTCCCTCAACGAACGTTCAGGAGAGAGAACGCTAAGGTAGAGCTGTTGCCCCAAGTAGAACCTCTCCCACATCTCCGACCTCAAGTTCCACATTCCAGCGTTATCCAAAGTGGTCATGATCGCTGCCCAAGATCCCGGGTACACCTGGATGTTGTGCCTACTAATAGCATCCGCAAGATTATAGTTCTTCCTCTTGGCTGGGGTCCACCTCCCAGGCTCGATAGCCACAGCAAAGAACGAGTATCCGTTCAATTGCCATGTCTGGATGGTTTTTTCCCTATTCTCAAATATTATCTCAACAAAATTGCGGAAGGTTGCGTTGATAACGTTCTGTGCAACAACCACGTTTGTTGCTGCCTCGCTTTCTGCAGGCTCGTCTTTCATGACGTCGTACTTGAACACCTTCTTCTCGACGCCGAAATACTCTGCGAGCTTGAGAGGCGTTGGAGAGTCGGTGTGGGACACACCGTTAATGGCATACCTAAGCTTGCCATCGACGCTTGACCTAGAATTGACGATCATGAATGTGCGAGTGATGTTGATTTTTCCATAATGGTATGAACCCTGAGGATTGGGGCGGGCCGCGCTGGCGGTTAGGTTCCACCTGAAGGAGCGGAACTGGTTGATGGACCATGCGATGCCTATACGAAATAATATGAAATGTAAATTTCCGCCACAATTTAATTGCTCGAACTTTTGGTAAATACCCGATACATAAGATTAACATGGTATATGAATTATTCTATGAGTACCAAAGAAAAAAATAGTGAAACTATACATTTATGATTTATAGCTCCCTAAAATTGGAAATGGTCGTCCTATATCCCCATTCAAACTACTTCGTTTGGGGGTTCCGCAGTGCATTAACAATTAAAAATATTAACTGTATGACTTAGATTGAGATATAGCATACCCAGTCTTGTTGAATAACATAAATGACAAAACTATATTGCAGTAACAATTCAGGCTATTTTAGTAGAAAAGTTAACTTAAACATACCGCTGGCGGTCTCTGGTGGGGGTGCGGGGAGCTCAGGGGAAGCAGGTCCCTTACCGCCAGCATAACGGACAACTGCAACAGACAAGAGAGGCTTCTTAGTGAAACGACTCGAGGCCACAAAGTAGTAGTCTTTAGGCTCTTGGTTGGCGGTGACAAGCACGGACATGCACTGCCCAACGTGAACGTCTAAGGATTGGTACACGTTCTGGACGACGTGGGACCCCTCCATCTCGACGAGCTTTAGGGCATGTCCTTGCATCCTGAAGTTAATCGAAGTTTTCATCCCGACGTTACACACCCTGTATCGATACGTCTTCCCTGCCTCCATTGTAAACAAAGGCTCGTCATTACCACCGACCTTTCCAGACTTTCCGTTGATCTGGATACCATCGGCCTTGCCAAGGGATCGGCCACTGTCCAAGGTCTTTTTAAGGGATTTATGACCCTTATTGTACCAATCTCCCATCAATACGTTGAACTCATCGGCGGGTCTATCAAAAGGTACAGGAATAAGGTCTCGGCTATGGATCTGAAGGCTACCGATTCCACCAGATGCCCTGTGTAAGCCTAAGGTAGGGAAATAGTAGAAGCTACCTATTTGATCCTTTGCCTGGAACTTGTATGTATAGTTGGTACCTGGCTCGATAGGACACATAGTTCCAGGTGTACCATCGATCCACGAGTTTTTCCTGTGTTGGATACCATTCCATGTTAGAAGGAAAGGCTCGTCTAACTCATTGTGGACATTCACGACGATGTTGTTGTTTGAGGTGCAGTTAATGGTTGGGCCAGGGAACTTTCCGTTAATGAGGATCCCTTGTTGTGGGACCCCTAACGGAGAGATTGTCCCGTAAGTGACCTTCCAATCAAAGAATAGGTAAGGGTCTTCGGCGTGAACCATAACCAAAGCCCCGACACAAAGGCACAACAACAAGGAAGTAGCCATAGATGGTGTAATTCTACCCATGCCTGTTTTTTTTTGTTATTTTGTTCTTGATATTATTGTGCTTGCTATTTTTTTTTATGAAGTCTCAAGAAGAAGAACTTGGGATTTGTCTTCTTAACGGTGAGACGTTATGAGTTTCTTTACCTTGCACTACTTTCCCCTTATATAGCTAAATTTAGTTTAATTGATGACCCCAAAAAACTCACGTAAAATTCTCTGTGTCTCACCATTTATTTTGCACCTTACCTTTCTGCTTGTTCTTTAAAATTACTAATTGTTAGTTGTTCCTCCTAAATTAAGCTCCCTTGATTCACTTTCATGTCTCTAGTTAGTAAAGGGGAAAAAAAGAATAAGGGTGACCGTACAACAATTTCAGTTCTTATGGTTCTCCATCAACTCATGTTCGTTCTTTCTATTTATAACAAATAACAAATAACATAGTATATAACATGAGTACAACACGGATAAAAATCAGTTTGTTCTACTTACTTTTAATAATTTAATTGTTTCATACTTCTATGAAGACTTGCAAAATGCTAGATATTAGAGTTATGAAAACACTTGTTGGTGATCAATCATGTTGATTGGTGAAATTACTGTTTTATATAATTATATACAGAATATGCCTAAAGTTACATCCATCATAAATCACACAAATAAAAACGACTTTGAGCATGCAGTATAAATTGGTAATGCTGTTTTTACTGAAATAATTCCCCAGGACGTTAGCTTTTCTCGACTTGAAAATACCTGCAAATAACATATGTACCTTTTTTTTCTTTTTTTTTTAATTAAACGCTCGTTATTATTGATAACAACGGGCGGAATTACATAGTTTCAGTGCCCTTGGAACAACCTCCGCGACCTAAGCAAATTGAAATAATATAGAAGCATAAATGGTGTCAACATACCCACCAACTCCTAAAACCACACACAACTTATCCAACCCTAGACAGACAATAAAACTAAGCCAAAAAGACGTAAAATACAACATAAAAAATCTTAACTATCATAAGAACGTAGTACTGAAATATTGTCGAGTGCACCAAACAAAGTACGAATAGTAATAGTATGATCGCAAATAAAGGCACCGTACAACAACATTTGCATAGAGTGACATATGTACCTTACTAGGCTTCGTTTGGCTGCAGCTTTCAAGCTAAAAAGCTGGATTCTTCGAGATGCTTGAAAAATTTTTGATTGTTTTAAGATAAATGTGGTGATTTTCCTGACCAGGATACACGCTAAATAACTATCAAATAAGTTGACTTAAAATTTAAAAGAAATGTTGGTTTGAATGACTTTCATAGCTTATTTTGTTTATATATCTAGTTAATCTTGACCACGTGATAAGCTAAATTAAGTTAGAAGTTACTCATTTAAATAAGTTATAGGTTATTTATAAGTTCAAAATAAAGGTTAATTCATTTTAAATCAAGTATAAGTTACAAATCACTTTAAAAACAAATAAAAGCAATACACTATACTATAAGAAGACGATAGCGTTATTCAGGAAATCACATCTATCAAATTGTCTAAAGGTCTAGCGTTTGAACATTATCCCCAAGATTGGTCAAGAAAGAAGATCAAGAGCAAGATCAAAGCGGCAAAAAATGCCTTAGAAGGCAAAAAATGCCTCCTTTAAAATGCTTGTAGAATTGTGTAATCATAACCTTTATGTTACTAGCTCTTAATAGGTTTGGATGGTGGTAATCTGTTTTGTTTTATTTGTAGCGCAAGGCTGTAAATGAAGCGAAACGAACCGAACATGGGTTCGGTTCATATTCATGTTCATATCCATGTCCATGAACTAAAACATTTGTTCATGTTCAGTTCGGGTTCATTTAAATACGAACGAAATTTTGACGAACATGAACCGAACGTTTGACGACCCGAACTTGTCTACACATAAATAAATCATTAGCTAATTAATTTATTTGACATTATAACACAAATTTGTCTTAACTTTTAAGTTTAAATATTCTAATAAAATATAAATTCTTTTTTACTAATTGATTAATTTCACGAGTCGAACAATTAACAGTAAAATCGGTGACTGTATTTATAATACAATGATATAAATTATATTAACAAGTTTGAAATAATACAAACATATCATTAATACTATTATACCATAAATAAGTTTATTAATTTTTAGTGATACTAGTTTTGTTACATCATTAATAGTTTTTGTTTTTTTATTTTATCAAACTTTATATATACTTACACGAACATGAGGTTATACGAACCGAACAGAGTCTTGTTCATGTTCATTTCATTTAATAGACGAACACTATATTGTTGTTCATTATCATGTTCGTTTATAAATGAACGAACATAAACCGAGCCTAACACGAACGATTTCACAAACATCTCATCTCATTTACATCACTAGTTGTAGGAGGCATTATATAAGCTTTTGTTTAGTTTGTTATGATCTTATTGTAAAATATGGGTTAGGTCCTGCTCTTTTCAATATATACTTAGTTACCGAAAAAAAGAAAAGAAGCAATACTATAAACTTAAAAATAGTTATCAGTCGCATATAAGTGAAAACAAGCTCCAAATCACTTCTAGCTTTTCAACACTCGTAGGATATGAAATATCTGAAATACTTTATTGTATAAGATAACAAACAATGTTAAAAGTCACTTTAAATATGTCATAAGCAATACAACGGAGTAATTAAAAAGAAAACTTTTATTTCATCCTAGCTTTATCATCCAGAAAATGACACATCATAAAAGAACCAAAGTACACTTAACATAACAAAGGACGCATAAATAGATAGTCGAATCGTACTTCATCCCTAAGCTTATTGCATATTTGGCCTAAAAGAAAGATTAAGCTAGTTTGAAAAGCTTGTCATCCAAATGCTTTATTGTAAAAGTTTAAGAAGCAAATAAGCTGAACTTTTAAGCTGTAGCCAAACAAAGCCTAAACTTCAATTTCTCTAACTCTTTTTCCTTGAAGAAATGTAAGACAGTAATGTAGTTTGCTAAATTTAGTAAATGGACCAAGTTTTTTCCATTTTAGAGGTAGGTAACATGAAAACATTGTAACAAGAGAACAAGAAGTTAGAACTGTCAGGGGCTAAATTAAGCACAACAAAAATAGATCAAAGGAGAGCCTTAATGAAAGGAGCAAAAACCAAGGGTGAGACAGAGAGAGCTTTGAGGATTTTAAAGTAGTGGTCACAAATTCAGAAGTTGTAATATATAAAGGGGAATGTGAACAAACAATATAGAACTCGAGCTTCCCAAGTTCTTCTTCTTATATAACAAGAAGAAGAAGAACACAAAAGAAAAATATAAATAAACAAGCAGGAAAGGGTAATACATTAGCCCAATTTTATAAATAGGAAGAAAAGAAACCAGCCAAGGCAGCCATGGGTAGCGCAACTATTGTTTCCGCTGCTTTATTGCTGTGCCTATCGCTGGTCGTCGTGGTCCACGCTGAAGACCCTTATCTTTTCTACACATGGAAGGTCACCTACGGAAACATCTCGCCATTAGGTGTCTCTCAACAAGGAATCCTGATCAACGGAAAGTTCCCAGGCCCAACCATTAACTGCACCTCAAACAACAACATTCTGGTGAATGTCTTCAACGAGCTCGACGAGCCTCTCCTCCTAACCTGGAACGGTGTCCAACACAGGAAAAACTCGTGGCAAGATGGTACCCCCGGTACTATGTGCCCCATCCAGCCCGGTACTAACCACACATACCATTTCCAGGTCAAGGACCAAATTGGTAGCTTTTATTATTTCCCTACAACTGCCTTCCATAGGGCTTCAGGAGGTATCGGTCCCTTGAATATCCACAGTCGCGAACTCATTCCAGTCCCATTCGACAGACCTGCTGAGGAATTCAATGTCCTTGCTGGTGATTGGTACAAAAAGGGACACAAGACCCTTAAGAGGATCTTGGATAGCGGTCGTTCGCTTGGGATGGCTGACGGTATCCAGATCAACGGAAAGTCCTGCAAGGCTGGTGAGAAGGCTGATCCTTCGTTCACAATGAAGGCTGGAAAGACTTATAGATACAGGGTGTGTAACGTTGGTTTGAAGACCTCGTTCAACATCAGAATCCAAAGCCATAAATTGAAGCTCGTCGAGATGGAGGGGTCACACACTGTCCAGAACATCTACGACTCTCTTGATGTACACGTTGGCCAATGCTTGTCGGTTCTTGTCACCGCAGACCAAGCACCCAAAGACTATTACATGGTTCTATCAAGCAGGTTCACCAAGAAGCCTTTGACTGGTTTGTCAGTTATCAGGTACGCTGGAAGCAACGCCGCTGCCTCCGCTGTACTCCCCGCACCTCCACCAGAGACTAAAATTGGTATCTCATGGTCTATCAACCAGTTCCGTTCGTTCAGGTGGAACCTTACTGCTAGCGCTGCCCGTCCCAACCCTCAAGGGTCTTACCACTATGGAAAGATCAACATCACCCGCACATTCAAGCTCTCTAACTCTCGCGTCCTTGTCAATGGCAAGCTTAGGTATGTGTCAAGTTATAGATAGATTCTTCGATTTAATTTCTTTCAATTTTTATGAGAAAATGGGAGCCAGACTATCTCCACCTAGTTCTTTCCCTTTAATTGTTGGACACATGAATTTCGTTTCACGGCGAGTTTAATCTGGTTCTTCTACTGTAGGTATGCCGTGAACGGTGTGTCACACGTCGACTCCCCAACACCTCTCAAGCTCGCAGAGTACTATGGCATACAGAGCAAGGTGTTTAAGTACGACGTCATGAAGGACGAGCCCTCAGCTGCTAACACCGTCGTCGTGACCCCCAACGTGGTGAACGCAACTTTCCGTAACTTTGTTGAGATCATCTTCGAGAACAGGGAAAAGACCATCCAGACATGGCACTTGGACGGGTACTCATTCTTCGCTGTAGGGATGGAACCCGGAAGGTGGAGCGCAGAGAAGAGGAAGAACTATAACCTTGCAGATGCCGTGAGCAGGCACAATATCCAGGTGTACCCTGGTTCTTGGACCGCGATCATGACCACTTTGGACAATGCAGGAATGTGGAATTTGAGATCCGAGATGTGGGAAAGGGCTTATTTGGGACAACAGGTGTATCTTAGCGTACTTTCACCCGAACGTTCGCTCAGGGACGAGTACAACCTACTCCCAAATACCCCACTATGTGGTATTGTCAAGAGCTTGCCCATCCCTGTTGCTTACAATTGATGGAATAATAATTTAATGGCCTTGAAGCCCAAAAGAACGGGAAGAAAATTTAAATAAGATTCGTTGTTGTTGCACTTATAACTGTTATATATGCAAAACAAAGAAGACTTTTGTATGCTTGCCATTTTAATGCTTGTATCAATTTTTATTTCTAAATGTGTTCCTCGATTTTGGCTCCCTCTATGATTGTAATCACAGTTCTTCTCCTTTATAAATCTGAGGAATGGTAATATTATTGGGTGCTTAATCAGAAATTGTTATGCATTCTAAGCATATGAGGGGAGTTTATATTTCTTAAATTTCGCCACTCATGTATAGACAACTGAACAAGAAAACAACTATCATTTCCACTTTCCAGAACTAAAAGACAAGGAATTCAGGTTCACAAGGGAATTATACAAATGTACCATTTTCTCTCTTATGTTACTGTTGAACATTACAAATATCTCCTAACATTAGGCCATACAAATCCAAACCAAAACCAGTGTGTCTTATAAATCATCCGAAACTAGTTATTAGCCTAAATCTTTTTATGAATTGTTTAAGATGACCAAACTAGTTACAAGGTTAAAAAATACTTCATTCTCTTTTCCATGTGATACAATCTACTGTTTAAGATTACCAAATAAGTTTATCTTCATGATTAAAAAAAAAATTAAGGAGTAACTTAGTTGTTTGTTCAAAATTGTTTGTGTGCATAATATGAAAACTTGTGAATCTGAGACCAGACGAAGGTATTAAAGACCTGTCAACATATAGTTCATCAATACTTTTTACTGTGTGCTCACTAGAACGAGCTCCGTCTATTTTCGGCTGCTTATCATGAATCCAAGTAATGCCATCTTTTGGTAATTGATTCAAGTCCATCTTCAATTGACTAACTAGCAGTCATGTAAAACAGATACAAGTTATTGTCAAGTTAATATTGTTCTCAGCAATCAGATGTGTACTAAGTGAGGAATTTCTTATTAACTAGTTGCTTCATTAGAAAAGATAAACGAAGAAAAGTGAATACTCAGGCCATGTTTGGTTGCAACTTTTAAACTAATAAACTGGACTTGTTCTACGTTAATAATGCACTTGCCTGTATGAATACTCAACAAACAATGATAAATACACTTGGGCTATGTTTGGCTGAAGCTTTAAATAAATGAAGTCATTTTTTTTTAGATTCAGAAAAAAACTAAGTTCATCCTGTTGAAAACTTATTGCTTATTTAGGTCTTGAATTAAACGAGCTCCGTTTTTTAAGCTGGTCAATTAAAGTTGTCCAGCTTATAAAGAAAAAAAACTGTATGATGCTAATCTAAAGATAAGTAATGAATAAGAAAAAACACTAATTAATCAAACATAAAATATATTGATGTGCAATAAATAAATTAAGGAGTAACTTGCGTGTTTGTTCAAAATTGTTTGTGTACATACTATGAAAACTTATGAATCAGAGACCATTAGAAGGTATTAAAATTAAAGATCATGTCAACGTATGGTTTGCCAATCCTTTTTACTGGGTGCTCATCAGAAAGATCTTCATCTATTTTCGACTGCTTATCATGAATCCAAGTAATGACATCGTGCGGTAATTCATTCCGGTCCATCTTCAATAGTTCTATTATTTGTAACTTATATAAATTTAAACTCGAATTTTCTAAAATATCTCATTTTAGCATAAATTCATAAATATATAATTATATTACATATATGTCTATATTTATACACGCGTGCGCACGCACACACACATATATATATATACTAGTAATCGTGCCCCACGCGTTGCGTGTGTGACGCGTAATGCAATTAAAATATAAAAAATAAGTGTAGTTATGATACAAATACGTGGATAATACAAAAAAAAATAGTATAAGACTTAAAAGAATGTTTGGTTGTTAAAGAGGGACACATAATGCTATTAGTTTTTATTTTATTTTTATTTTTTTATATGAGGATGGTATTATTGTAATTAATAAAACAATATATGGGTATTTTTGGAAAAAATGGACAAAATTGAGCAGCCTCAATTCCCTTGGGTTGGCTTATTATAATAGAATGATATGTATAAATACATATAATATAATGTATGGACATATATTATTGCAAATAATATAAATTACAGATTAACAATTTCTTTTTATATATATGATTTTTGTGTATACGAATAAATTATAAATACTAATTAACAAATATTCTCTGTTTAATAAATGAATACTTTTTTGAAAAAAAAATAACAATTTTCTAAATGTTTTTTACGAAAGTATTCAAATAATGATGTTGCATCAAATAATTTTTTACCCGAATGTCGTAAATCTAAAACTTATTTTAAGTCTAAATTTTTTTATCTTAGAAAAACAAATTTTTTAAAGAAAATTTAGTCAAATTATATGTTTTTAAAACTGAAATACTTAATATTTACTATTATATAAGGTGGTTTAGTAGAAATATTGTAAATTGTAAAGTTTTAAAGACAAGACTAAAATTTGTATAAATGTAAACAACACCTTAAAAGTTGTAAGAGCATCTCGTGCTTTAAAACACAAGTTTCCCTTAAATTATTATTTTTTTTTTTGGAAAAAGAGGATTACATCAGTTTTTCTAAACATATCTTTAAATTTTGAAGGACAAGAATTGTTCCTTGTATACAGGGAACTAAATGTTTTACTTATAGCTATTATAATAACATTTATGTTATTAAAATAATAATTAATCTGTTCTTCTCTTCATGACATATATTAAAAGAATTAAAAAAAATAATATTTAATTATGATAGAGAAAATGATAAGTAACCTGAAATTTTGTGTATAATGTAAATTGCTAAGTTAATCTATAAAATTAATACTTTCCCCTTAAATATAAGGAAAACCTTAAGAAACATGATGCATATGCTCTAAAATTGTTAGGATTGAGGGAATGTTTTGAGCCATGTGATGCGGTCGCTATTAACACTTTTTTATACTTTTAACAAACAAGCCTACAAATACTATAGATATATAGATTATAAAAAAAAATTATACGTATATATATAATACTATATTATTAATTAGAGACTAATAGGGTCTATTTTGAATTGGTGGCCCTTGTGCAGATGCATAACCTGAATACATGATAAAATATCGTAAATAAGAAACATCGAGCTCCACCGATTGATTGGATAAATAACAAATTGAAAGCAGACATTAAGTCACGGTCAGTAAAATCAAACAGGAACTTTGGGGCAAAAAAGGTAAACTAGGAAATAGTACAAACCAATATGACATGTAACCATTTGTAAATAAACAACCCTTTGAATTCAAACTAGAAAACAAAAAATAATGTTTTAGAGTCCTGTTATAGCATTCTAACATATGTTTGCCTATTATGTAAGACATAAGCAACCTTAAGAGACAATATTAGGAGATTGAGTTTAGCAGTTTGACAATTGACATATAACGAATTAACGATTGATTGTTGAGTAAGCAAGATTACCGGTAGGTGCATACACGGTTGTATCTCACCCAGCTTTCATCTATGTCAAAGCGATTTATCATCAGCGCACACAATTCACTATATATTTGAGGATTAAAACTTTAGACTCGGCGATGATAAAACTATCAGAGTATTGCATTCAAGGGTCACTAAAATGATCGTGTTCAACACAAAACGAGAAGACTTGCTTTAAGTTCCAAAAAAATATGGGCTGAAAAATAAACAAGAATCGGTGTAGAAACTGGAAACGCTAAAAGAACTAGTAGTACCTAATATAATTAATCAACAAACATCGGACATATATCTCAACGATTTAAATTCCATATATCTACACCAATAATTCAGCAATAAGCAAGAAGAACTGAGATAACATTGGATACAGACATTTTGATTCATTGTTACGAGACCTCTCTTTATTGATTAATAATAAATAAATTTATGCCACCACACAGTCATAAGCAAGAAAAACTGGGATAATCACTTTTTGCAGTATATCTGGATTTATTGATCCGAAAACTCCAATATATATGATAAAAACTTTGGTACCTCATGAAATTTTACGAATCTAAATCAAGTGATAGAAGAACATCTCACTGGAAATGTAACTAAAAATCGAACCTGACAGTCACGATTCAAATGCAACTGCAGAAACGGTATTACTGGTAATAAGAAACTGTTCAGTATAGGACCTTAACTTAAGCAACACGAAGCTCATAATCAAAATATGACATACCGGTCTATTGCTTACGCATTCCAGTCGAGTTTTTGATAAGAAAAATATTAGCTATATGTTTTATTTATGTATGTAACCATTCATAATAGCATTTCCCTGATTTTGAGTAAATATTCTGCAGTATTGAAACCAAATCATGGGTGTTCTCTTTTTACAAATGTGAAAAAATGTTTGTCAGTTTATCTACACACCAGTATATGCAACAACCTGTTTTCATAAAATTGTATACATTCATTTTTATCATCGGTCACAATTTCATTCAAAATAGTACCACGTCCCGTAAATAACTTTTCATCTACAAACAGTAACAATTTGAAACTACTATTGTAGTAAAGAAACTGGTAAGAAGGAACTCTTAAGCATAAGAAGACGGGCAAGGCAAACGATACGCAAAATGAGCAGCTTCAAATATAATGCCAAAATATTTGGCATCAACAAATTTAAACAGTTTATACTAAACCAGGTAGACAACATAGTAGACGAGACATAGAAGGTATACAACAAAGTAGCAACATAAAGCAGGACCCAACCATTGCACCATCATCGGTTAGTAGATGGAAAGTCTCCAAAAAACTTTTGGAGCAATTCCCTAGACCGGTCATGAGGCTCAAGAGTAGACAACAAGTGAATAATGAACGAGATAACTGATGGATTTACCAGGATCTTCCTATCGATCATTTCTTGTAGAAGAGGTAAGACCTTCAAAATCTCCTTGTTTTTCAGATATCCAAGAGAAATTATATTATAAGAATAGTAGTTCGAGAAACCCATACATTCTTCTATTTTCCGAAATAGTGCATGTGCTTCATCTAGTCGTTCATGTTCACAGAGGCCTTTAATTATGATGTTGTGAGTATATTGAACAGGCTGCAACCCTTTTGAAGGAATGTCCAAGTATAGCTTCCACGCATCATCATTCTTACTAGCTTTACACATTCCCTCAATTAAGTTATTGTAGATAGCAATATTAGGGACTAACCCACTGTGTTCAAGCTTTTGAAATAATGCCAATGCTTCGTTTAGATGCTTAATTATGGTCACAAAGACCATTTAACAGTATTGAAAATGTAGCCATGTTGGGGTTTTGACCACAAGCTTTCATCTCATCAAGAATTAAGAGTGCGTTATGAGGTTTGTCTACTATGCATAAACCATGGATAAGGGTGTTGTAGGTGGTCCTATCCGGAAGGAGTTTATGTTTTGGCATCTGTCTAAACTCTAAAGAGAGTGAATGGCCTCATTAATTTTTTTCATCTTGCAGTACCCATTGATCAAAGAAGTGTAGGTGACAACGTTTGGAGAACAACCTATTCCCACCATTCTATCAAATATTTTTCTCGCTTCATCGACATTGCCAATAAGGCAGTAACCATCAACTAATGCATTATACGTGAAAACATCAGGTTTACATCCTTTCTTGACCATCCGATCAACGACTTCTCTTGCGTCTTTCACCATTCCTTCTTTACAATAGCCATTAACTAAAATATGGAAGATACGGTTATCTGGAAAAATATTTCGAAGTGCCATTTCAGTCAAAAGTTCCATAACCTCTTTCCACTGGCATGCAGTACAAAGGCCTTGGATTAAAAAACTGTATGTGATAACATTTGGTAAACAGCCTCTCCCAGTCATTTCACTTGACACTTTTCTTGCATCGATAACTTGTCCAGAAGAGCAATACCCATCAACCAGTGAAGTATAGGTTACAACATCAGGTTCGACTCCTTTCAGGATCATCAGTTGAACCATATTTCTTGCTTCTTCCATCTGTCCATCTTTTCCGAATGAATTTATTAAAACAGTATAAGTAATAATCGCATTCGGAAAGACTTTTCTTTTAACCATTTCCTCCAAAAGTTTAACTGCCTGTTTCCTCCTACCCGTATTGCAAAGGCCTTGAATCAAGGTGGTATATGTTACTAAGTCCGGCTGGAACCCTTTCCGATTAAACTGTTAGGTTCTTGGCCAAGTTTTAAAATCAATGCAAATATAGAGAAGCCCAAATCAGTTCGATTCAAACGGCAATAACATTTTATAAGAAGACTTGGTGTCCAAATAACATTAGTACTACTATATGAATCTATTTGTCTATTGTAAATAGGTACGTATACAATGCTATTGCTAAGTTTTGCTTGTTAATTGTTGTCACATAAGTAAAAAATTTGATTTTAATTTACACCATCACATTTTAAAGTTGGTCTTTAGTTATAGTTTTACACTAGCAAATGTTTTAAATGGATTAATGGAGATGCTCTAAAGAGAAGTACTATATTTGAGCAGGGGCACATTTATCTTTGCAGAAAATATATGTGTAAAAAGAAATATATTAGTACAAGGCTTTATAGGACTAATATAGCTGTATTTTAGGATTGTGCACATCTATAGCTTACTTAATGTATAATAAAATATACCTATGACAACGCTAGCTATAAAAAAGTGGTATTCTAAATTCTAATACTACATGTCTAGAATTGCTATATGCATGAGATATGCTCTTTTGTCTTATACAATTGTATATGGTAAGATATCTAGTAGTTAGTACTTTGGTACAAGTGTACTTTTAAGTTTTAACACACTGAGATGACATTTGTTTTAAAAATAAGTATCCATGTGTTACTTTTTTACTATTTCTTCTTTATAAAAAAAAATGTTTTTAAATTGAATACTTCTGGATTTCTCAGTATTTCTTATTTGTGGGTTTGTAGAATGATCATGCTAGAATATGTAAAAGGATTAAAAATATAGATTTTTTTTTATATGTAACAAGTAATCGAACACAAAAATGGTAATAACAAGATTACTTGTAAAAAAAAACATTACTCCGTCCCACAATACTTACAATATACTATTTTGGGCTGTTTCACAATATAAGTCTATTTTTTCAAAATAAAAAAGAATTTTGTGTAATATTACATATTTGCTCATACTTTTAGTTTCAAGGAAAATATGCATGAATAAAAATGGGATAAAAAATGAAAATAAAATATAAAAAGAATATAATAATTGTGTTTAATTAATAAGTTAAAGTTTTTCCGTATATTTTGAAACCGAGTAAATACTATTTTACAAGAAAGGGAGTTGGCGTCAAGATGACCCCACTCCACTAGCCATCTCACATCAAATAACTAGTTTAATTAGTGCTTACTTTTAGATTATTGAAACTAATTAGTACAATATATTATTGAAACTAACTCGTAAACATTCTTTGATAATATGAAAATTATCTAGTAATCCTATAGGATGTCGTTTCACACGCTTCTTAACATGTATATTTCGGGTACCACGAATGATCGAAAGAGTCTGATTTTGAAATGATCATTTATCCAAGAAGGATTCTGATTTTGAAATGATCGAAAGAGTCAAAAAAATGTCTTTTAAAAACATGTAGAAAATTTTAATTTACCACCCATCATTAGTTAGACTAGTCGAAGAACTCCTCATCACATTGAGTATCAACCACGTTCAGTCTCGGTCTCCTATAGCGAAGTAATACACAACTAGCATATTTGAACGAGGGCTTATTCGGTGGACTATTACGCTTGCCTCGTACCAAGCTTCTTAGTCAAGGTGTGATTTGCCAAATTTGGTTAGGATTTTGACAGTGTTTTCAAACTATATTGATTGTTGATGGTACATTTTTTTTTTTTTTATAATAAACTAATGAACTTTAGCCATGATTTTTCTATATTATCAAATAAAGCGACAATTAGCCTAAAAGTACATTAGTCTCCGTGAAGCACTAATGTTCAGGTACACGTCGATCAAAATTTGTAAAGACCACGAAATGCTATCTAATAACGACACAATTTTTTTTAATTTTTTTTGAGTTTGATATTATGTTTTCTTAAATTTGACGATACTGATGTAACTGAAATAAATACCGAATAATCGTGTTGTTTCTAAATAAGTTGTCGGAATTGCACACACCAGGTCGTTTTATTAAAAAAAACTTATTTCTCAAACACTAAAACAAAAAACGAATAGAAATTTACGAATTAGGTATTAGAAATATTATAAAAGACGTAAGACAATAACTAGGCAAAATAGCTCCGTTGGGCCTAATACTCACAAGTTCCGCTTAATCCCATATAATCTATCACGCATTTAATCTCCGACTTATCTACTGCTAGACTCAACTTTTAGACATTGGATATTGATACGGTCCAAATTTTTACATTCTCGGATTATCGTGAAGACCTGAAACATAGAAAAAGAAAAGAATTAGAAGAAATTTAATAATATTAAAATAGGAGAATATTAGTTATAAGTCACATTTTACAAGATTTTTTAAATGGAAGTCCTGTACCGAAATTTTTTTAAGCTCCTGTCACCCAGCCCAATAAAAAAGACCTTAAAATATGTTTTTAAGTTTAAAAAATAACTTATAATCTATACGGGAAAGATATTAAAATGTAAAAAAGAGATTAAAAATTGTTTTTAAGTTTAAAAAAGATATTATAATCTACACGAGAAATATATCAAAGTGTACAAAAATAACTTAAAAACTGATTTTTAGTTTTTTTTTTTTAGTGTTTGTTTGAATTATTAAGTAGAAAAAAAAATACAAAAAAATTAGGAAAATAATTTTTTTTTATCACTTGTAAGTTGATCTTGAAATTCCTATCCGCTGTTCTAGATGCAGTTTTGCAGTAAGGTTCCAAGTGAGGTTGGAACTGCAGTTGGAACCAAGTGTATTAATGGACAGAACTGTTTTAAAATTAAATGTACTTGAAAATAATTCACACGCACATTTAACAACGGAGTTCACCTAACTAGGCTACGTCTCCGGGGCACTTACCCAGATTATGATATTATAAAAAGCTTACAATATATGACTCAAGTCTTAATGAAAAACTTAGACTCCCTCTAGGTTTTTCTGCCTATCACTATATTGCTCCTACTCTATAACTATCAAATATAAATCAATGGCATCCCACCATTGTTTTCTTTTTGAAGCTCACGTGTATTCTCTCTAGAAAATAAGTTCTTTATAATTTAGAACACACAAACTTTTACAAGCTAAGTTATCAAGTATATATGCAAGTAAAACAATCTTCTATTCTTCAATATCTTTTGATTGTTTTTGACTTGTTGATTTGCTTCAATCTTCCCATGCATTGCGTGATACTTCAGCATTGATTGACTCCAATCATCATTGGTTGATACCTGATTGATAACAAGCTTAAAAGTAGGAGTTAGTATTTTCCTTTAACTAGGAAACATATAAAGATAATATCTTTTTAAAGATTCTATCTTTCCATATCATTTAACTCCATATAGTCAATCTTCAAACGTGTCTTTACTGAATATATAAAGATCAAAGATTTGACACAAGTGATAAGGATAATCATAATAGAAGAGATCATATTCAAAAGGAAACAACCTTATAAATTAATCTCTTTACAACTTTAATACAACATCTTTCCTTAACACTTTGATATTCCTCAATAACCACATATTAATCCTTTAAGATCATTTGAGAATATATCCTGCATACTTTAAAACACATAATTATTATTAAAGAATAGTTATGCAGATAAATAGAACTTAAACAGAATTCTGCTGGACAACAGGTTAGAACTGAGGTTGCAACTGGTACTTGAAACCTGTCAGCCAAGGTTGCAACTGAGGTTGCAACTGGTACTTGAAACCTGTCAGTACTGTCTTAGTTCTTAACAACAGTTAGGATTTATAGTGAAAAACCAATAGACAATAAACAATGTTTAGACCAGAAATCTGGTCCTAACAATCTCCCCCTTTGTCATTGGTTTTGACAAATCAATAAAGTTTATAACTCATCCCAACCACCTGCAAATTCAATATCAGTAAGCTCCCCCTGTATGTTAGAATTGCAGGCATATTATATAAGCACAATGTATGTGCACAAGTAAGTTTTCAGACCTGTTTCAAGTTTAAAGGCATTCATACTTCAACAAGATATCAAGATATTTTCAGAAGGAAATTACAGAATGACCAAACAGATTAAAACCAAACAGGCATAAAATTGTCTTAATACAGCATAATTGAAAAACAGAATAAAGTCTTGAAAACATCAAAATAATAAAGTCTTGAAAACATGAGAGAAAAACACATAAACTTTCCCATTACTCCCCCTATTTGACAGAACCAGGACACACTAGTCACTTGGAATGTCTGTAAAGGGTGCCTTTTCCCTAAGAGGTCTGTCTTGAACCACATTTTCATCAACTTCATCATCACTGCTGATTGAAAAACCATCATTGCTATGAGTAGCTTCACTACTATCTTCTTCTTCATCTTCAACTGTATTTGCCAACAGCTCTTTGATCAGATAATCATCAGTATCCAATTCAGCTCTCCTCTCTTCATTGTAAGCCAATCTCTGTTTCAAATACCACCTCACTCCTTTCTTCTTTGTTGAGGAGGCAGCAGAAGGCTCTGCCTCTTTTTCTTTACCTTTCTCACCAGAAATATCATTGACATGCCCTTCCTTTAACAGCTTAGCAGAAATATATAGGGCAGTTGGACACTCAGTGAAAGGTTCATTCTTGATACTTATTGGGGAATCTCTACCAAGAGAAGAGACTTGGCCCAGAATAAGATTAGATATGAGGCAGGGGAAAGGAAGCAGAATGGATGGTGAATTATCATCACTAAATTCCTTTATAAGATTAAAGATATGAAGGCCAAAGTTGATGGGTAGTGAAGACATAATCTTGTACAGAAAAATAGCCATATCTTTGTTGACTTTTGAAGATTGTTTGGTGGGTGTCCAGTTAAACCTAGCTATTTTGTGCAACACAGCAGCACTTAATGTGAGAGAGGATGTTTTGATGGAAAAACCATCAAACCTAGTGTTCTTCCCAGTTAGAATTAAAGCTAGAATTTCTAAATCTGGTTCAACATTGTTGTCTACAGTAGGACTGGGACAACACAGATAGTCATTAATCAACTTAGGAGTGAAATCCAAAGTTACACCTCTCAAAAACACCCTTCCATACTTAGGATTACCCTCTTCAAAGACACCACTGCTCAAATTGGAATAGAATTCTTTTACAACAGCAGGGTAATAGGAGTCTGCATAACAAATAGTTTTGGCTAATCCAACAGCAGAGAGTAATTTCTCAACATACACCTGTATATGAGGATAGCTAACCAAATTAAGCCTTCTTTCACACAGAATTTCTTTACTAGCCATTCCCCTAAACCTCCTATATGTTGTCCTACTCCAGAAACGAGGATCAACATTATTGACTGTTGGAACATACTCAAACTTAGCTATAGCAGGGTCAGTATCAAAATTCCTTCTAGCACGCTTCTTAGTGCGCTTAATTTTGGGTGAGGAAGACTCACTTACCTTTGATTTGGAACCTTGACGAGTTGGAGATTTATTCAGAAAATCTCTGAGGGTGCAATCATCATCAGAATTGGGGTTTTTGGACATGGTTTCAACTGGGAGGTTTCAACCGTACTTAGAACCTGGTAGTGGGTTTTTCTGAAAAACTAGGGTTTTACAGAGGACTAACGATTTTACAGAGATAGGGAGAGAGAGTAATTCTGTAAAGAGTAATTGATTTTGGATAGTAAAAAGAAGTTAGTATAAATAGCAATAAAGACCAAATCTTTTTGAAATTGGAAATAGATACATGCAAATCAATTTAGAGACAGATTTTGGCTTAAAAATAGGAAGTATTTTATCAACAGAATTTTGAAAACTAAATCATACTATAATCATGACAGAAACAGTTTGCATTAAGATAAATTCAGCCAATTACACAGATAAACATTCCTTTTTCAAAACAGATTCATCCAAAATTTGAAAAATTCAAAAATTGAAGCTTTTTAAGGAAATTTGACTTGATTCAAGATAGAGAACACTTAAACAGATATCTAATTTTTAAGGGAACAAAAGAAACCTAGCAATTTACTCAAGAAAATATGTTTATCAAAGAATAACTCTAATAAAGATTAAATCTTAGGAGCTTAAATTGAGCAAATCCGTTTTTATTTCTACACAAAAACTAGTTTGATGACCTCAGCAAGGAAAGAGTATAAGTGATGTCAAAAATAACAAGACTTTGTCTTGGCAGTTATAGAATAGACTGAGGTTTCAACTGATGTTGCAACTGAGCTTGCAACCAGTATTTTTAACACGAGGTTTCAACTGGAGTTGTAACTGAACTTCTAACCAGTTATTGAGAGTATGAGGTTTCAACTGAGGTTGCAACTGAACTTGCAACCAACAAAAAAAATATGCACTTTGTGCTTGCAACTCTATTACCAGAGAGGTTTTTAAGGACAAGTTACCTCACATCTGTTTTTGAGACACCAAAAAGCGGCTTTTTCAAAACAAAAACATCATAGCTCAAAATAAGACTTTAACCTTAGAAATAAAATTTATTAAAGGTACTCAACACAGACATATTTAGCAAAAGTATTCAATTAGATTGATAATGACATACCCCTATGTCACTTCTTAATGATTCAAACTTGTTTGTATCAAGGGGCTTTGTGAAAATATCTGCTAATTGTCTTTCAGTTGAAACATGTTCTAAAATTAAGCTCTTTTCTTCAACTAGTTCTCTAATAAAATGATGCCTTAGATCAATGTGTTTGGTTCTGGAATGTTGAACTGGATTTTTAGCTAAATCTATAGCACTTTTGTTATCACAAAACAAAGTTAATATTTCTTGTTTGACATTATAATCAGTTAACATCTGTTTCATCCATATAAGTTGAGTGCATCCACTTCCAGCTGCAACATATTCTGCCTCAGCAGTAGATAAAGATATGCAATTTTGCTTTTTACTGAACCAAGAAACAAGGTTGTTTCCAAAATAAAAACAACCACCAGAAGTACTCTTTCTATCATCTATGTTTCCTGCCCAATCTGCATCACAGTAGCCACTTAGAAAATGGTTTGTATCTTTGGAATACCATAGGCCTAGGTGAAGTGTTCCTTTTACATACCTTAGAATTCTTTTGACAGCTAGAAGATGAGGTTCTAAAGGATTTGCCTGATATCTGGCACAAACTCCTACACTTAGGCAAAGGTCTGGTCTACTAGCAGTTAAATACAGCAAACTTCCAATCATGGATCTATAAAGACTTGGACAGACAGTTTTACCTTTATCATTTTTGGACAGTTTAAGGGTAGTACTCATAGGAGTTCTCTTCTCTTTACTCTCACTCAGACCAAACTTTTTAACAAGATTGTCTGCATACTTACTTTGGCACAGAAAAATGCCTTTCTCATTCTGTTTAACTTGCAATCCTAGAAAGTAAGTAAGTTCACCTCCACCACTCATTTCAAATTCATTCTTCATATCAGAAATGAATTCTTCTATCCTTTTATTAGAGGTAGAGCCAAAGACAATGTCATCAACATAGATTTGAGCAATTATTATGTCCTTTGTGGTTTTCTTAGTAAACAAAGTTTTATCAACTCCTCCTCTGTTAAAGCCTTTTTCAATCAAGTACTTGGTTAATCTATCATACCAAGCTCTAGGAGCTTGTTTTAGGCCATACAATGCCTTTTTTAACAAATAGACATGTTCAGGAAAGTTAGGATCCTCAAATCCCTTAGGTTGACAGACATAAACTTCTTCATTAATCACACCATTCAGAAAAGCACTCTTTATGTCAAGTTGAAACAGTTTAAAATCATACAGACATGCAAGAGACAGTAGCATTCTAATGGATTCAATTCTAGCTACTGGAGCAAAGGTTTCATCAAAATCAATTCCCTCAATTTGTGTATAACCCTGAGCTACCAACCTAGCTTTATTTCTGATAATAACTCCATCCTCATCACTTTTATTTCTAAAAATCCATTTAGTCCCTATAATATTTTTATTAGAAGGTCTGGGTACTAAAGTCCATACATCATTTCTCTCAAATTGATGCAACTCATCTTGCATAGCTATAATCCATTCACTATCTTCTAAAGCTTCTTTTATATTCTTAGGTTCTAACTGAGAAATATAACAAGCAAAGTGAACAACATTATTTCTTTTACCTCTGGTTTTCATACCTGAAGCAACTTCTCCTATGACATTGTCAAGAGAGTGATTTTTCTGAGTCCTCACATAGCGTGGCTTGCTTGTTGTTGGCATAGCAGATCCATCTTCTTCTGATTCTGTTGAATTCTGAGTTTCAACTTCAGTTCCAACCTCAGTTCCAACCTCAGTTGTAACTTCAGTTGCAACTGGACTTCCAACCACTATGGGACTCCTAGTTTGTTGAGTTTCTTCTTTGTCTTTTTCTGCAATCTCAGGCTGTTCATTATCACCTGTAATCTCATCAACAGTTTTTAGGTCATCAAATAACACATTATAAGATTCCATAACACAGTTGGTTCTTTGATTGAAGACTCTGAATGCTCTACTATTTTGAGCATAACCAAGAAAAATCCCTTTATCACTTTTAGAGTCAAATTTACCAAGATGCTCTCTATCTCTGAGAATGTAACAGACACACCCAAAGACTTGAAAATACTTAACATTGGGTTTTCTACCTTTCCATATTTCATAAGCTGTCATGGAAGTGCCTTTAGTAATATAAACTCTATTAACTATATGACAGGCAGTATTAACAGCTTCAGCCCAAAATCTGTTGGCAAGTTTCTTAGAGTTAAGCATGACTCTAGCCATTTCCTGAATGGTTCTATTTTTCCTTTCAACTATGCCATTTTGCTGTGGAGTCTTAGGAGCAGAGAACTCATGACTAATACCTAAGGAGTTGCAGAACTCTCTAAACTTACTGTTCTCAAATTCTGTTCCATGATCACTTCTAACCCTAGCAATATTACCACTGGTTGAACCTTTTTCAAGTTGAAGTTTTAAGCACAAAGTTTTGAACAGTTCAAAAGTTTCAGTCTTATCTTTTAAGAACACTACCCAAGAGTATCTGGAGAAGTCATCAACAACTACCAGAATGTACTTCTTACCACCTATACTAGCAGTTTGCATAGGCCCCATCAAGTCAATATGAAGAAGTTCTAGGACTCTCTTAGTGTAGATTTGACTTATACTTTTGTGAATACTTTTGGTTTGTTTACCTATAGCACAGTCACCACAGACACTTTGAGTTTTAGCACTCAGTTTAGGAATTCCTCTTATCAATTCATTTTTAACAAGCTTATCAAGAGTTTTGTAATTCACATGCCCAAGCCTTTTATGCCAAATATCCACATTATTAGTAATGGCTTGATTACACCTACTTTGAGGCAATTCTTTTTCAGCTTTTTCAAACACATAGCAGCTGTTGGTTGATCTAACTCCAGTCATGATTAAATCATTGTTAAGATTAGTAATTAGACACCTTTCTTTGTCAAATTTAACAATCATTTTGTTATCACAGAGTTGACTGATACTAATAAGATTAGCTTTTAGACCATCAACAAGAAAAACATCCTCAATATCAGGCATTCCAGGTTTGTTCAAGGTACCTTTACCAACAATTTTACCTGTATCTCCACCTCCAAACACAACAGTGTTTCCTGTAAGAGTGGTGACATTTTTAAGGAGACTAGCAGTACCTGTCATGTGCTTAGAGCAACCACTGTCAAAATACCAATCATTAGAAGTAACAGCATTCAAAGAGTTAATGACAGCTTTGTTGTTAGCAATTAAGATAGCTTTTTCTTTAACTTTCCAGACCCAGTTCAAATTTTTATTAATAGAAGCTAACCAGGTTTTCTGAGAAATATACCTTCTGTTTCTTTTCAAATAACACTGGATTTCAGAATGACCAGGTTTCTTGCAGAAATTACACAGCTTCAACCTAAAATTACTTTTATTCTTAAAGCTATTCAGTTTATTCATGGTTGCAACTGAGGTTATAACTGAGCTTCCAACCTTCTTTACAAAAACCTGAGTTTTATTCCTGGTTGCAACTCTGGTTGCAACTGAGCTTCTAACCTTGTTTTCAAAATTATGAGTTTTAGCTTTAGCAACAGCTTCAATAAAGGTGGTTTTTCCTGTACTTTTACCACCATAGTAACCTAGACCACTGATATCTTTAGAACCTCTAGAATATGACAGCATGTAATCTAATTTTTCTGAAGCAGAAACATTCATCAGTTTTATTTTCTTTTTGGTTTCAGTAAGTTCAGCCAGTTGTAAGTTCATCTTCTCAGTAAGACTTTTAACCTCATCTTTTAGATTAACATTAAGTTTGCTTATGATCAAGGTTTGTTTACTCAGACATTTATACTTTTCATAAAGAACAAGATATTGCTGGGAAATGTCTTCATCAGAAGGTTCTTCCTCATCACTGCTGTAGGTTTTAAGAGTGGTTGTAACTTCAGTTGAAACATGTTCACAGTCACTTTCATAAGTAGGTTCTTTTTCAGTGATTATTCCCATAAAGTTAACAAAATTAGACTCATCCTCTTCATCACTGTTGCTCTCAGAATCACTATCACTATGAGTGGATATATAGGCATTTTTGTTCCTTTTTAAAGTATTAGCACACTCAGCCTGAATATGACCAAAGCCTCTACATTCTCTACACTGAATCTCTTTAGGCTTATAATCTTTGTTATCCTTCTCTTTAGAATTCCACTTACCAGTAGAGTTATTATTGAACCTGGATTCTGTCTTAAATTGGTTATCCTTTTTCTGAAAGTTTTTAGAAGAACCAGTATCATCCTCTTTTCTCTTGTAAAACTTTTTGAAGACCTTTTTAGCAAAGAAAGCTAGCTGTTCTTCATCACTTATTTTATCACAGACATTAGGTTCAGATTTCTTAGCCTGAAATGCTATTCCCTTTTCTGGTCTTTTTGGTTTAAAAAATTTCAGCTCATGAGTGCTTAGATTTCCTATAAGTTCTTCAAGTTTAAGATTATCTAAGTCTGTAGATTCTTCAATAGCAGTAACTTTTATTTCAAACCTTTCTGGAAGTGATCTAAGAGTTTTCTTAACAAGTTTAGCATCACTGTATTTTTCACCTAAGGTTCCAGCTTGATGAGCAATGTGGCAGATTCTACCATTAAATTGTTCAATATTTTCATCTTCCTCCATTCTTAGGTTTTCAAATTGAGAAGTTAACTGTTGAAGTTTGAAAGCTTTTACTTTAGTAGTTCCTTCAAAAGTAACTTGCAAAATATCCCATGCCTCTTTAGCAGTTTCACAGTGAGAAATATACCTGAATACACTGAGAGTTACACCAGCAAAAATCAAGTTTATGGCTGTTGAGTTGGCACTTGATTTCCTGTCTTCATCAGCAGACCATCTGTCTTCAGGTATAAAGACCAGTTCTCCTTCACTATCAATGGCAGTTGGAGCCTCCCATCCATACATCACAGTTTTCCATGCCTGTTCATTCTGCTGTTTGATGAAGGACCTCATTCTGATCTTCCATACTCCATAGTTTACTCCTCCTTCAAGCAATGGAGGTTTGTTGAAGGCGTTTCCTTCCCTCATTAAGTCCATTTTTATTAGAACACAGGATCAACACTAAGTAAAGTCTAGTGTAAAGCTCTGATACCAATTGAAATTCCTATCCGCTGTTCTAGATGCAGTTTTGCAGTAAGGTTCCAAGTGAGGTTGGAACTGCAGTTGGAACCAAGTGTATTAATGGACAGAACTGTTTTAAAATTAAATGTACTTGAAAATAATTCACACGCACATTTAACAACGGAGTTCACCTAACTAGGCTACGTCTCCGGGGCACTTACCCAGATTATGATATTATAAAAAGCTTACAATATATGACTCAAGTCTTAATGAAAAACTTAGACTCCCTCTAGGTTTTTCTGCCTATCACTATATTGCTCCTACTCTATAACTATCAAATATAAATCAATGGCATCCCACCATTGTTTTCTTTTTGAAGCTCACGTGTATTCTCTCTAGAAAATAAGTTCTTTATAATTTAGAACACACAAACTTTTACAAGCTAAGTTATCAAGTATATATGCAAGTAAAACAATCTTCTATTCTTCAATATCTTTTGATTGTTTTTGACTTGTTGATTTGCTTCAATCTTCCCATGCATTGCGTGATACTTCAGCATTGATTGACTCCAATCATCATTGGTTGATACCTGATTGATAACAAGCTTAAAAGTAGGAGTTAGTATTTTCCTTTAACTAGGAAACATATAAAGATAATATCTTTTTAAAGATTCTATCTTTCCATATCATTTAACTCCATATAGTCAATCTTCAAACGTGTCTTTACTGAATATATAAAGATCAAAGATTTGACACAAGTGATAAGGATAATCATAATAGAAGAGATCATATTCAAAAGGAAACAACCTTATAAATTAATCTCTTTACAACTTTAATACAACATCTTTCCTTAACACTTTGATATTCCTCAATAACCACATATTAATCCTTTAAGATCATTTGAGAATATATCCTGCATACTTTAAAACACATAATTATTATTAAAGAATAGTTATGCAGATAAATAGAACTTAAACAGAATTCTGCTGGACAACAGGTTAGAACTGAGGTTGCAACTGGTACTTGAAACCTGTCAGCCAAGGTTGCAACTGAGGTTGCAACTGGTACTTGAAACCTGTCAGTACTGTCTTAGTTCTTAACAACAGTTAGGATTTATAGTGAAAAACCAATAGACAATAAACAATGTTTAGACCAGAAATCTGGTCCTAACAGATCTACATTTAAATGTTTTATGAGAGTAGTGAGTTATGAATAAAAATATTATTGAAATTTGACATCACACCGATGAGAGTGAGAGAAATGAAACTTTAGAATTAAGTTAAAAAAAATAAGAAAACTGCTTAACGTTTGACACATTAGTTATTGATATAATATTTAAATAAACTAAACATGGACTAAAAACATACTCCTACTACGATATAATGTAAATAATCATATTCATAAATGTATTTTAGCTAGTAAACTCATACCCAATAATAATAAGATTAAATAAACTATATATATATATATATTATTTTTTAAAATGTTAATAAACTATATATGATGACACGTGAATATGGTATTTTTCAGATGTGAGTTTTAAAACACCGGATGGTAGTAGTAACTAGTAACTTCCTGAAACTTAGTACTTAAAAAAACCGTTTATAAAAAACGGAAATTAAAACATATATTAATAAAAATAAAATAAAATAAAAACGTTTCTTCCATAAACGCTAGATCCACCTCAATAATCATATAGGTATGGTGACGAACTATATGATTAACGTTTAAAATTAAAAGAAATTCATCAATTTAGATATAAAAATTTTACCGATCAAAATTACAGGTATTTTTATATAGAAAAATTATTTAGGCACACAGAGGAGTGAGTATAAAACAATTAACGGGTATCCTAGTTAGGCCAGCTCCAACTCAATCATAAGACTATTAAGTGGAAACATACTAAAACCATTTTTCCCCCATAAAATTAAAACACACCGTTTACTAAAACCGAAATTAAAAACAAATAGTAAAAAAAATAGAAATAGAAAAAGAAAAATGATCAAATAAAACAGAAATAGAAAAAGACGTGTCCAGACTTCCTAATATAAATATATATATCTAGACTTTCTAAGGATGAAGCTAGTAACCCGGGCATTTTGAAACAGTTATTTTATTTGACTGTATATCATACGGTCATTTTAATCACCGTTAGATTATAATATGTATGGTTAGATGGGTTTTTTCAATAACTAATTTATTTTTTCTATTTTCAACACATTAGAATTTGATAAATTAAAAACAAATTGTACAACACTAAAACTCAAATAAAAATATAGAAACCCTAGATGGACTATACTAAACTTAAATACTAATCAAAATTTTTAAAAAAACATATTAATTTAGCATATTTTTATGCAAATGGGTCTTGGAGCAATCACAAAGACGGGGTGTTCTAATGAAATACCACTAGTAAGAGGAGGGGTGGGTTCGGTCCGATTCGGTTCGGTTTTTACCGAAACCGAGCATATTTTTCGGTTCGTTTTTTTCGGTTCCGGGCTTTTTATTTTTTGGACCAAACCCGACCGGTTTTTTCCGGTCTGGTTTTGGGTTTTTTTCGGTTTTTCGGCTTTTTTCGGTTTCGGTCTTTTTTGGTTCGGTTTTATTGAAAACCGAATCCGACCCGAAATTTTTTCGGTTTTTCGGTTTCGGTCTTTTTCAGTTCGGTTATCGGTTCGCTTTTTCCGGTTTTTCACCCAGCCCTACAAATACCTAGATTTGCTAGTCAAATTCATACACACCCATGCCGGACCATTGATCGAGTCGACAATCACATTAAAACTGAACCTGACTGGTTTACACTTATTTATAGACGCAAATTCGCTACGGCCCACCCCCAAAATAAAATTCATTTCATACACAAAAATCAAAATGAAAAAAACGTGACGATATCAACATCGTAAAACCAATTTTTTTTAAGATAATAAGCTAGTAGCAACAAATGTAAAAAAATACATTTAGTATGTTACGTTATCATTAATTAACAATTTATCCACTATTAACGAATAATGTATCTATTAATAGAAACCGGCAAAACTACAGTAACTACATATCACAATTGACGTCTAGACTTCCATTTTTCATTTAGATACCCGATTCTGACAGAATTTATAGATAAATATATGGATCCATAAAAATAACATGGCTAGGATTTATTTTTTGCAATAAAAGGGACCGTTTACTAAAAACCGAAAAAACACAAAAAAAAGAAAGAATAATTCCCTAAACGACAGCTCCACCCCAATCATTAGCCTCTCTCTCTCTCTAAAACTCCATGGATATCTCTCTCTCTACAATCCCACCCCCCAAACCCCCCTTCCTCATATAAACACACACACACACACAAAAACACCTACTAAACTCTTAAAGCAATGGAATTAGTATACATCTTCTATTATAATAAGCAAACACAAGAGTAGATTTTCCAAATTTAATTTTAAATAATACCCTTTTTTACTAATTACCCTGTTACCCAATTTCCATCTTCATATTCCATTCCTTTTTTTTGTTTTCCAACTTTTATCGATTTCCCCTACAGATTTTCATTTTCTCCTAAAACAATGGAATTAGTAACGGGGGACAAATATTTAGACTCGTTAGTCAGATTCATACATACCCAGACCGGGCCCTTGATCGAGTCGACAATCACGTTAAAACTGAACCCGATCGGCCTACACTACCTCCAGACCCGTTTAGAGTCGTTATCAGAGCTGGAGGCACTGCTGGCGAACGCGCCTGTGGATTATCTTCGCGCTTATGTATCGGACTTGGGTGATCACCGTGCGTTAGAGGGGGTCCGGAGGATCTTACGTCTGTTGAGCTCCGTCAAGGTGGGGTTTCTCGGTTTATTTTAGGTTTTTTTTTTTTTTGTTTGAAAATGTATTGCTATAGGGTCTGTTTGGAAACTGTTTTTTTTTTTAATTTGATTTATGGATTTCTGAAGGGGTTAGGAGGATCTTAAGGCTGTTGAGTTCCGTTAAGGTGATTTTCTCGGTTTTGTAGCTATTGGTTTCTTTTTTTTTGGAGAATAAATTTGTTAGTAGATTTTTAGCTTTTCAAAAAGCTAGCTTTAGGGGTAAAACAGATCAAAGAAACTAGCTTCCGGGTCAAAAAAGCTAAAAAAATTAATTTTGGGGACAAAAAAAGCTTAGCGGTTGAGCTCGGTGAAGGTGGTCTCGGTTTTTTTTAGCTATTAGTTCATTTTGTTTCTTTGAAAATAAATTTGTTAGTACTCGCTCCGTTTCAATTTGTAAGTTCACTAGGGGAATTCCATTTAAGGGCAAAATTACCTAGCAAAACTTTATATTTATGGAAATTGACTTATAATGTGTAACAACCAGAAATAGTATTCTGGACTTGGGGGATCACCACACCTTGGAGGAGGTGAGGAAGAGCTTACGCCTGTTGAGCTCGGTCAAGGTGGGCTCGGTTTTAGTGCATGTTTGGCAACTACTTTTTTAGTTTTTTGATTAAAAAACCCATGGGTGTTTGGTATGTCAGTTTTTTTGGCTTTTAAAAAGCTAGCTTATGGGTCAAAAAGGCTAAGAGATTAGATTCTCAAGAAATGAAAAAAAATCTAATAGAATGTGTTTGTATATTTACAACTAAGTTAAAATAGGTGACCACTGACTTATCAATAAAAATAAGTTATGTCAGTTACAAGTAAAAAAGTTACACTGGTGCCAAGCGCTACACTTGTGAGGATCTTAGGCCTGTTGATCTCGGTCAAGGTGGCTTGGTTTTAATTCTTTCTTTTGTTTCTTTGAAATTGAACTGCTATTAGTTTTTTTTTTGTTTCTTTGAAAATGTACTGCTATAGGGTTTGTTTGGCAACTGGTTTTTTAGTTTATTTTTGGATTTCTGTTTTTTTTTTGGGTGCTTGAACAGTCAGATTATTTAGCTTTTTAAAAGGAAATTTTTAGGCTATGTGTGTCTTCGGCAATTGCTTTTCTAAGAAAAAAACTACAGGTGTTTGGTTTGTTAAAAAAGCTAGCTTTTGGGTGAATAAAGCTAAAAACAGTAGCCTTCAGGTTAGAAATGCTAAATGACTAGGTTTGGGGTTAAGAAAAAGCTACAGTAATTAGCTTTCGAGGTAAAAAAAACCCTCAAAAACAGATAAGTTAGGAATTTGGTGCTTTTTCAGAATTTGGAGGGGGTCAGGAGATCTTAAGGCCGTTGAGCTCGGTCAAGGTGAGCTCGGTTTTAGTTTTTTCTTTTGTTTATTTGAAAATGTCTTGCGATAGGGTCCGTTTGGCAACTTTTTTTAAGTTGATTTTTTTATTCAGATTACTGCTTTTAAAAGGCAGATTTAAAGGCTAAAAAATTTTAAACTCTGAATTTTAGTGGATTTCTAAAACAGACTGTTTAAAGCGGATTTGGGACCGGAATACCAAACTACCCTAGAAGTTTTATGTATTTATTTTTTGTTTTAGTTTTTATGTTGCTATAAGGTGGTATCGGTACGGTATTGGATGGGGTTTTGAAAATAAACTGCTTTAACTTTTTTATTTTATTTTTGGGTTTCTTTGAAAATAAATTTTTCTCTATTGAGAATGTTAGTGTTTTACACTTTCTTCCTAGATTTTCTAAGGAAAAAAAGCTACAGGTGTTTGGTTTGTTAGCTTTTTAGCTGAAAAAAGCTAGCTTTCGGGTTAAAAAAAGCTATACAAAACTAGCTTTCGGGTAAAAAAAGTTCAAAAACAGAGAAGTTAGGAATTTGGTGCTTTTTCAGAATTTGGAGGGGGTAAGGAGGATTTAACGCCTATTAAGTCCAGTGAAGGTGGTCTCGTTTTTTGCTATATTTCCTTTTGGTTTCTATGAAAGTAAACTGCTATAAGGTTTTTTTTTATGTAAGGTGGTTTCGGTATTGGATGGGGCTTTGAGGGACCCTACGCCGGTGAATTTGGCTATGTTCGGGAGGTTGAAGGTGTTGGAGCTAAGAGGGTGTGACTTGTCCACGTCAGCTGCTAAGGGGCTGCTTGAGCTTAGGCATACTCTTGAGAAACTCATTTGTCATAACTCAACTGTAAGTTACTCCTTTCTTTTATTTTATATTGTTATTAAAATGAGCTGTTAAGAATGTTGGTGTTTTAGATTTTGTGCGTCTTTGGTGTGACTGCTTTTCTTCTTAGCTTTTCTCTTAAAATAAGCTATAGGTGTTTTGTTTGTTAGGTTTAAGAAAAGGTAGCTTTCAGGTCGAAAAAGCTAAAAGAAACTAGCTTTCGGGTCGAAAAGGCTAAATAAAGACTAGGTTTCGGGTAAAAAAGCTAAGAAATTTAAAAAACATAGTTAGAATTTTTTTTAGCTTTCGAGGAGAAAACATTACCTGCCTCCACTCGTTATTCGAGCTCGAGTTCCCTTTGTCCAACGCTCCCGTGGATTACCTGCGCGCTTACGTGTCCGTCCTGGGCGATCACCGTGTCTTGGAGGGGGTAAGGAGGAATCTACGGCTGTTGAGTTCGGTGAAGGTGGTCTCGGTTTTGGCTGGGGTGTCACGGGACCCTACGCCGGTGAATCTAGGGATGTTCTGGAGGTTGAAGTTGTTGGAGCTTAGAGGTTTGACTTGTCCATGTCAGCCGCTAAGGGGTTGTTGGAGTTGAGGCATACTCTTGAGTAACTCATTTGTCATAACTCAACTGTAATTATTTAGTAATTTATTTTGATTTTAGTACTGTATAGGCAGTGTCGAAGCTAGGGTTGTACTATGGGGGTGCTAATCCACTATGTTTAACAAAAACAAAATGATTATTTTGCCTTGAATTTTAGTAAAAAAATTACCATCAACATAGAATTTAGTCCACCTCAGCTGCTATGGGGTTGCTTGAAGTTAGGCATACTCTCTTAAAACTTATTCTCCACAATTCAGCTGCTATTTTTATATTATTTTTTGGTTCACATGAAAATAAACAGTTACTCAGGGAAGAGGGAAAGAACTAGATGGAGATGCTCGAAGGAGGTAAACCTCCCGTTCTGCAAAAACAAAAGGAGCTGGAAGTAAAAGCAGACCCTATATAATCACCAAATTACGTTAATCTGATATAATATGGCCAAAAACTGAGTACAAGGGGAGTACAAATATTTGTGGCTGTGTTTATTCTACAAGTTAAGGATAAGATGGTGTTCTTTCCCATGAGTAACTTAGTACATAGATAATCTTCAAAAAAACTTAGTACATAGATGCCAATTGGATAAGGTACATACGCAATACTGCATCCTAGTTAGCAAAAGTCTAACCATGCGTGTTGCACCGAGTATCTACGTAAAATTTCCACTGTGAGTAGTTTTGTAGCTTTCCTTTCACAATTCTCCATTTTAGGAAATAAAAGTGTGATCTAGATAGTCCTGTCTGTGTTTCTTATACACCATGTATTGGTGTTGTTTTTTATGTTTTACATTAATGACCATATTATGTTGGATTGCTTTCCGCAAGCATATTGCAAAAGCTTGTCCATGTCATGCAAATATAAAGTACATATATTATATCATTATTATTTTTGTAATCAACATATATTACATTTTAATATTACTTTTGATCATAGTTCTGATTATGCGCTCATTGTTGTCATGCTTGCCTTCATTTTCTGAAGTAGTTTACTCTGAACATGTTTTCTCTTTTCAACATGCTTGCCTTCATTGTTGTCATGCTCTATGCGGGTTGAAGTTTTTTTCTTATTTATTCTGTAAGCATATTCAGGAGTCTGTATGAATCACCATTTTTGTTCCCAGGTCAGATTTTGTTGGCCATCTAGTAAAATCTTATCTAGTTTTGAACACACTGGTTTCCTCATATTTCATGCATGTATTTTGTTAGTCCTATGGATGATAGTGTCCATCAACATTATTTTATGAATTAAATACACACAGACGAATTATTTTCTTCCAGATTTTTTATACAATATTGCATGTCAAAATTTTGGGAGAAAATGAAGCTGACTATTCTTTATTTTTCCCTCTTATGGATCTACGTTTGGTCCTTAATTGGTTCTTAAATTTCCACGTGCCTAGTAGTCTTCTTTTCCATGGATTATTCTTTTTTCTCCCTCTTATGGATCTGGGTTCACATTTGCTCATGTTTTTTTCATTAGGTTTTCGTTAGGTTACATATAGAGAAATTATGACTCTACGTGTGTGCAGAACTGTGAGCCCCAAAAAAAACATATTATAACCTATTTAACCCTTTTTCTCTCTTCTTCTTCTCTCTGCCAGTCAAGTATCCTTCTCAATCTGCACATCAATCCACCTTTCACAGTCTTCTTATTAACAAGATTCGTCAGCATCATTGCATCACCATTGTATGAAATGAGTAATTTCAAACCCTTGTTCCAAATCATTGAAAATTGTCAGACTTTTAATTATAATTTTTTTTCTTCACAAACTACTAGAATTATAACTTCCATTTGGTAGATCTAAACTTAGATTGTAATATAAACTAACTAATTAGATCTATGAGTCGTGTGTGAATTTGCCCCCAACTTTGGACAACAGTCAGTAGGTGGAGCGGGAGATAAGAAAAGAGATGGAGGTTTAAGTATATAGGGATCAAGATTTGGTGAACACGTGGAGTCATATTATTTGTCCATGTGTAACCTAACAAAAACCCGATGACAAAAACTTGACAAATGTGAACCCTATGGATCTACTTTTGGTCCTTAATTAGTTCTTAGTCTTTCATGTGCGTAGTAATCTTCTTTTCTTATATTTGTGTATTTATATTTTAGGATGCATTGCGGCACGTGTTTGCAAGTAGAATAGCCGAGATTAAAGATTGCCCAGTTTGGAACAGGTTGTCATTTGTTTCATGTGCTTGCAATGGTTTACTACTTATGGACGAGTCCATGCAACTTCTCCCAGTGGTTGAAACCCTTGATTTAAGTAGGAACAAATTTGCAAAAGTGGATAATCTCAGAAAGTGCACAAGATTAAAGCACTTGGATATTGGGTTTAATCAATTGAGAACAGTCGCATCATTTAGAGAGGTAAGATTGTAACTTTTGTATTCTATGTTTCAAGAATTTTGTCTGTTTCTGTTAAAAGTTACCGACTTTTAAAATTGATTGTTGGTGCGTATTTTTCATAACAAAAGTATATTACTCATTAAGCATGACTTAAGTTAAATATTCCCCAGCACATGGTCGTAGGAGATTAATGCCAACTTGGCAACTTCTTACTACATAATAATTTAATTCCGTGTTGTGAATAAAAAAATATTATTGTGACTTGAGAATATGAGCAGGTCATTCATGCCCCACATGATGCAAACATGTTTCAATTGTGGTTTAGATGTAGTAATTTGTATGGATTTTATTTGCATCTGTCATGACTAGCTTGTAATGGGAAAATCGATCCCATAAAAGAAGATCGGACATTTTCAATGAATTTTTAGCCGAAACTTGTGTTCAACAATTTTAGCAGCATGAAAATGACAAGGGTTTGATCCTAAGTAGAAAAGATAAATTTACCCTAAAGTATGTAAAAAAGATAGACCTAATCTAGCAGATTTATCCGTGTGGCCTTCTAAACTGTTGCCATGAACTCGTAGATGCTATGACTCTTCTCACCATCCCCATAGTGTATGAAACAAATGCATGCATTTTGATTCCTGAGTTGAGGAATTTAACTTCGAGGTCGGAGTCTTCTTTCTTGTGCAGGTATCTACTTATCTTGTTAAACTTGTTCTGAGAAACAATGCCCTAACGACTTTGCGGGGAATTGAAAATTTAAAATGCCTCGAAGGCCTTGATATTTCATATAATATTGTTTCTAATTTTTCGGAGCTAGAGGTCCTTTCACGTTTTCCATCCCTATTAAACCTATGGCTGGAAGGGAATCCTATTTGTTGTGCACGATGGTACAGATCTCAAGTGTTCAGCATTTTCCTTTATCCTGATAAAGTAAGTTTTTTACATCTTAGGTTAGTTTGTTTTGCTTCAAATTTTTCTACACCGATAAAATATAGAGAAACTATAGAGGGTAAATTGCTAATAACCCCCGCGTACTATGTGTGCTTTGCAGTTAACCGTGTACTTCTGATTTTTGCAATTTATGTACTAACTAACTTTAGGCCTTTAGCAATTAACTTCCGTAACTAATTTCTAAAATGGTCCAGAAACATGTTTGGACAGTCGCTTTCAAATCTTTTTTCTTTTGTAAATATCCGTGCATATAAAATAGGGATTAGCAGAAAAAAAAGTCAATTCTAGTAACGTGGAAAATTATCTCCAAAAATATGGTGTCAAATCGTATTACTCTGCTTGCACTGCATGAATATTGATTGTGTACACAGAATAAAAATTGAATGTGGAGGTTAATTGCAAAAGTTAGATAGTACATTGGGGTTATTTGCAAAAATTGAAGTACAACCCATAGTACATGGGTTTATTTGCATTTTACTCAAATATAAAATTTAAATTAACAAGTGGATAAATAAATATTCAAACTAAGAATTTTCATGCCTTCGCGCCCATATTCCGGATCAAAACTTCTCAAACTAAGATTTCTCTTGCACTCATGCTCATATTCTTTCTCAAATTATTCTTCTCTTTGCTTGATTAATGCAGTTGATGTTGGATGGTAGTAAAATTTCAACTAGAGAGTTTTGGAAGGTTCAAATTATCACTGCAAGCAGACAGAAACAGCCTGCTAGTTTTGGGTTTTACTCACCTGCAAAAGGCGATACGAAGCTGGAGAGAACCACAAACACTAAAAGGGTAATATTGAAATAAGTTTTTTCGAATCAAATGAAAAGTTTTCTGTCAAAATTTATCCTTCATCACGTGGCCACATAATAAATTTCTGTCTTCCTTTTGCAGAAGAAGCATTCACGTCTTGCTTGTATCGAAAGGGAAGAACAAGGAACACATTCAAACTCGGATAACGAGTCGGTGGGGTGTGAGAATGAGGCTCATTCCAAAGTGGAGGATATTATCATCTCAGATGAAGAAAAAACAGAAATGGTTGATTTTGTTGAAAGAATCGAAAGAATGAAAAAAGAGCGGTCTGATCTGTGGTTACATGAGTTTAAGAAGTGGTTAATTCAAGATTCCAGCACTGATAATAATCATATGACAGATTTTAATCCTGATAAAGAGAACCCGGGAGGCGAGACTGGAGAGAGAAATCTTGGTGAGAGCTCACGATATGTCTCCAACGCTGTACAAGCTTCGGTAGAGGAGAATAGTGCAAATGTTTTAGAATCTGATAGCTCCTTTGCAGATAGTTCCTTTGTTAACTCTCGTGATCATTATGGTGGAATAAGTGTAGCATCAAATTTCTCCATGGGGAATAATACCAGTGGGAACTTTGGTGAAAGAAAACCAAGAGAGACTCCATATTATCAAGATGATATTCTTCACCGTCGCCGCAACTTGGTGGAAGAGTATTTACAATTATCTGCAGAATCTTTTTCAGTGGCATCGTCTGATAGTAATACCAGTTGCGGTGAAGATGGTGACTTTACGGAATATGGACCATCCATTCCCGATACTGATATGGCGGTGATTGAAGAATTATCTGAGAGAAGCAGTTATTCAAAACTACACCATCACCGTGAGGATTTAAACTATCAAAAAGTAAACGAGGTTTCTCAAATAGCTGAAAATGGAGTAGGTACCAGTTATAGAAAATCTCGAAGAAGGGTTATAGCATTAGAGGGAGAAAGTAATGATATTCTTGGTAAGACTGAACAAGAATTGAGCTCGAATGGTGATGTAAATGTCTGTGTTAATAAAAGTAAAGATAAGCAGCCAAAACCCGTTTATCATGTTGCAGAAACATGTGATATGGGAATCATTTCCGACGCAGATGTGGTGAGAAGATTTTGTGGCTCAAAATCCTCATCACTGGACAGAGAGAATGTAATTGAGAAATATTTCAATACCGAATTTGTTGATAAGGAAGTTGGTGAAACTTGTGAACAGTGTATAATGTACAATTGTATAGTTGGGCAGACAAAGGGATACAAAGAGAGGTGAGTGTCTTTATAAGTTCTGACAAGCTCTTATAGAGATGTTTCTGGGTACACTTTGAAAGTTTGTTTGCGATGTTATGCAAAAAAAATTAGATTTTCTACTGTTTCTCTTACCAATTAAAGATCAAGTGCGATACACCATCAGTTTTCTCTTTTACTTATTCTTTCGACATGGTGAACATGGTCGTACCCTCTTTTTTATTAACCTGTATAAGAATATGTAAAAAACAAAGTCACACGAGGACTTATAGCATGTAACGACTCATATCTTAAATTGTCCTTTCTTGCATTACTGGTTAATTAGAGCTTTCTAATACATTTTATCTGAACTAACTGAAAAAATACTGGCTTGTTTTATTGGGCAGAGAAGTTGCAGTATTGCTGAGCTCTAACTGCAAGTTTTATATACTACTCGTAAATACAAATGACGAGTCAGGTTAGTTTTATTTTTTATTTTCAAAGTAGCTCTGCCTCTATCCAGGCAGCATGCCCTTTATGAGTTTTATTTGCAAATTTTGTTAATTCAGCATGATGGTATTCTGCAGAAATCAGTGTCAGTTCTATGGGTTGCCACAGAATTGAAGACATCAAACTAGTGTTAGTTGGGTTGGGACTTCAGTTTTTGAGGTAAGAGTGCTTACCTACCTGAGAGATACATTACTTCGGTTTCATAACTTCTCTAACGAGTACTCGCTTTTTTTCATGGGTGTACTAGGATTTATATTGAAAATGGAGGGACATATATGCTAATTTCTAGATGTATTGATAAGTCCAGGCAATTACTCCACCTCTTGCAATGTCTGGATTCAGAAAGAAGAACACAGCTATGCTGTACAAAGAGGTGATCCTTTCTGTATAGATTTTATTTATCTGGGTTTTATTTCACAAAAGTTTAAAACTTTATCTAGTATTCTGCAGCTTAAGATGTTTCTTTGAAATTAAATGACAGTGTGGAGCAGGTTCAGGTTGAATTCTTTCAGAGAGACATATGTGGATGCTTGGACTTATGTATATATCAGTATGCAATGGTACTTTTCTGGTGTAGCGATATGGAAGGTAAGTGATTTTTGTTATATAGTTCAGGGCATGGTATGTTTAGGTAATTGCTAGATCATGTTTGTCTCACCCCACATCTATTGGAAGTTAAATCAGGATTAGGTTCATAGGGATTTGCCATGATATGTAGAATAATGAATAAGGGAAATTATAAATAGATTTTATTTGAACCTGGGGATTGGTGAGATAACTTACTTGGATACAATAATATTTTTTGAATTCACGACATGGAATTATAATCTTTTTTGGCTGTAGACTGTAGTTGATCGCTTTTCAAATACAAATTTCTTTCACCAAACACTGAAGGATACAATCTTGTCTGTTTGAAAGTTCTATTGGTAGTTTCGTGAGAATCGAGAGGAAATTGAAATTTGAAGGTTGATAAAAAAATATTTGTGGTTGGCTTTTTTTCGCCAACATTCTTAATGGTCCAATGTTATTGCTGGAAATAGAATTGTTGATTCGTTTCTATGGTAGTCGAAGCCTGATTCGTAAAGCAATATGATGAATCGTTTGTTATTATATCTGTGTTATGATAGACCTGTTCTTATTTATCCTAACGGCTAACTGTAATTTGAAATTGGGCAGAGGATATACAGCTGTCAAGATCACTGTTTATGCTTGAATATCATCTGTTAGTGTGCACCGAGGACTTTATGAAATGTGGTTCTCTCACTGCCGATACTCCATATTTCGCTCCTCATTCATGTTGCTCCATCAGTGATGTGTCTGAGATGGTAAGTTCTTGTATTAACTTGGAAGACTTTTATCACTGTTTGGCTTTAAATGGTGATTATTTGCATTAACGTACGTTCTTGCTGAAAGCCTGAAATGGTTGGAGCTTTTAAGTTTAAAACAATCAATCGGTAGTTATGGTCGGTCCACCAATACAAACTTACCTCGTACATTTTTATGCCTTTCACCTTAATTCATTTATTCAATTTGCATGATGTTGCCTCTCGCTGTCCTCTGAAGAATGACAAAAATCTTTTAAAAAAATGGTATTTCAAAATTTCCCTTTCTATTTCACATCGTCATCCAAAAGCAAGGTTACATCATGTCTGAGTACTTCTTCTCATTTATGCATACGATGTATATTAATAAAAACAAAACTAATCTCTTTTTTAGGTCATTGACACCATTGCGGGTTGGAATGTAACGTTGACGATAGAAAATACAACAACAGAATTCTGTGCTTTAGAGAAAATGGAAAAGAAAACAAGGGATTTACGCCCTCTGGAATGGAAGCTCGAGTGGTTTTCTGAGAGAAGTCTTTTCAACTTTGTTGCATTACTAAAAGCAATTCATGCAGGAGTACCAAATTCGCCGCCCTTTCCTTTACCTGTAAGATGTGTATCATGAGAGCTAGAAAATTTTCACCGTCTAGATTTAGTTTGTGTTATATTCATTTCATTCTTTTGATCTGGGCTTCCTTGAGTTCTCTTTTTGTAAAATTCATTTGTATTCTTTGGTTCTTCTGTATAAAGTGTACAGCTTACAACAGTTTATAATATATTGGTCATTTGCGGGTTTTTTCGTTTTGTTTCAGGAAATCTCGAAAATTAAATTATATCTTGAAACCTTTTTAATTTTGATACAGTATATAGTAAGGTCTTAACTGTTGTAGTGTCATTTATTTATCCGTTGATCAGTTAACTCACGTGTCGCATGCAAATATATTAATAACAAGTTTTAGTGTGTGATTAAGTGGTCATCTTTAAAGGACCTCCAGTCTGTTCTTCAGTGCCTTGAATTTCAGGCCTTTTCAAGCTAGAATCAAATATGCCAAACAAAGTTCTCGACCTGTGCTAATTCAGCTTGTTTTTGTTTTTTTGGTTTCTGATTCCGCGTTTTTTTCTTCTTCTTTTTTCCTTTTCTTCGGGCAGTTGACTTTTCTCCCCTCAAGGAGTACCCATCAACTGCTTGCTCATTTGTCAATATAATAATAGGGCTGCTGCTTGAAATATATCGATTTGTTATTTCGGCCCAGAAACTCGGTGAAGGAAATCGTATCCATTTTTAGTTGTCTTTTCCTTCTCTAATGGTGTAGTTTTACCACAGTTTTGACAGCTAGTTTAACCATGGTTAGGTTTACTTAGATGTTTGGAACCAGTACCAAGCTCGACTTGCTTCGACCTAATTAGCCATAATAACATGAACTTCCTTTGTACTTTCGACGTGCACGTGTTCTTTTTATCTCCATTTAGTTATAGACCAACACAAAAATGACTAAACATGAAAACACCAGTTGTTTAGTAAATAAACCAATAACTGTAAGCTGGTGATCAAACATAAGACCATGCGGTACAACTTATTATATAAAGTTTTGAGTCTAATTCGTACTTACAATTTGGGTTCAAAGTTGTAAATCTATCTTGAGTTGATAAACCTAGTCTGAGCTCACATATCGGTCAAGTAAAGACGAAGCTACTATATTTCAAAGATCGAGATTTTGTTAAAATGTACTACTAACAAAGAAAGCATGCAAGTATCTACCGAGTATGTTAATAAAATAAGCTACATTTACTATTAATTTGAAATGGAATATCAGACGCACCTACAGGCTACAATGTTATAAATTCAGAGGGTAAAATGCAAATAACACCCTGAAACTATGAGTCACTTTTGCAGTTAACCTCCAAATTCATCCTCAAAATGAAATAACTTTTTATTCATTTGTTTGTTTTAGAAAATCGTTTGTTTGATATGTGTAGTTTATCAATGCACATGAGTTAACATAACAAAATCGTAACAAAGCCATGAGATCAAGCTTTATATTAAAAATATTATTTTGTTGAGAAAAACTATTTTTTTTTGTCATTCCATAGAAAAAAATACTTGATATATATGCATGAGTATCGAATAAATGATTATAATAAATAAAAAATCAACCAAAACGGATTATCGAGCATAAAGTTATATCATTTACAATATGTCATTGGGGGTTAATTGCAAAAATATGATAGTTTATGGGGGTTATTTGCAGATAAGTCATAGTTCCAGGAGTTATTTGCATTTTACCCTAAATTCGATGAGGAAACTTACCAGAATTAGTGTTTAATTATTTTCATTTCACAACAAAATTTATTCTTATTTCTCTTAACAAAATGTTCCTATTGTATATGTTTTCAATTTTCATCAATTTTCAATTATCATGATTGAAAAAAATAAAATTTGCCTATTCTTTCACTTAAAATTCATTCACCTCCTATATAATTTCACATTTTCAGTTTATTCTAGAAAACACTAGAACGCTTGATATCTATCCGAAGAAATGTTGGTGCCATCATTATATGCCTGTGTAGCGTAGATTAGTTTAGACAAAAGTACCCTGATTGATTGGTTAGTGAACAAAATAAAATCTAATAAGAATCGTATAGAAATTTAAAATCTCCGGTCACGCTACCACCTCACTTCTTTCCCTGTAGACTCCTCTTAAAGGCTCACAGTACCGGCAGCATCCTCCACTGCGTTTATACAATCAAAATACCCATTTGAAGATTTAATAAAGGAGCACACATGAGATGGCAATCGCTATGTTGGCGACTTTGCAAGATATATTCACATGTTCTTTTGGGGAGATATGAACGTAACAATATTCTGTTCACCATGAGTAATAAATTGCAAAATCTGTGATATGATATCACCATTTTCCCTGCATGGGAAGTTGTAAATCACTTATTAATCTTTTTACGTGGTCCTTGGATTTTATATCAGTAACAAGTGAAAGTAGAGTTTTGGTACCAAAATTACATTTTATAATCCATATCCTCCTGATAAAGTTGGCACTTGACAGTATTCTTTGGGATAGTTACTAAGTACAAGTTTCTGTGTATTGCAACATAAACAATTTCTCAAAAACTAGTGCAGAAGCAAGCATGACTAAACAAGCAATATCTTCTAATTGAACACAATTTTATGGATATAAAGTTTTAAGAGATCTGTTATACATGACCCAGAATTTGATCAAACATTTGTCTCCTTTTTCTGAAATAACTTATACAATCTAGAATCTAGTATTTTTGCATCAAACCATGGACCATGGTCTTAATGCTACTAGGGTTACACTGCCAAGTTCAGCTAGAGAGTACTTTTATTACAGTGGGAATGTACCGTATTTTTCTTTTATTACTGGCCAGCATACTGCGCAATCTTCCTTTCGAGAGAAGTTTTATCAGCTCCCACAACCTTATCTATCTCTTTTCCATTTTTGATAAAGAAGAAACTGGGGACACTACTAATATTCCACGTAGCTGCTGCATCTTTTGCTTCATCAATATCGGCTTTTAAAAATACAACTTTTGGGTACTTTTGCGCCAAACTTGTAAAAACGGGAGAGATATGGCGACAAGGTCCACACCAAGTTGCGGTAAAGTACAAAAGTGAGACACGAGATGATTTTGAAGCAGCATTTAGTTTCTCCTCAAGTTCATTTCTGTTGTGAATACCTATTACTTGCCCTGTTAATCACCAAAATAATTTCATCTGATTAGCTTTCTTCAAGCTTAAATCTGAAAAAAGCATAGAAATCATCATAGAACTTATAAAATAAGGTATTAAAGTATGAGTAATGCTAAGGATCCCACTGGATGTCTCCCGCTATAGTTCCTGCTCCTACATGGCTGGTGAGAGCAAAGTAAGGTTAATTCATTCCTTCACCAACCCCCTCAGTTTTAATGAAAAATATATAAATCCCCTATATTTTTGATGAGGTCAAACCAGCCAACAATCTCTCTTCTCCACTCTCTAGGCGCCGGTGGACCTGAATACCTGAATCCAGTAAAATCTGATATTTCCTCTCATCTCACTCAAGTCCAACCTCCAGCCCTTATATCTCTACGGAAACATCACAGCTTTAAAAGAGGGGTGAAGACAACCTAATAAAAAAACCCTGATCTGAAACCATCTCTCTCTCAACCTTAACCCCAAAAACATTATCAAGATTAAATTCAAGGAGGGAAGGAGATAAAGAAACAGAGACAATCAGGCTCATGGTGTAGGGAGATATGATACAAAGAGAGGTCCAACATGATATGGGCTAGAAAGCCAATTCTAACATGTGGATGACACACTGATAGATGTCGTATATAAGTTGAAATCTCATATTTTTACTTCGCCACACCAACAGAGAAGCTAGTTCATTCTAGCATGATACCCTTATCTAAATTTCCATATGATCGGAATAAAAGCAATTCGTTTGGGGTAAAAACATAAATCAAACCTCGTTTTATTTTTGTGAAAACTTTGTTCTGATAAGAAGCTATGTAGGAGAGGAAATCATTGGACTACATGTCACTAAATGTTAAAAGGTCAGTAAAATTTTTAACTTCCATGGCTCGGCTCCTGTTCGAAAATGTGCTGGTCATGTTATAGTACAATAACTATAAGTAAAAATGTTGTTCCAAACAACAACACGTGAATGATATAAGACTACGTGAATAAGATGGACTAAAAGTGTCATACCATCTTTCAAGGACGACGCAGCTTCTGCATCCTAACAAAAAATCATTAATAAGAGCATCATTAAAAAAAATAGTACATAGCTAGAATTCAAAACAAGTTTAGAGATTTCAAATCAGTTTGCTTTCTTTAAATTTAACTGCTACAACGGGGATTAATAATGATCCAACTCAATCACTCCAAGTGTCAGGAAATGAAACACAGTCCTCGTTTCTCAAAACCATTACCAAATGCAACCTTGAAATATTAAAGATTATAAATAGAAACCTGTTTAGCCCGCCTCTGTCGGTTTTCGTTTTCTATTTTCCTTAATTCTCTCTCTTTGCGCATGCGTTCATACTTCCTCCGATGCTCTTCAATTTTGTGGGCGTTAGGTTCAACCTACATGTTACACCATACTTAAAAGAGGTATACGAATGACAGAAGTAAAGAGAAAGAAGAGGGAGACTACCTTTTTAAGAGTCAACCCGATCTCCTCATCATAATCCAGCTTTGAAGCTACATGCAAATCCATTGCTGCTTGTTCCCACTGTCCCAACATGGCCAGTGCCATTCCTCTTACTTTATACCCTTTTGCTGAGTCGGGGTTAATCTTGAAAAGAATATTTAAATAAGTAACCCATGTCCGATGCAATTAAATAAAATGCTAGTTAGAACTATTCTATGTCAATTGTGTATTTTGAAAACTAAAATCAGAAGCGCACAAATATGCTATCAACACTAGCGGAACTCAGATCTTTAAATCTATCTTATTCAATCCCAAAATGGGTTGTTCCTATAAAGCTTCAAGCCTTTATCATGTTATATAGAAGCATTACAAGGCACTAATCAAAGACAAACCTGCAAAGCTGCATCAGCATCACGTATAGCAGCATTTGGCTTGTGCATTTTGACATAAACGCTAGCTGAACAATAACGTTAATGTTTCAGAAAAACAAGAAGCAGAAAATTGTTTGGGGAAAAAAAGGCAGAGAAATACAGTATAGATGAATATACAATTGCAAAGGATACCTCTAGTTGCATATAATATTGCAGAATTTGGATTCAACACAATGGATTCTGTAAGATGATCTATGGCTTCATTCAACTTACCTACAAATAAGTGCAGAATTCAGGTAACATTTGCCTCCCAACAAGAGATTAGTCAGTAAGGCTCAAACAGATAGCCAAAGTATGAGAAAGTGTTTATAAGTTTTGCGAAAATATTACTCTTGTACATCGACCTGTTAACTTTCATAGATTAGTACACGCGCTACTGAATTCACTAATTTAGACTTTGATCTAAATTTAAAAAAATTAAGACACCGGCTTATAATTTTAACTCAAACACGCTAATCATGTCCCAATTGGTCGATCATGCTCGTATACTATGCGTAAAACAACACAAAATTGAACAGTTGTTACAATAGCGTTTAATTTTGACATTAAGCACTGGTGTAATTTGATAGGTTGGTGTAATAATTGTTAGATTTTGTTTATAGTGATGTCTAATTGTGAATATTGATATGTTGTAAAAACAGTTCGATTTGTCTAAATTGATGTCCAAACTTTTAATTTCCTAGTATGGTCTACGAAGTGTTAATATCTGAGTGTAGAAAAGTGAAATTTCCCTGAAGTTTATCTTTTTCTTTCTTAATTAATGATTGCTTGCCTTCACAAAGTGCATCCAAAGCTTTTGATTTGGACAATTGTGCAGCTTCTCGACTTTCTTCACTAACTTCAACAGTTGGATCTCCCATCTGCAAAAAGAGCATAATTCCTTTCACCATAGCATAATGGAAATGCAAGTGTAATCAACTTCACTCTTCAAAAGTTCAACTTCTTACTTTTTGTGGAGGATCTATATCAGGTTTTACAACATCACAATCATCCAACTCAATATCAGACTCGACAATGTCTTCATCCATTCTATCACCACTTGGCTGTCGAGGAGAAGGTAAAATCCAAAAGTTACAATTATTAACTTTCATATTCATTCAGGAAAAAAAGATCAACATGGACTTGTTCAATTTGCATGAAGGCTTCATAAAATAAAGTCATACTACGTATTCAAATCATCAAATTTAAATGTATAAACTAGAAAACTGTTTCCTAGAATCCCTTTTCTCTCTCTCTTGCTGATCCTATAGGTAGAGAATACCAACATGTGTCATAAATTAGCCCTACTAGCTTCAATGCTGTTCAAGAGTTTAATAATGACCTGGAAACAGAACTTGAAGTGCAAAAAGCTACAAAATGTATAACAAACCACGTCTCTTAGGTTGTGTGAAATTTTGACCTGATTACAGAATCAATGTTGTTAAACTTTGGTGAAATTTTCAAAATAATGAGCTTTGCCACTGTTTTTTATTGATAATATCAAATACTAATATCCCAACTTTTGTCCTAAAATCAGTACAATAACAACTTCTTATCAATTATATCTACGACTCCAAATGGGCCAAGTCAACCTTTGTAAGATATCACTTTCTGCAGATCAGTTGCCAAGAAAAAACAGGTAATTAACAATCTATCGTCCATTGCACTCAATAGAGCACAGAAAAAATGCGTAAGCATCTTAAATCTGCCCTGTAAGATACATCTATAGCCAAGCACATGTAAATCATTTTTTTTTTTGATTGGGTAGCAAGGAGATATGGACATGTTAGTGCTCATATAAATGCCATGCTGAATGATGGATACCATCTTATCTAGAAGCAAAAGATATGGACATGTTAGTGCTCATATTATTGATTCAATAAACAAGCTACAACTAGAGCAAAAGCAAACCCTCGATATTTCCATGTTTGATTCTCTTATGAATCCTAATCTATTATTCAACACAAAATCAAGTGTATATTTAAGAAGCTTATATATCTAACCAGGGGCGGCCCAGTACTGTAGGTTGCCCAAGGCCCAGTCCAGTTTTTTTTTTGCCCATGGCCCATTACCCAAAAAAAAAAAAAAAAATTTTTTTGCCCCAGGCCCAAGCCTTACTGGACTTGGGCATGGGCCGCCCCTGTATCTAACTAATGGTCCAAATAGGCAAAGAATGTTTAACATTCACAAAGAAGTAAAATGAGTCTTCAGATTCTAAGTTTCAAGACACATTTGATAAGCTTTTACCTTTTTTTTCACCTAAAAGCCACAAATCTAATGTATAGTTGCCGAAATGTGGCATCTGTATCGTATCGTATCCTATCCATCAAGAACATCCCACCTCAAGTGAAATTAGTATTATCATTAAATATACTACGAGAAGTCTCAATCTGCAGAAAAATGTTTCTTTTTCTTACACTTATTATAATTTAAGCTCTACATTGAACTTACTTCCTTCATCACCACCAGCCTTTCAGATCCTCGTTGGGAAAAAAAAGACAGTTTACTAATTTCAACTAGAACAAAACTATTATCCTTAAAGTCTACAAGTTACATGTGTCATAATATTTTATATAAAAAAAAGTATGAGCACATGAAATTGGAAATCCAATTGTCTCACTAATTATTATTTTTCCCACTATGCTAACTTCAACTAAATTATCATATGTTTTTGGTAATACTTTGCCTTTGAAGAACCTCGCAACGCAAGGTTGCAAAACAATAGTACTTTGAATGCGATACTACGACATGGCATTTATAAACTGGAACGTAAATAAGTAGTGAGAGAATTAGGCAATAGTGATCATCTTCCTCCAAAATTACTTACTTCTTCCATTCTAAATTCTACATGTACCTTTTCACTGCCTAGGTTAGCTAAACGCAGGTGCATCATCCACAAGCACTAGGAGAAAAAAAGGAAAAAATGATTTTTTTTTTCTACTTTAAGTATTCAATTTCAAATATTTTTATGAAAGCTAAATCGAATATAAACGCAACTACATGATGTCTCAACTAATAATCAGGATTGCCACCATTGTATCATTATTCACACAACTTTTTACAATAAGCTGTTAAAATACGGGTTTTTCCTACAAAAATCTACTTTTATTTCTCAAGTACCTTCAGTAACCTCTAAATATATGTTTTTCCCTAAAAGATTTCCCCTTTTTTTCCTCAATCACTTCTTAACACAATATTCAAGTAAACCAATCTACTAAAACGGCCCAATAATAATGATTTTTTCCCTATTATGCTGGAAAAAAAAAAACTTTAAAAATCAAAATAGAGCTCAACCTGTGAAGAAACTTCCGGTATTCGACCGCCAAGGCTGAAATCAAAAACAAAAACAAACCCAAATCACAAAAAAAAAACCATTAGTCAAGAAAACAAACAAAGAATGGATTTTTATAAATATATGAAAAGTGGGTTAAAGTTGAAAAAAAAAAAGAGACCTTAGAATAAATTCTTTGAAGAAAGCAAGAGAAGGTGAGTGTAATATAGAAGGGTCTGATTTGCATTTCTCTATAAATATTTTCAACTCTGATAATTTTGCTGCATCCATTCTCTCTCTCTCTCGAATCTCTCTCTCTCTCTCTGCTTCCAGAATGTCAATTTTATTTTGGGTAATTTTTTTTTTTATATAATAAATACTCCCTCCTGATTGGACTACTTATAAATTTGATGCATATAATATATTATCTCAACAGTAATTCTGTCACATTATTATTATGTTTTCCTTTTAGTAAAATCAGAGTATGTTACTCTGGGTCAGGTTACTCTGTTTCCCACAGCCATTCAATCTGTTATTAAATTTAAAACTGTAGCAGATTCAATGGCGATGGGAACCAGAATAACCTGACTCAGTTTTTATCTACTTTTTTATTTTAATATTATCTAAAAGATAAAATATTGATTTTGTTATTTTTTAATTACTAAATTGATAAAGTCAATATTTATTTTGGGACAGTCCAATAAAGAGGTTGGATTTTTATACTACACTTTTTCTGAAAAAACGCACAAACCGTAAAACAAATCTACGGTTTGCAGTGTTTTTATGCAAACCGTAAAAATAATTTACGGTTTGCATGTATTTTTTTTTTATTTTTTTTTTGTAATTTCAATTTGTAAAATAGTAAAAAATATATAAAATATGCAAATCCATAATTCACTTAGGTATATATAATTGTTTGTTGTTTGTTTATATTAATTATAGAAATTATAATAATTGTTGATATTTGTCCCATTTAATAAAAAAATTAGGATTTTTATTTAAATTTGTGTTATTTAGATATTTATTACTAATGGTTTGATTATGATGGTTATTTGTTTTGATTGAGAAAAATAAAAATTGTTACGTTTTATTAATATTTACCCGTTTTGAAAATTAGGTGTTTTTATAAAATTATGTTTTTTAATTAGTTTGTTTGCCCAAATCACCAATAAAAATTGGGGTTGTTGATATTTTATCCGTTTTATAAAAAAATTGAGTTATCATTGTTTGGTTATCATTAAATGTGTTTGGTTATAATTAAAAAATTGAGTTATCATTGTTTGGTTATGAATATTGGTCCTATCAATTAAAATACAGAATATTTTTTACAAACATACAAATCAAACATACGAATCAAATTAAACTTACGAATTTATAACGTACAAATCAAACATACGAATCAAATTAAACTTACGAATTTATAATATTCCAACTCGGGTAAGAATAAAACTTACAAATCAAACATAGAAATCAAATACAAAAAACACAAATGTGCATTTATTTATTTTTTGTTAATGATTCAATAAATATCAACTTATACACTTGACAAAAATATATCAATTATTATAATTTTTTTTTTAATTTCAATTTGTAAAATAGTAAAAAATATATAAAATATGCAAATTCATAATTCACTTAGCTATATATAATTTTTTGTTGTTTGTTTATATTAATTATAGAAATTATAATAATTGTTGATATTTGTCCCATTTTTGCATTATTTATTTTTGAAAATTATATTTTTGTCAAGTGTATAAGTTGATATTTATTGAATCATTAACTAAATCGTCAATTTTTGTGAAGTACCTTTGGTTTGTTTTTAACACTTGTATAACGCAATATGAAACTTTAACTAAGTCGTCAATTTGGTGTCAATCATCAATTTTGTTGAATGAAACAATCATAAATTATATAAATTTCATAAAAAAAATTAACTCAATATGCAAACATGAATATCAACTTATAAATTTCATAAAAAAAATTTATTAAACAAAATTTACAACAAAATTTCATAGAACTAAATTTCAGAAAACAAATTTATTAAACATTTGTTTACATCGTATAAATTTACAACAACTTGGAAAAAATAGTAATTTACATAAAATTAAAAATAAAAAACTGATTATGGACTTAGGTCTATAGCTTCATCTTCATTTGCTTTTTTCTTTCCCGATTTCTTTTCCAGCGCCATATATAACTTGAAATTAGGTCGAAAAAGTTCCTTCCATGGCGCAGCTGTCTCAGTGCGTGTTTGTTCCCACCGTGCTATAATTTCTGGCATTGGGAAGATCCCGTCTTCTTTAGGAATAACCTGAGCATAGTGACAACAGTTGACGAACACCATTACAGTCGGGATGTAATTTGTCGTTCCCCGAGGCGGACCAGTATAAAGAGGTAAAAAAGTACTGTTCCACACGTTTACCTCTCCATTTTGATTTTCCCATAAGGACAACAATACAATTGGCATATTGTAATGAGAAGCAATTAAAAAACCATAGGACGGAAATCTCATCCATTTGTCAGAAGGTGCGGGATTTGTAGCATGATAAAAATTTAAACTTGATAAAATGTAATCATACCGGTAAGCTTCAAAGTCAAGATTCTCAAACAGCTCATAATAAACACCTTTCATTTGCTGCAGCTCTTGAAACAATTCACATCTTACCGCGTACCAATCATCTTCCCCATTCTGTTTACCCGTCGCATTTGCAAGTACCCGGAACCCACAGTTACCATCCCCACGCACATCATAAACCGTTTCGATGTAACTATGTAACATGACCCATATTTGGTCACTGTACAGGAAGGTTGGCCTATTGGGGGTGGGTTTAGGGTTCTGGTTTCGCGGCCTCCTAGTTGGGTTTACCCTTACCTCCGGTGTTTCATCCGCCTTGCCTTTGCCCTTGTCCCTACTAGCACCAGCTCTCTCTTCCTCCACATACTCCCATCCCGACTTATCCCTCTTACTAGATTTGTCGCCTTTTCTAGGTCTCCCCCTATTTACTCTCACTTCGGGGTCACTGATGGATGTTCTGGCTGGTACGGTTATCTCTCGGAGTTGTGTTTTCATACGCCGTTTTTCAACATTCGTTTTGGTAGCATAAACACTTTTAAACTCTTCTAGATCACCCTCTACCCCATAATCATCGGTGTTCCCATTATCATCAATTACGTCTAATTTTTTCCAGAATGGATGAATATATTCTAGACGAAGAGGCTTCCCGAATAAAATATGTTCACTCATAATATGATGACAAGGTAAACCGTGAGACAATTTAAAACCGCAAGAACAATTCTCATCAGCCTGGCCACTACATTTTTTGTGTTCTTGAAATAATAAATCAAAGGCATAGTGCGTGATATACGACCTAAGATTTATAAATAGAGGTGTTCGTTCAGAATGTGGAAAATAAGACTTGCATTTATCCAATTTCATCTTAATATCCTCAAACTGTTTTTCTAGAATTCTATTCACCTCTACCCAAACAGTTTCAAGCGTGCCAGTATTTTTGGAAAGGGATCTTTTCAGCTTAGCATGTTGTTGTTCGGCTCGATTGCTAGTTCTGTTACCTAGATGTGTTGTGTGGTTGGTATAGCATGCAACAAACTTTTCAGCATAATCATTTAAAAGCTTGTCTACATACTTAATCACAGCAGGGTACGATTTGTAAGAGGAATTGAAATAAGTTCGGTTATGATTGTACTCCTCTATCGACTCAGAATCAACCAATAAACCCCAATCATCTAGAAACGTTTGCCACTCCTCATCAGGGATTTTTTTACGGCAGTTTTTCAAAACATTTTTTGCAATATGAAAAGTGCACAAAATATGATGAGAATCGGGAAAAACAACGGACAAAGCATTTGATAAGGCCATTTCCCTGTCGGTTACAAACACCCTAGGTAGTATACACCCCTCCAATGTAACTTTAAATTTTTCCAATGCCCATATATAACTTTCCTTTGTCTCGTCACTCATGAAAACAAAACCTAAACAATATGTTTGGTTCGTTGATGTCATTCCTACGACTTCTAGAAATGACATATTAAAACGGTTTGTCCTATATGTACAATCCATTAACAAGACATCAGGAAAAGCTTTGAACATCCTTATAGAATCGGGGTGTGCAAAAAATAAGTTCTCAAGGGAATGGGTTGATGGGTTCATATTATAGTAGAATGTGTAGCGATGGCTATCCAACAAATTAAACAGTTCCTGTATCGGGTTTCTACCATCTCGTTCTTTAAATTTCAGTCCGGCCAAAAAATTATGTATCGTTTTAGTGTTTGATACATTGTCAGGATTTCGATTTTTAATGGCCTCTAATATTGCACCAACTTTAAAACTACTTTGCCTTAAAGTTTTAACAATTTCTTTTTCATCTTGGGTTAAACGAGCACGTCGTGCTTGCCCTTGGAGGTAAGTTGGAGGTGGGTGGTTATGTTGTCCATTTTCTACGTGACACATCCATTCACCATTAACTACGTAACCTTTAATGAAAAATGGACAATCTTTTTTCTTTGTACCTGATTTGACGGAAGTTGGTTTCTTTTTTTCGTATACCCCCGATTTATCACACACAATATCAACATACGGTGTTCTGCTCCCATCACCCCCTCCAGACCTACTAATCGTAAGGATGAAACCCCAATTCCCAGCCACATCAGCAAGATCAGCAAGCATTTCATCCCTTGTTTCCCAAGTCAATTCATCAACTTCAAAGTGCTCTGAATAATCAGTTAGCTCATCGTTTGAGCCACTGGATGAATTCGCATTGTTGTTATTCCATTGGTTGTTGTCATAACCATAGTTGTAATTCATTTTGGAAAAGTGTTTGTTTGTATATTTTATTGGGGAGAAATGAGGAATTTTTTAGAGATTTCCGAAATGTGTTTGTGTTTGATTTTATGGTTTGTTAGAATTGGCAAAATTGAGCCATATTTATAGTGTAAGTTTACACTACAAACCGTAGATTACTTTTACGGTTTGTAGTGAATTTTTGGTGTAGTCATTTTCAAACTTTAATAATGCATTGAGTAGTCATTTTCGGATAGGGTTGTCAAGTCATAATAATTCAAAAGTGATAAGGTGTTGTCGGAATTATTTTGATAGATATGGTATCCAATGTCATTTACACTACAAACCGTAGCTTACTTTTACGGTTTGTAGTGTTTTTTTTGTCTAGTCATTTCGAAACTTTAATAATGCATTGAATAGTCATTTTCGGATAGGGTTGTCAAATCATAATAATTCAAAAGTGATAAGGTGTTGTCGGAATTATTTTGATAGATATGGTATCCAATGTCATTTACACTACAAACCGTAGATTACTTTTACGGTTTGTAGTTTTTTTTTTTTTACGTTATTAACGGTGATTCAGTGCAAAAAATACATTCGTAAAATGACGCTGCTTAAATCAGGGGTACAAACCGTACATTACTTCTACGGTTTGCACAGAATACATGCAAACCGTACATTTAATGTACGGTTTGTATGAAATCTGTACAAACCGTACATTAAATGTACGGTTTGTATGTATATTTCAGAATATTTAGGTTTTAGGGTTTAGGCTTTAGGGTTTACGGGTTTAGGGTTTGTAATTTAGGGTTTAGGGTTTAGGGTTTACAGTTTAGGGTTTATTAGGGTTTGTAATTTAGGGTTTAGGGTTTGTAATTTAGGTTTTAGGGTTTAGGTTTTAGGGTTTATTAGGGTTTGTAATTTAGGGTTTAGGGTTTACGGTTTAGGGTTTATTAGGGTTTGTAATTTAGGGCTTAGGGTTTGTAATTTAGGGTTTAGGGTTTAGGGTTTTATTAGGGTTTGTAATTTAAGGTTTGTAATTTAGGGTTTTCGGTTTGTAATTTAGGGTTTAGGGTTTATTAGGGTTTGTAATTTAGGGTCTTCGGTTTGTAATTTAGGGTTTAGGGTTTAGGGTTTATTAGGGTTTGTAATTTAGGGTTTAGGGTTTAGGGGTTAGGGTTTAGGGGTTAGGGTTTGTAAAAACTCAATATTGGTCCTATCAATTAAAATATAGAATATTTTTACAAACATACAAATCAAACATACGAATCAAATTAAACTTTTACGAATTTATAACGTACAAATCAAACATACAAATCAAATTAAACTTACAAATTTATTTATTTTTGTAACGACTAAATGATTTATAATTGGACGTAGGGAGCATCTTTCCCGCTGATGTTAATCTATCCGATGACGGCTCAGTAGACTCTTCGATTTCGTTTAGCTCCGTACGCCGTCTCCGTCGATGCTGCGATTCTGGATACGGAGCACGCTCGTGGGATGTAAGTGCTAATCCGCGACTCCAACTGTCGGTTGAATGCTGACTATGATAATCGAACGGAACATCATCCTGAACGTGCTCCGACCCAGCAAAAGAAGCACGACGACCAAATCATTTGCTGGGCCGGACTACGTTCAGGATGATGTTCCGTTGGATCATCATAGACAATCATTTGGGTCGTACGACAGTTGGAGTCGAGGATTGACACTTACATCCCACGAGCGTGCTCCGCATCCAGAATCGCAGCATCGACAGAGACGTCGTCCGGAGCTAAACGAAATCGAAGAGTCTACTGAGCCGTCATCGGATAGATTAACATCGGCGGGGAAGATGCTCCCTACGTCCAACTTTAAAGGATTTACTCGTTACAAAAATAAATAAATGCACATTTGTGTTTTTTGTATTTGATTTCTATGTTTGATTTGTAAGTTTTATTCTTACCCGAGTTGGAATATTATAAATTCGTAAGTTTAATTTGATTCGTATGTTTGATTTGTACGTTATAAATTCGTAAGTTTAATTTGATTCGTATGTTTGATTTGTATGTTTGTAAAAAATATTCTGTATTTTAATTGATAGGACCAATATTCATAACCAAACAATGATAACTCAATTTTTTAATTATAACCAAACACATTTAATGATAACCAAACAATGATAACTCAATTTTTTTATAAAACGGATAAAATATCAACAACCCCAATTTTTATTGGTGATTTGGGCAAACAAACTAATTAAAAAACATAATTTTATAAAAACACCTAATTTTCAAAACGGGTAAATATTAATAAAACGTAACAATTTTTATTTTTCTCAATCAAAACAAATAACCATCATAACCAAACCATTAGTAATAAATATCTAAATAACACAAATTTAAATAAAAATCCTAATTTTTTTATTAAATGGGACAAATATCAACAATTATTATAATTTCTATAATTAATATAAACAAACAACAAACAATTATATATACCTAAGTGAATTATGGATTTGCATATTTTATATATTTTTTACTATTTTACAAATTGAAATTACAAAAAAAAAAAAAAAAAAAAAATACATGCAAACCGTAAAAAAAATTTACGGTTTGCAAAAATACATGCAAACCGTAGATTTTTTTTACGGTTTGCATGTATTTTTGCAAACCGTAAATTTTTTTTACGGTTTGCATAAAAACACTGCAAACCGTAGATTTTTTTTACGGTTTGTGCGTTTTTTCAGAAAAAGTGTAGTATAAAAATCCAATCTCTCCAATAAATAACAGTGGATACTTAAAAAAGTACGACGGAGCAGGTAATATAAAATACTACTGTGGGTGGTTTGAAAATACAACCCCATAAACTTTCATGTTTTTTATTTGACCCTTGTATTTAATTTAGGTTTTATGGTTTTTTTTTTTAAAATCAGTTGCTACATTCAATTGTCAATATTTTGAAGGATGGTATGAGCAACAAAAGATGATCAAGATGAATAGATGATTAGTATTCCGTTCGTCCCGAATTAAGGGTCCTGTTTTCCATTTTGGACGTCCCAAAAAAAAAAAATACGTCAAGCATGAAGTCCTCCAAGAGAACGGGTCATCGAGAAACCCGAGCTGTCTAGAGTAGCCCGCTTTCATCAAATACATGTTGCCACAACATTTTAATTGGAAAATATTAAGCATGTGTGCAGTACATTTTAATTGAAAAATATTAAGCATGTGTGCAGTTCTATCATTTTGTTAACTTTATGTACTCAATTGTGACATAATTTATACATTAATGGCTCAACTGTTAAAAATGATATTCAAGTAAGTAAATTGTAAATAAATTATACATAATTTATAAGCAAGGAATAACTAAATAATGTCAAAACAATAAAATAAAAAAAACTACGATAAAGTCATGTTTTTTTCTTTTCTCAAATTGGAGATGGAGGTATTTTGCAAAAGTTAGAACGTGAAAATGATAAATAAGTAGTAATTCACTTAATTAAGTGAATTCGGATTGATTCTTAACATATGGACAAATCCAAAAACGATGACGGAGATTCATAAAAGTATCCATGAGCTCTATAAATATAGGTATTGGCGAGGGGATGTCGGCACCCCCTCGTCCGGACCGATATCAACCCCATAGGAGGCGATCCGGGCCTGTCAATCATGAATGACGTATCACCCCGGATCCTGAGGGCCGGACCGTGTCTAGCCCGGCCCGAAGAAGCTTGTCAAGTACACTTCCCCAATTAATGCTGCTGCTCCCTTGGGGGACCCTTTACGTGTTTCATCGACGTGGCCCAATCACAGGCCAGCCCTGTGGGCCCCGGATGATGAACAGTGCCATTGTCAGAGTCATAAATGACCTGGAGCCGTTGGATCTTTATTAGACAGTGCAATGATCCAAGGGCTAAGACGCCTCTGTATCAGACTATAAATACCCACACTAATACCAATTAGAGGGGGACACACAAAAAGACAGAGAGGAGAGATAAAGCTAAAACAACCCGGACCACCAGAATATCAACCGTGACACCTGACGCAACGACTTGTAACTGGACCATTCCCTCATCCTTAACTATATGCCTACCTTCAGTCTATATCGATACTGACTTGATCGTCGGAGAGGGAAAACCTGGTACCAACCCCGGGCCCCTGTTCGTTTCTTGTGCAGGCTTAGAGAGCATCCCGACGACGAAGCATATACCACCTACGTCAACTACCTTGGAAGATCGGAGCCGACGCGAATAACTACATAAGTCGAGCTTGGGAAGAAAATCAGGCTCGCCAATTGGCGCCGTCTGTGGGAAAACGAAGCGCGCTAGCTCCGAAAATCCGTTTCCAAGGAACAATGACAGATAATGATCAGTACGAGAGCCCGCCCTCACGGCATGTCCCGGTATTTGGAATGCCGAGGACCCTCTCTTTTGGCACTCCGGGAACTGCTCCTGAGGGGCAGCCTACTCCACTCAATGCGGTCTAGGGTACGCCCCGGTCGCACGACGAGCTGACTCGCATGATGTTAGAGATCCATGAGAAGGAACTCGTTGCCTTGGCGGCTCAAAAGGCGTTGATAGCCTCTATGATGACATCTGAGCCCGGACCCGTCTCTCGTGGCGTAGAGCCGCCAGAGCCCGTTCGCATCCCCGCCAAGAGCGTGATGTCGCGGTTGGGACCCTCAAGACGACCCCCCCTAGAGGTTCCTGAGGAGCCGGCTAGGGGAGAGGAGTCAGGGCGTTCCCGTGAGGGGAGTTCACGCCGTATAAACGACCAAAGCGTGCACTCACGAATCAGTCGACCAGGCGATAGTCACGATTCACGGCTCGCCTCGAGTCATGCGCGTAATGAAAGGCCTCCCCGGAGGAGGAGGCGGGGTCGTCGCGCTGGCCGAGATGAGGTCGCGGACGAGGCAGCGCTAAAAATCGTTGCCTCCACCCGCAGTACCCCATTCTCAGACGAGATAGAGTACAGTGCGCCCCCTGGAAATTTTACTGCCCCCGTTCTCCAAGTGTTCAACGCAGATTCTGACCCGGAAGCCCACCTCCGGCACTATCGATACCAGATGAACCACTGGTCCCACCTCAATCGCCTTATGTGTAAATGCTTCCCCGCTAGCCTGGGGAGGCTCGCAAGTAAATGGTTCCAGTCTCTGCCTGCCAACTCCATCCACTGTTGGGATGATCTGGCCTATGATTTTGCACACCGGTTCATCAACTTGAAGGAAAGGGTTGCCCAACCGGAGCAGCTGTACCAAGTGAGGGCCCAACCCAAAGAGACCCTCGAGAGCTACGATAATCGGTTCTGGCAGAAGCACGCTGAGTGTGCCGAATGCCCCGATTCTACTGCTATAGCTGCTTTCAGGCAGAACATGATCGTGGGGAGAAGGATCCGCAACGAAATGATAGCAAACCCTTCTGGCTCAGTTTCCCAGCTCCGGTCACTGATAAAACAGCATGTCGATATCGAGAAAGACATGAGATCTGCTGGAGCAACGCGTTCAGTCGCCAGCATCGAACAGCCACGGGGAGGAGCCGTCTCAAGGAGCACCCGGCGAGATCGCCCCATAGCAGAAAGGTTGGGGAGACCTCGAACGGTGGAGAGCCCGCAACCGGCCCCTAAGCGTAGAAGAGAGGATACCCGTCGGGCTGGCCCTTCAAACCCAGGAAATGCCTACTCCACCACGTTCCGCCTACCACTGACCGACCTGCTCTTCGAGATCGAGAACGAGCCATTCTTTTCCTGGCCTCCCCCGCTTAGGAACGAACCGGCCCGGGGGCCTAATGATAAATTTTGTGACTATCACAGAGGCCGCGACCACTATACCAATGAGTGTCATGGTCTAAAGGCAAGGCTAGAAGGATGGGTCCGGGACGGCTTGATGGAGAAATACGTCAAGACGCGAAGGGACCCCGATCGAGACCGAGAAAGGGACGACGGAAGGCAACCAGATCTCCCCCCACCGGTGATGACTTGCCAGGTTATCCATTCTGGACCAAAGAAGCCGAAGCCAAATGGGGCAGAGAGAACCGAGGCCCGTGAGGCCACGATGAAGAAACACGTCTGCCTCGCCGAAAGCTTGAAACCCCGAAAGAGGTGCAAACAAGGTACCAAGCCGGATCTAAGCTTCACGGACTTCGACCTAGTGGGGGTAGACCTGCCCCACTATGACGCCCTTGCCATCACGGCCCAAGTGGGCCATTGTTCAGTAGGACGCATCCTCGTCGATCAGGGGGCGTCGGTGAATATTCTATTTGGAGACCTCTTCGAAAAGATGGGGCTGACGAAGGGGCAACTAGATACCAATGCCCCCCCTCTGTACGGATTCAACTCTGAGGCTGTTCAGCCCAGAGGGAACATAACCTTGCCTGTTAAGACAGGAACCAAGGTTATGAGCGTGGAGTTCACGGTGGTGGACGTCCCCTCCGTTTACAACGTCATTCTGGGGCGCGCGTGGCTTCATGAGATAGAAGGCGTCTCCTCCACTCTGCACCAAAAGGTCAAGTACCCCACTGTGAATGGAGTCGAGACCATATCGGGAAACCAAAAGGTCTCGAGAAGCTGTGCCATGGCCGTATACTCCGGCAACAAACCGGTTCCGGCCCAGAGTGCTATGAACATAGAAGCTGAGGATCCCAAGCTGCTGCGGGAACTGAACAAGAAGATGGGTCCGGAAGCCGAAGAAAAGGTAGAAGGAGAATTGCTGAAGGTCCAGATCCCGGGGTACGACGAGGACCACTTTTTTATGGTGGGCGCGGGGCTGAGCGAGCCCGAGGTTTCAGGTCTCGTTAAGCTACTGCTCGAATACCTCGATAACTTCGCATGGTCCCCATGCGAAATGCCGGGTATCAGTCCCGACCTCGCCTGCCATAAGTTGAACGTCAACCCGGATGCGAAGCCTGTGATGCAAAAGGGGCGCCGCGTCAGTCCGGAGCATGCCGATGCCATAAACGAGGAAGTACAAAAGCTTCTGCTGGCTGGAGCCATCAGGGAAATCTTTTACCCTAGATGGCTCGCTAACCCTGTGGTGGTCCCTAAAAAGAACGGAAAGCTGCGTGTCTGCATCGATTACACGAGCCTTAACCGGGCCTGTCCGAAGGATCCGTTCCCTCTGCCTAAAATTGATCAGATAGTGGACTCCACCGCCGGAGCCGTCAGAATGAGCTTCCTGGACGCCTGCTCCGGATACCATCAAATACCCATGTCGGAGGCTGACCAAGAGAAAACCGCCTTCATAACCCCAAGGGGGAATTACTGCTACAAGGTGATGCCATTTGGGCTTAAGAACGCCGGGGCGACATATCAGAGAATGGTCACCAAGATATTCGCTAAGAGCATAGGCCGGAGCATGGAGGTCTATATCGACGATATGGTAGTGAAAAGCGCCCAGGAGGGCGACCACCTGTCCGACCTGAGAGAGGTGTTCAAAACGATACGAAGGCATGATCTGAAGCTGAACGCCTCTAAGTGCGCCTTCGGAGTTGGCGCCGGAAAGTTCCTAGGGTTCATGGTAACCCATCGCGGTATAGAGGCGAACCCGGCCCAAATCTCTGCCTTGAAGAACTTGAGAACCCCTGAAAAGAGGAAGGACGTACAGAAGTTAGCCGGAATGGCCGCCGCCCTCAACCGGTTTATAGCCCGGTTCGGAGATCGGTGCAAGCCATTCTTTACGGCTCTGAAGGCTCGGAAGAAGTTCGAATGGAATGACGAATGCCGGAGTGCGTTCACGGAACTGGCGAACTACCTCGGAAGCGCGCCTCTGCTGGCCAAACCGGACACCGGCGACGTCCTTGCCTTGTACCTGGCCGTGTCCGAGATAGCCGTTAGCGCCGTTCTCATAAAAGAGGTAGGCAGGGAGCAAAGGCCAATCTATTACGTGAGCAAAACCCTCCTCGACGCCGAGGCTAGGTATATGCCCCTAGAAAAGCTCGTCCTGGCACTCGTCATGGCGTCGCGAAAACTGGCCCACTACTTCTCGGCACACAGTATCGTGGTATATACGGATCAGCCCATTCGGGAAATACTTCAAAAGGGAGACCTGTCTCGGCATATGACGAAGTGGGCATGCCACCTGAATGCGTACGACATCCGGTACGAGCCGCGAACGTCCGTCAAAGGGCAGGCCCTGGCCGACTTTGTGGCAGAATTCACCGGAACGACTGTGTCCCCCGGGATCGAGGAAAGTGTCCAAGGAACGTGGACCTTGCACGCCGATGGAGCTGCCAATAAAAAGGGATCCGGCCTCGGGGTAGTACTCCAATCCCCACAGGGTGATGTAATCGAGAAGTCAATCCAGCTTGGCTTCCGAGCCACCAATAACGAGGCGGAGTACGAAGCCGTGATCGCAGGCCTGAAAATGGCCCGAAGACTCGGCATCAAGAAGATACTGGTGCATACTGATTCCCAATTAGTCAGTAGCCAGATCAGTGGCGAGTTTCAGACAAAGGACGAAAGGATGGCAAGCTACGTGGCCATCGCCTCCGGAATACTCCAAAGCTTCGAATATCAGGAAATCATCAACATAAACAGAAATGAAAACACCCACGCCGATGCATTAGCGACCCTAGCCTCGGCCATGAGTGATAAAAAGGAGCGAGTCATCACCATAGAATACGTCCCTTCGCCTAGCATCGAAGCTAAGGCACGAGTTAACGTAGTGACTGACCTCCCGTCGGAGCCGAGCTGGATGGATCCCATCATCGAATACCACCGCACCGGAAACCTCCCCGAAGATAAGAAAGATGCTGAAAAGATAAGAAGAAAGGCACTGGGGTTCTGGTTGGCTCCCTGCGATAAACTTTATAAAAGGTCGTTCTCCGGGCCCTACTTGCTCTGCGTCCATCCCGATATGGTAGTGAGGGTCATGGAGGAGATTCACGAAGGAACGTGTGGGAGCCACACCGGGGGCAGGTCGCTGGCCAACCGTGCCTTAACTCACGGGTATTGGTGGCCCCTCATGCAAAAGGATTCTAAAACATTCGTGCTCAGGTGTGAGAAGTGCCAAAAATACGCGCCCATACCTAGAGCCCCGGCCCAAAAGATGAGCAGCGTGACTTCGCCTTGGCCCTTCGCCCAATGGGGCATGGACATCGTCGGACCATTCCCTCGGGCCCCAGGAGGCAAAAAGTTCCTCCTCATGGTCACCGACTACTTCTCGAAATGGGTCGAAGCCGTGGCATTGGCAAAGATAACGGAGGCCGAGGTGATCAGGTTCCTCTGGAGGGATGTAATCACGAGATTCGGAATCCCCTACTCGATAGTAGCAGATAACGGGGGCCAATTCACCGGAGCCAAGTTAAAAGCAATGTATGCGAAATACCGCATCAGGAGCTACTATTCCACCCCTTCGTATCCTCAAAGCAACGACCAAGCTGAAGTGTCGAATAAGACCGTCCTCGACGGAATAAAAAAGAGGCTAGACGAGTCCAAAGGACGATGGGCTGATGAGCTGCAGCACGTCCTTTGGGCCTACCGAACGACGAGAAGACGGGGCACCCAGCATACACCCTATAGCCTTACCTATGGGATGGAAGCTTTCATCCCATTAGAAATCGGACTCCCCTCTCTCAGAACCGACATGGTGGAGAACGGCCTGAACGAAAAAATGATGGGCCTCGAACTCGAATATGCTGAAGAACGAAGGGAAGTCGCAGCCATCCGTAACGCCGAATACAAGAACGAGCTGGGGCGTTCCTATAACAAAAGAGTGAACGCCAGAGCTTCCAAGACGAAGACCTCGTGCTACGGAAAGTAAACAACAACACGAGGGTACCGTCCGACGGCAAGCTAGGCCCTAACTGGGAAGGCCCCTATCGAATCCTCGGTACGGCGGGCAACGGGGCCTATCTGTTAGGTCGCCTCCCCGACGACGTCCCGATGGATCGACCTTGGAACGTCAATAACCTGAGGAAGTACTATCAATAGGGCTCGACTTTTGCGTTTTGATGTAAAGAAAAATATGATGTAAATGTGCCTAAGGGCTTTATGAATAAAACTGATGATTTTTCGAAATCACCCCGGTTTATATTTTCAATTTATTTCACAAGTGTTTCAGAACACGAGCCTATACGGCACCCCGGTTTATATTTTCAATTTATTTCACAAGTGTTTCAGAACACGAGCCTATACGGCACCCCGGTTTATATTTTCAATTTATTTCACAAGTGTTTCAGAACACGAGCCTATACGACACCCCGGTTTATATTTTCAATTTATTTCACAAGTGTTTCAGAACACGAGCCTATACGGCACCCCGGTTTATATTTTCAATTTATTTCACAAGTGTTTCAGAACACGAGCCTATACGGCACCCCGGTTTATATTTTCAATTTATTTCACAAGTGTTTCAGAACACGAGCCTATACGGCACCCCGATTTACATTTTTAATTCATTTTACAAGTATTTCAGAACACACGAGCCTATACGGCACCCAGGCTTACATTTATTTGAATTTTTCATATTCATTTAAATTTTACAAGTGTTTCAGAACACACGAGCCTATGCGGCATCCCGGATTATATTGATTCGAAGTGCGAGTCATATTAAATGAGTGCCCCCACGCCGAAGCATAAAGGCCCACTCATTTGGGAGCACATACGTGAACACACATCGGAAGTAAAAAACAGAAGAATAAAAGACAAGTCCAGTAAAAAACAGAAGAATAAAAGACAAGTCCAAAATTGTTTTTTAATTTCATTCGATAAGAAGCTATTACAAGCTAAGTACAAAAAAGAGATTACACCAAAGAAAAGAAAATAAAAACATCCTAAGCAGCCCCGTCGTCATCTTCCTCACCCTCTTCGTCGGAGAGAGCTCGAGGAGTGAGGGGAAGCACCTCAGGAATGGGGGCTGAGGGACCGGAACGATGATGTTCTCCATGTTCCATACCGGATGGTCCGGTCCCGCCCTCATAAAGGCAGCCGCCTCAGACCACCCTTCGACATAGAAGGAGTTGAACTCCTTCTGTGTCTTCCGGGTCCAAGCGGCATTCAGCTCGGCTTGAGCGACCTGGACTGCAGCCTTTAGCTTGTCAGTTATTCCAGCTTCGGCCTCCTTTAGAGCCGCCTCCACAGCCCGAGCTCGCTCCTCAGCATCGGCCCTAGCCTTCACGGCTTCAACCCTCCGAGCCTCAACCGAGGCATTCAGGCCCTCGGCCTTCTCAGCCCTTCTCTCGGCCTCCTCTGCCCTTTTTTGGGCCTCCTCCATCGACTTGGCATTGGCCTCGGCCTTCACGGTCCGATCCCTCAACACCTGGCCTTGGTGATATACGTATTGATTCATCATCAGATAGGCCTGCGAGGAAAGGAGCAAACACTTAGCAAAATATTTGGAAAGAACATGAAAACATATGAACGAACACTATGAGAGGTTACTTGCCTGAGGGATCATGGCCATGGCCGACGCCATGGAGGTGGCGAGATCGCGACCTCGGTGGTCAGCCTCTACGCTTTGCTGCTGGAGCGCAGCCAAAGCCAGTAACCCGGCAGAGGGGTGAGCTTCCATTATGCTCCTTACCCCCGTCGCCGCCTTCACCTCCTCGGGTGTTTGTACCGGCATCCTATGGATCGGGGAGGCAGAGCAGGAGCTCGAGCCTTGAGAAAGGCCCGACGTCACCCTAGGCGCCTCCGCGACCACGATTTCGGGCGGGCCGCTCCCCCCGACCTTGGCCCTCTTCTCACCACGGAGGGGCTTCGTCCCCTCCACCTTCCTCTTCCCGAGCTGGGCCTTGCGGGCAGCTCGATCGAGCCTAGCCTGAGCCGCCACTTCATCCGCAGCGTCGGCGCCACCTCGAGGCACGACGGCCAGCTCCTTCTCAGCCACCTCCATCTCTTTCTCCCCATCCTCCACCTCGGCAACCCCATCGACTGCCCCTTCCTCTTCTGCCCCCTCCTCTTCCTCACCGTCGCCCCCCGCATCGGCAGCATTCTCCTCCGCCACCTCCTCTTCATCAGAAAGGACCACCTGCAAAGACCAAATAAGAGAAGTTAGATAAATTCACAAAAATTTATCTAAGTGTGAAACTGAAGTCGTTAAAGCAGAAAAGGGCAACTTACCCTGGTCCGCGAAGTGCCCAAGCCCGGGCCGGTGGGTTCGGCCTCAGCAAGGCTATCTTCCAAGCGAAGAGGGCTCACCACCTCAGGCTCCCTAGACCTCAAGGGAAGAACCTCTGGCAGAGGTTTCCCATGTTGGTCTATATATGCACGGGTACCGTCCGGCCCCACCCTATAGTGGAGGACGGTACCGTCCTCCCGGGTCTCAGTATGAACCCCGGCCGATGCAGGCGCGAATGAGGCGCCGGCCAATGCAGGAGCGGAGGAGGCCACCGTCGCCGCCTTCGCCTTGCTGCCGGTCTTCAGCTTTGGCTTCGTCGCCTTTTTAGCCGCAGGCTCCACCGTGGCCTCGGTATCCTCAACGACCTTGGGAGGGAGGGTCGATTCCAGACCCTTCTCTTTCTCCCACCTCTCCCTGGAGTATCCCACAGGACAGAAGGTCCTGTATGGCCAGATGAACCCGTTCCCCTTACAACTTGTAGGAGAACCACATATCAGGAGGCGCTCAGCATCGCGCGCCTCCGCGTCGGTCCCATCGGGGCCCCACCAATTAAGGGCCACCTCCAACGACCCGACATTGGGCTCGCCCAGGCCCCCTATCTTCGAGGCCATCGTGAACTTGTTCTCCTTATTGCTGAGGACCCTTCCTGGTCTGGGTGGGAGAACTAGATCATCACGGTGGAGCCAGTGCCCTTCCACCACTATCACGTCTTGCGTGTAACCCCGATTCGAATCGGAGTTACCCGTGATTAGCTGGTTATGGGACCGGCATCGCAGGTAGGGTTGCCTGCTCTTGGACTGAGAGCTTGGCTCGGTCTGCAGGAACTCATAACAGGCCAGAAGCTCCTTCAGACCCAACGGTTCCGGAAGGATCGGCTCCAACACGACGTTCAGGGCCTCCATCCCGGCACAGATGCGGTGTGCCTGCAGTGGCCACTGGCATGGGAGGGTCTGCGTCCAAGCGCACAACTCCGCTAGCAGCTCCGGGATGGGGAGGTCGGTGCCCCCGTACATGAGTGTGGAAAGGGAGAGGGTCACCATGTTTTTGGGATCGGCCACGATCCCATTTACCTCATCGACGCTCTGGCATGTCCGAAGCCTGAAGTCTTCACTGATCCCACAGAGCTGTCGGAACTCATCAAGGTCGGGCCCATGCAGCCTCACCATTATGCTGTTATCGTTCGAGGCCACGGTCAGGCTCGGGTCTAGAGTCATTGCCCGGAATGGCAAGGCATTTTCCATAATTGCCAGGCGTCGAGGTTTAGGCGCAACCATCGGGCCTTTTCCGACACCATGAGTTATCACCATATCGGTTGGATGTTTGTGATTTTGCTAAGCGTGTGAAGGAAGAGAAAGAATGGTCTGCTGTGTGAAAATTTTAGAAAGAGAGTGGGAAAGTGAAAATGAGATTTCACTGAGGGTATTTATAGACCCCAACCAGAAGATGAAAAGACATTTACCAGAAGGTGAAAAGACAACGGCGGCTCATTACACGAACTCCCACAAATTAATGCTACCACTCAATCGACGCAGTACACGTGTACAGCAAATAGAGGTCAACTGCCAAGTGTCACTCACCAGCCGTTTTAGCATTGATGGCATTGATGGAATCGAAGAGACAGAGGCGGCGCCTCATAAATGCATGATGGGCGTGCTCCACGTGTCAAAAATTCCAGCACACAAGAACGCGTGTCGGACTACTCCGAGGCGTCTCCACACCGTCAAGCACAAGGACACTATGACCGGAGCCCCCGTAACGACTATAGATTCTTGTGGACCTCGTCCCTAACGACGACTCCGGACAGGGAGCTGTTGGCGAGGGGATGTCGGCACCCCCTCGTCCGGACCGATATCAACCCCATAGGAGGCGATCCGGGCCTGTCAATCATGAATGACGTATCACCCCGGATCCTGAGGGTCGGACCGTGTCTAGCCCGGCCCGAAGAAGCTTGTCAAGTACACTTCCCCAATTAATGCTGCTGCTCCCTTGGGGGACCCTTTACGTGTTTCATCGACGTGGCCCAATCACAGGCCAGCCCTGTGGGTCCCGGATGATGAACAGTGCCATTGTCAGAGTCATAAATGACCTGGAGCCGTTGGATCTTTATTAGACAGTGCAATGATCCAAGGGCTAAGACGCCTCTGTATCAGACTATAAATACCCCCACTAATACCAATTAGAGGGGGACACACAAAAAGACAGAGAGGAGAGATAAAGCTAAAACAACCCGGACCACCAGAATATCAACCGTGACACCTGACGCAACGACTTGTAACTGGACCATTCCCTCATCCTTAACTATATGCCTACCTTCAGTCTATATCGATACTGACTTGATCGTCGGAGAGGGAAAACCTGGTACCAACCCCGGGCCCCTGTTCGTTTCTTGTGCAGGCTTAGAGAGCATCCCGACGACGAAGCATATACCACCTACGTCAACTACCTTGGAAGATCGGAGCCGACGCGAATAACTACATAAGTCGAGCTTGGGAAGAAAATCAGGCTCGCCAGGTATCATGTCGATATGAAGCCCGGTAATTAGAACTTTAAAACTCAAAATTTTATAGACATATGATACGACTCCCTCCTTCCCTCTTCGTTTTCGTTTTCGAAATTACCTTTTGAGTTACATTTTGTTGAATAAATATTTTAATTTAGTTCTATTCGTTAAAAAAAAAATCTATAAATTTTAACATTTTATATACATTTTTGGTATTAGTATGTTAGGACCAGATTTCTGGTCTAAATATTGTTTATTGTCTATTGGTTTTTACTAGATAAATCCTAACTGTTATTAAGAACTAAGACAGAGTTGTTAGGTTTCAAGCAATGTTGCAACCTCAGTTACAACCTACTGAGACAACTGTTGTTAGGTTACAAGCAATGTTACAACCTCAGTTACAACCTATGTTGATAGGTTTCTACAACCTGCTGAGACAGCGTTGGTGGTTTCAAGTACCAGTTGCAACCTCAGTTGCAACCACAGTTCCAACCTGCTGTTCTGCAGAATTCTGTCTTGTTCTGTAAATCTGCATAACTGTTCTTTATTGATTATTATTTGTTCTACAGTATGCAGGATATATTCTCATATGATCTTAAAGGTTTAATATGCGTAAATTGAGAATATCAAAGTGGTAAGGAAAGATGTTTCCTAAAAGATATAAGGAGATTAGTTTATAAAGATATGTTTCCTTTTAAATCTATATCTCTATTCTTATGCAAATCTTTATCACTTGTTTCAATCTTTTGTTCCTTATCTATATTCAGTATAATTCGTTTAAAGATTGAATGTAATATGGAGTTAGGTGTTTCATATATATATGGAAAGATATTATCTCTAAAAGATATTATCTTTATATGTTTCCTAGTTATAGGAAAAGACTAACTCCTACTTTCAAGCTTGTTATTAAACAGGTATTAACTTATGAAGATTGATGTCAATCCTACAAAAGGCAGACGTGCAATATGGAGAGATTGAATCCAATCAAAAGAAGTCAAAAGCAATCATAAAAGATCTTGAAGCAAGAAGATTGTTTTTACTTATAAATAGTTGATAACCTAGCTTGTAAAAAGTGTGTGTTCTAAATTATAAAGAACTTATTTTCTAGAGAGAATACACGTGAGCTTTAAAAAGAAAACAATGGTGGGATGCCATTGATTTATAAGTGATAGTTATAGAGTAGGAGCAATATAGTGATAGGCAGAAAAACCTAGAGGGAGTCTAAGTTTTTCATTAAGACTTGAGTCATATATTGTAAGCTTTTTATAATATCATAATCTGGGTAAGTGCCCCGGAGACGTAGCCTAGTTAGGTGAACTCCGTTGTTAAATGTGCTTGTGTTCACTTTGAGTACATTTAACATTTTACAGTTCTGTCCATTTAATATACGTGGTTCCAACTGGTGGTTGCAACCTCACTTGGAACCTAACTGCAAAACTGCAACTAGAACAGCGGATAGGAATTTCAATTGGTATCAGAGCTTTACACTAGACTTTACTTAGTGTTGATCCTGTGTTATAGTAAAAATGGACTTAATGAGGGAAGGAAACGCCTTCAACAAACCTCCATTGCTTGAAGGAGGAGTAAACTATGGAGTATGGAAGATCAGAATGAGGTCCTTCATCAAACAGCAGAATGAACATGCATGGAAAACTGTGATGTATGGATGGGAGGCTCCAACTGCCATTGATAGTGAAGGAGAACTGGTTTTTATACCTGAAGACAGATGGTCTGCTGATGAAGACAGGAAATCAAGTGCCAACTCAACAGCCATAAACTTGATTTTTGCTGGTGTAACTCTCAGTGTATTCAGGTATATTTCTCACTGTGAAACTGCTAAAGAGGCATGGGATATTTTGCAAGTTACTTTTGAAGGAACCACTAAAGTAAAAGCTTTCAAACTTCAACAGTTAACTACCCAATTTGAGAACTTAAGAATGGAGGAAGATGAAAACATTGAACAATTTAATGGTAGAATCTGCCACATTGCTCATCAAGCTGGAACCTTAGGTGAAAAATACAGTGATGCTAAACTTGTTAAGAAAACTCTTAGGTCACTCCCAGAAAGGTTTGAAATTAAGGTCACAGCCATTGAAGAATCAACTGACTTAGATAATCTTAAACTTGAAGAACTCATAGGAAATCTAAGTACTCATGAACTGAAATTCTTCAAACATAAAAGACCAGAAAAGGGAATAGCATTTCAGGCTAAGAAATCTGAACCTAATGTCTGTGATAAAATGAGTGATGAAGAACAGCTGGCTTTCTTTGCTAAAAAGGTTTTTAAAAAGTTTTATAAGAGAAAAGAGGATGATACTGGTTCTTCTAAAAATTTTCAGAAAAGGGATAACCAACTTAAAACAGAATCCAGGTTCAATAATAACTCTACAGGAAAGTGGAATTCTAAAGAAAAGGATAATAAAGACCATAAGCCTAAAGAAATTCAGTGTAGAGAATGTAGAGGGTTTGGTCATATTCAGGCTGAGTGTGCAAATACTTTAAAAAGGAACAAAAATGCTTATATAACCACTCATAGTGATAGTGATTCTGAGAGCAACAGTGATGAAGAGGATGATTCTAATTTTGTTAATTTTATGGGAATAATCACTGAAAAAGAACCTACTTATGAAAGTGACTGTGAACATGTTTCAACTGAAGTTACAACCACTCTTAAAACCTACAGCAGTGATGAGGAAGAACCTTCTGATGAAGACATTTCCCAGCAATATCTTGTTCTTTATGAAAAGTATAAATGTCTGAGTAAACAAACCTTGATCATAAGCAAACTTAATGTTAATCTAAAAGATGAGGTTAAAAGTCTTACCGAGAAGATGAACTTACAACTGGCTGAACTTACTGAAACTAAAAAGATAATAAAACTGATGAATGTTTCTGCCTCAGAAAAATTAGATGATATGTTGTCATATTCTAGAGGCTCTAAAGATATCAGTGGTCTAGGGTACTATGGTGGTAAAAGGACAGGAGAAACTACCTTTATTGAAGCTGTTGCTAAAGCTAAAACTCATAATTTTGAAAACAAGGTTAGAAGCTCAGTTGCAACCAGAGTTGCAACCAGGAATAAAACTCAGGTTTTTGTAAAGAAGGTTGGAAGCTCAGTTATAACCTCAGTTGCAACCATGAATAAACTGAATAGCTTTAAGGATAAAAGTAACTTTAGGTTGAAGCTGTGTAATTTCTGCAAGAAACCTGGTCATTCTGAAATCCAGTGTTATTTGAAAAGAAACAGAAGGTATATTTCTCAGAAAACCTGGTTAGCTTCTATTAATAAAAATTTGAACTGGGTCTGGAAAGTTAAAGACAAAGCTATCTTAATTGCTAACAACAAAGCTGTCATTAACTCTTTGAATGCTGTTACTTCTAATGATTGGTATTTTGACAGTGGTTGTTCTAAGCACATGACAGGTACTGCAAGTCTCCTTAAAAATGTCACCACTCTTACAGGAAACACTGTTGTGTTTGGAGGTGGAGATACAGGTAAAATTGTTGGTAAAGGTACCTTGAACAAACCTGGTATGCCTGATATTGAGGATGTTTTTCTTGTTGATGGTCTAAAAGCTAATCTTATTAGTATCAGTCAACTCTGTGATAACAAAATGATTGTTAAATTTGACAAAGAAAGGTGTCTAATTACTAATCTTAACAATGATTTAATCATGACTGGAGTTAGATCAACCAACAGCTGCTATGTGTTTGAAAAAGCTGAAAAAGAATTGCCTCAAAGTAGGTGTAATCAAGCCATTACTAATAATGTGGATATCTGGCATAAAAGGCTTGGGCATGTGAATTACAAAACCTTAGATAAGCTTGTTAACAAGGAATTGATAAGAGGAATTCCTAAACTCAGTGCTAAAACTCAGAATATCTGTGGTGATTGTGCTATAGGCAAACAAACCAAAAGTATCCACAAAAGTACAAGTCAAATCTACACTAAGAGAGTCCTAGAACTTCTTCATATTGACTTGATGGGACCTATGCAAACTGCTAGTATAGGTGGTAAGAAGTACATTTTGGTAGTTGTAGATGATTTTTCTAGATACTCTTGGGTAGTATTCTTAAAGGATAAGTCTGAAACTTTTGAACTGTTCAAAACTCTGTGCTTAAAACTGCAACTTGAAAAAGGTTCCTCCAGTGGTAATATTGCTAGAATTAGAAGTGATCATGGAACTGAATTTGAAAACATCAAGTTTAGGGAATTCTGCAACTCCTTAGGTATAAGTCATGAGTTTTCTGCTCCTAAGACTCCACAACAAAATGGCATAGTTGAAAGAAAAAATAGAACCATTCAGGAAATGGCTAGAGTCATGCTTAACTCTAAGAAACTTGCCAACAGATTTTGGGCTGAAGCTGTTAATACTGCCTGTCATATAGTTAATAGGGTTTACATTACTAAAGGCACTTCCATGACAGCTTATGAAATATGGAAAGGTAGAAAACCCAATGTTAAGTATTTTCAAGTCTTTGGATGTGTCTGTTACATTCTCAGGGATAGGGAGCATCTTGGTAAATTTGACTCTAAAAGTGATAAAGGAATCTTTCTTGGTTATGCTCAGAATAGTAGAGCATTTAGAGTCTTTAATCAAAGAACAAACTGTGTTATGGAATCTTATAATGTGTTATTTGATGACCTAAAAACTGTTGATGAGATTATAGGTGATGATGAACAGCCTGAGACTGCAGAAAAAGGGAAAGAAGAAACTCAACAAATAGGAATTCCCATAGTGGTTGGAAGTCCAGTTGCAACTGAGGTTGGAACTGAGGTTGGAACCACAGTTGAAACCCAGAATTCAGCAGAATCTGAAGAAGAAGAAGAAGAAGGAGGATCTGCTATGCCAACAACAAGCAAGCCACGCTATGTAAGGACTCAGAAAAATCACTCTCTTGACAATGTCATAGGAGATGTTGCTTCAGGTATGAAAACCAGAGGTAAAAGAAATAATGTTGTTCACTTTGCTTGTTATATTTCTCAGTTAGAACCTAAGAATATAAAAGAAGCTTTAGAAGATAGTGAATGGATTATAGCTATGCAAGATGAGTTGCATCAATTTGAGAGAAATGATGTATGGACTTTAGTACCCAGACCTTCTAATAAAAATGTTATAGGGACTAAATGGATTTTTAGAAATAAAAGTGATGAGGATGGAGTTATTATCAGAAATAAAGCTAGGTTGGTAGCTCAGGGTTATACACAAATTGAGGGAATTGATTTTGATGAAACCTTTGCTCCAGTAGCTAGAATTGAATCCATTAGAATGCTACTGTCTCTTGCATGTCTGTATGATTTTAAACTGTTTCAACTTGACATAAAGAGTGCTTTTCTAAATGGTGTGATTAATGAAGAAGTTTATGTCTGTCAACCTAAGGGATTTGAGGATCCTAACTTTCCTGAACATGTCTATTTGTTGAAAAAGGCATTGTATGGCCTAAAACAAGCTCCTAGAGCTTGGTATGATAGATTAACCAAGTACTTGATTGAAAAAGGCTTTAACAGAGGAGGAGTTGATAAAACTTTGTTTACTAAGAAAACCACAAAGGACATAATAATTGCTCAAATCTATGTTGATGACATTGTCTTTGGCTCTACTTCTAATAAAAGGATAGAAGAATTCATTTCTGATATGAAGAATGAATTTGAAATGAGTGGTGGAGGTGAACTAACTTACTTTCTAGGATTGCAAGTTAAACAGAATGAGAAAGGCATTTTTCTGTGCCAAAGTAAGTATGCAGACAATCTTGTTAAAAAGTTTGGTCTGAGTGAGAGTAAAGAGAAGAGAACCCCTATGAGTACTACCCTTAAACTGTCCAAAAATGATAAAGGTAAAAATGTCTGTCCAAGTCTTTATAGATCCATGATTGGAAGTTTGCTGTATTTAACTGCTAGTAGACCAGACCTGTGCCTAAGTGTAGGAGTATGTGCCAGATATCAGGCAAATCCTTTAGAACCTCATCTTCTAGCTGTCAAAAGAATTCTAAGGTATGTAAAAGGAACACTTCACCTAGTCCTATGGTATTCTAAAGATACAAACCATTTTCTAAGTGGCTACTGTGATGCAGATTGGGCAGGAAACATAGATGATAGAAAGAGTACTTCTGGTGGGTGTTTTTATTTTGGAAACAACCTTGTTTCTTGGTTTAGTAAAAAGCAAAATTGCATATCTTTATCTACTGCTGAGGCAGAATATGTTGCAGCTGGAAGTGGATGCACTCAACTTATTTGGATGAAACAGATGTTAACTGATTATAATGTCAAACAAGAAATATTAACTTTGTTTTGTGATAACAAAAGTGCTATAGATTTAGCTAAAAATCCAGTTCAACATTCCAGAACCAAACACATTGATCTAAGGCATCATTTTATTAGAGAACTAGTTGAAGAAAAGAGCTTAATTTTAGAACATGTTTCAACTGAGAGACAATTAGCAGATATTTTCACAAAGCCCCTTGATACAAACAAGTTTGAATCATTAAGAAGTGACATAGGGGTATGTCATTATCAATCTAATTGAATACTTTTGCTAAATATGTCTGTGTTGAGTACCTTTAATAATTTTTATTTCTAAGGTTAAAGTCTTATTTTGAGCTATGATGTTTTTGTTTTGAAAAAGCCGCTTTTTGGTGTCTCAAAAACAGATGTGAGGTAACTTGTCCTTAAAAAACCTCTCTGGTAATAGAGTTGCAAGCACAAAGTGCAATATTTTTTTTGCTGGTTGCAAGTTCAGTTGCAACCTCAGTTGAAACCTCATCCTCTCAACAACTGGTTAGAAGTTCAGTTACAACTTCAGTTGAAACCTCGTGTTAAAAATACTGGTTGCAAGCTCAGTTGCAACATCAGTTGAAACCTCAGTCTATTCTATAACTGCCAAGACAAAGTCTTGTTATTTTTGACATCACTTATACTCTTTCCTTGCTGAGGTCATCAAACAAGTTTTTGTGTAGAGATAAAAACGGATTTGCTCAATATAAGCTCCTAAAATCTAATCTTTATTAAGGCTATTCAATGATAAACATATTTTCTTAGGTAAATTGCTAGATTTTTGTTTTTCAAAAGCTTAAATATCTTTCTAATTGCTATCTTTATCTTGAATCAATTCAAATTTCCTTCAAAGCTTCAACTCTTGTATTTTCAAATTTGGATAAGTCTGTTTACAAAGGAATGTTTATCTGTGTTAACTGCTTGATTTATCTTCAATGCCAACTGTTTTATTCGTTATTTAAGAGTTATTAATTTTTCAAAAGCCTTGTTGATAAGAAACTTCCTATTTTTTTGGCTAAATCTGTTTCATAATTGATTTGCATGTATCTCTTTCCAATTACAAAAAGATATGGTCTTTACTATCATTTATACAAAATCTTTTTACTATTTCAAATCAATCACAATTATCAGATTTATTCTCTCTTTCTTTCTACTTATCAAAGAAACCCTAAGCTTTCTGGAAACCCACACAGCGAAGTTCTAAGTGCAGTTCCAACCGTAGTTGAAACCATGTCTTTAGACATACCTCGTGACTAGTTTGTCTGGCTTCTGACAAATAGGGGGAGATGAGTTTATTGTTCAGTTTAATACTTTAATTTCAAGACTTAATATTGCTGTCTTTAAAGTTGAATTTATGAATGGATACATTCTGTGCTTATTTAGTGCCTGCAATTCTAACATACAGGGGGAGCTTAAACAGATGACTCTTAAGTATTGTTATGAGATATACAATTTAAGACTGTGCTGATATTGAATTTGCAGGTGGTTGGGATGATTTATAAACTTAATTGATTTGTCAAAACCAATGACAAAGGGGGAGATTGTTAGGACCAGATTTCTGGTCTAAATATTGTTTATTGTCTATTGGTTTTTACTAGATAAATCCTAACTGTTATTAAGAACTAAGACAGAGTTGTTAGGTTTCAAGCAATGTTGCAACCTCAGTTACAACCTACTGAGACAACTGTTGTTAGGTTACAAGCAATGTTACAACCTCAGTTACAACCTATGTTGATAGGTTTCTACAACCTGCTGAGACAGTGTTGGTGGTTTCAAGTACCAGTTGCAACCTCAGTTGCAACCACAGTTCCAACCTGCTGTTCTGCAGAATTCTGTCTTGTTCTGTAAATCTGCATAACTGTTCTTTATTGATTATTATTTGTTCTACAGTATGCAGGATATATTCTCATATGATCTTAAAGGTTTAATATGCGTAAATTGAGAATATCAAAGTGGTAAGGAAAGATGTTTCCTAAAAGATATAAGGAGATTAGTTTATAAAGATATGTTTCCTTTTAAATCTATATCTCTATTCTTATGCAAATCTTTATCACTTGTTTCAATCTTTTGTTCCTTATCTATATTCAGTATAATTCGTTTAAAGATTGAATGTAATATGGAGTTAGGTGTTTCATATATATATGGAAAGATATTATCTCTAAAAGATATTATCTTTATATGTTTCCTAGTTATAGGAAAAGACTAACTCCTACTTTCAAGCTTGTTATTAAACAGGTATTAACTTATGAAGATTGATGTCAATCCTACAAAAGGCAGACGTGCAATATGGAGAGATTGAAGCCAATCAAAAGAAGTCAAAAGCAATCATAAAAGATCTTGAAGCAAGAAGATTGTTTTTACTTATAAATAGTTGATAACCTAGCTTGTAAAAAGTGTGTGTTCTAAATTATAAAGAACTTATTTTCTAGAGAGAATACACGTGAGCTTTAAAAAGAAAACAATGGTGGGATGCCATTGATTTATAAGTGATAGTTATAGAGTAGGAGCAATATAGTGATAGGCAGAAAAACCTAGAGGGAGTCTAAGTTTTTCATTAAGACTTGAGTCATATATTGTAAGCTTTTTATAATATCATAATCTGGGTAAGTGCCCCGGAGACGTAGCCTAGTTAGGTGAACTCCGTTGTTAAATGTGCTTGTGTTCACTTTGAGTACATTTAACATTTTACAGTTCTGTCCATTTAATATACGTGGTTCCAACTGGTGGTTGCAACCTCACTTGGAACCTAACTGCAAAACTGCAACTAGAACAGCGGATAGGAATTTCAATTGGTATCAGAGCTTTACACTAGACTTTACTTAGTGTTGATCCTGTGTTCTAGTAAAAATGGACTTAATGAGGGAAGGAAACGCCTTCAACAAACCTCCATTGCTTGAAGGAGGAGTAAACTATGGAGTATGGAAGATCAGAATGAGGTCCTTCATCAAACAGCAGAATGAACATGCATGGAAAACTGTGATGTATGGATGGGAGGCTCCAACTGCCATTGATAGTGAAGGAGAACTGGTTTTTATACCTGAAGACAGATGGTCTGCTGATGAAGACAGGAAATCAAGTGCCAACTCAACAGCCATAAACTTGATTTTTGCTGGTGTAACTCTCAGTGTATTCAGGTATATTTCTCACTGTGAAACTGCTAAAGAGGCATGGGATATTTTGCAAGTTACTTTTGAAGGAACCACTAAAGTAAAAGCTTTCAAACTTCAACAGTTAACTACCCAATTTGAGAACTTAAGAATGGAGGAAGATGAAAACATTGAACAATTTAATGGTAGAATCTGCCACATTGCTCATCAAGCTGGAACCTTAGGTGAAAAATACAGTGATGCTAAACTTGTTAAGAAAACTCTTAGGTCACTCCCAGAAAGGTTTGAAATTAAGGTCACAGCCATTGAAGAATCAACTGACTTAGATAATCTTAAACTTGAAGAACTCATAGGAAATCTAAGTACTCATGAACTGAAATTCTTCAAACATAAAAGACCAGAAAAGGGAATAGCATTTCAGGCTAAGAAATCTGAACCTAATGTCTGTGATAAAATGAGTGATGAAGAACAGCTGGCTTTCTTTGCTAAAAAGGTTTTTAAAAAGTTTTATAAGAGAAAAGAGGATGATACTGGTTCTTCTAAAAATTTTCAGAAAAGGGATAACCAACTTAAAACAGAATCCAGGTTCAATAATAACTCTACAGGAAAGTGGAATTCTAAAGAAAAGGATAATAAAGACCATAAGCCTAAAGAAATTCAGTGTAGAGAATGTAGAGGGTTTGGTCATATTCAGGCTGAGTGTGCAAATACTTTAAAAAGGAACAAAAATGCTTATATAACCACTCATAGTGATAGTGATTCTGAGAGCAACAGTGATGAAGAGGATGATTCTAATTTTGTTAATTTTATGGGAATAATCACTGAAAAAGAACCTACTTATGAAAGTGACTGTGAACATGTTTCAACTGAAGTTACAACCACTCTTAAAACCTACAGCAGTGATGAGGAAGAACCTTCTGATGAAGACATTTCCCAGCAATATCTTGTTCTTTATGAAAAGTATAAATGTCTGAGTAAACAAACCTTGATCATAAGCAAACTTAATGTTAATCTAAAAGATGAGGTTAAAAGTCTTACCGAGAAGATGAACTTACAACTGGCTGAACTTACTGAAACTAAAAAGATAATAAAACTGATGAATGTTTCTGCCTCAGAAAAATTAGATGATATGTTGTCATATTCTAGAGGCTCTAAAGATATCAGTGGTCTAGGGTACTATGGTGGTAAAAGGACAGGAGAAACTACCTTTATTGAAGCTGTTGCTAAAGCTAAAACTCATAATTTTGAAAACAAGGTTAGAAGCTCAGTTGCAACCAGAGTTGCAACCAGGAATAAAACTCAGGTTTTTGTAAAGAAGGTTGGAAGCTCAGTTATAACCTCAGTTGCAACCATGAATAAACTGAATAGCTTTAAGGATAAAAGTAACTTTAGGTTGAAGCTGTGTAATTTCTGCAAGAAACCTGGTCATTCTGAAATCCAGTGTTATTTGAAAAGAAACAGAAGGTATATTTCTCAGAAAACCTGGTTAGCTTCTATTAATAAAAATTTGAACTGGGTCTGGAAAGTTAAAGACAAAGCTATCTTAATTGCTAACAACAAAGCTGTCATTAACTCTTTGAATGCTGTTACTTCTAATGATTGGTATTTTGACAGTGGTTGTTCTAAGCACATGACAGGTACTGCAAGTCTCCTTAAAAATGTCACCACTCTTACAGGAAACACTGTTGTGTTTGGAGGTGGAGATACAGGTAAAATTGTTGGTAAAGGTACCTTGAACAAACCTGGTATGCCTGATATTGAGGATGTTTTTCTTGTTGATGGTCTAAAAGCTAATCTTATTAGTATCAGTCAACTCTGTGATAACAAAATGATTGTTAAATTTGACAAAGAAAGGTGTCTAATTACTAATCTTAACAATGATTTAATCATGACTGGAGTTAGATCAACCAACAGCTGCTATGTGTTTGAAAAAGCTGAAAAAGAATTGCCTCAAAGTAGGTGTAATCAAGCCATTACTAATAATGTGGATATCTGGCATAAAAGGCTTGGGCATGTGAATTACAAAACCTTAGATAAGCTTGTTAACAAGGAATTGATAAGAGGAATTCCTAAACTCAGTGCTAAAACTCAGAATATCTGTGGTGATTGTGCTATAGGCAAACAAACCAAAAGTATCCACAAAAGTACAAGTCAAATCTACACTAAGAGAGTCCTAGAACTTCTTCATATTGACTTGATGGGACCTATGCAAACTGCTAGTATAGGTGGTAAGAAGTACATTTTGGTAGTTGTAGATGATTTTTCTAGATACTCTTGGGTAGTATTCTTAAAGGATAAGTCTGAAACTTTTGAACTGTTCAAAACTCTGTGCTTAAAACTGCAACTTGAAAAAGGTTCCTCCAGTGGTAATATTGCTAGAATTAGAAGTGATCATGGAACTGAATTTGAAAACATCAAGTTTAGGGAATTCTGCAACTCCTTAGGTATAAGTCATGAGTTTTCTGCTCCTAAGACTCCACAACAAAATGGCATAGTTGAAAGAAAAAATAGAACCATTCAGGAAATGGCTAGAGTCATGCTTAACTCTAAGAAACTTGCCAACAGATTTTGGGCTGAAGCTGTTAATACTGCCTGTCATATAGTTAATAGGGTTTACATTACTAAAGGCACTTCCATGACAGCTTATGAAATATGGAAAGGTAGAAAACCCAATGTTAAGTATTTTCAAGTCTTTGGATGTGTCTGTTACATTCTCAGGGATAGGGAGCATCTTGGTAAATTTGACTCTAAAAGTGATAAAGGAATCTTTCTTGGTTATGCTCAGAATAGTAGAGCATTTAGAGTCTTTAATCAAAGAACAAACTGTGTTATGGAATCTTATAATGTGTTATTTGATGACCTAAAAACTGTTGATGAGATTATAGGTGATGATGAACAGCCTGAGACTGCAGAAAAAGGGAAAGAAGAAACTCAACAAACAGGAATTCCCATAGTGGTTGGAAGTCCAGTTGCAACTGAGGTTGGAACTGAGGTTGGAACCACAGTTGAAACCCAGAATTCAGCAGAATCTGAAGAAGAAGAAGAAGAAGGAGGATCTGCTATGCCAACAACAAGCAAGCCACGCTATGTAAGGACTCAGAAAAATCACTCTCTTGACAATGTCATAGGAGATGTTGCTTCAGGTATGAAAACCAGAGGTAAAAGAAATAATGTTGTTCACTTTGCTTGTTATATTTCTCAGTTAGAACCTAAGAATATAAAAGAAGCTTTAGAAGATAGTGAATGGATTATAGCTATGCAAGATGAGTTGCATCAATTTGAGAGAAATGATGTATGGACTTTAGTACCCAGACCTTCTAATAAAAATGTTATAGGGACTAAATGGATTTTTAGAAATAAAAGTGATGAGGATGGAGTTATTATCAGAAATAAAGCTAGGTTGGTAGCTCAGGGTTATACACAAATTGAGGGAATTGATTTTGATGAAACCTTTGCTCCAGTAGCTAGAATTGAATCCATTAGAATGCTACTGTCTCTTGCATGTCTGTATGATTTTAAACTGTTTCAACTTGACATAAAGAGTGCTTTTCTAAATGGTGTGATTAATGAAGAAGTTTATGTCTGTCAACCTAAGGGATTTGAGGATCCTAACTTTCCTGAACATGTCTATTTGTTGAAAAAGGCATTGTATGGCCTAAAACAAGCTCCTAGAGCTTGGTATGATAGATTAACCAAGTACTTGATTGAAAAAGGCTTTAACAGAGGAGGAGTTGATAAAACTTTGTTTACTAAGAAAACCACAAAGGACATAATAATTGCTCAAATCTATGTTGATGACATTGTCTTTGGCTCTACTTCTAATAAAAGGATAGAAGAATTCATTTCTGATATGAAGAATGAATTTGAAATGAGTGGTGGAGGTGAACTAACTTACTTTCTAGGATTGCAAGTTAAACAGAATGAGAAAGGCATTTTTCTGTGCCAAAGTAAGTATGCAGACAATCTTGTTAAAAAGTTTGGTCTGAGTGAGAGTAAAGAGAAGAGAACCCCTATGAGTACTACCCTTAAACTGTCCAAAAATGATAAAGGTAAAAATGTCTGTCCAAGTCTTTATAGATCCATGATTGGAAGTTTGCTGTATTTAACTGCTAGTAGACCAGACCTGTGCCTAAGTGTAGGAGTATGTGCCAGATATCAGGCAAATCCTTTAGAACCTCATCTTCTAGCTGTCAAAAGAATTCTAAGGTATGTAAAAGGAACACTTCACCTAGTCCTATGGTATTCTAAAGATACAAACCATTTTCTAAGTGGCTACTGTGATGCAGATTGGGCAGGAAACATAGATGATAGAAAGAGTACTTCTGGTGGGTGTTTTTATTTTGGAAACAACCTTGTTTCTTGGTTTAGTAAAAAGCAAAATTGCATATCTTTATCTACTGCTGAGGCAGAATATGTTGCAGCTGGAAGTGGATGCACTCAACTTATTTGGATGAAACAGATGTTAACTGATTATAATGTCAAACAAGAAATATTAACTTTGTTTTGTGATAACAAAAGTGCTATAGATTTAGCTAAAAATCCAGTTCAACATTCCAGAACCAAACACATTGATCTAAGGCATCATTTTATTAGAGAACTAGTTGAAGAAAAGAGCTTAATTTTAGAACATGTTTCAACTGAGAGACAATTAGCAGATATTTTCACAAAGCCCCTTGATACAAACAAGTTTGAATCATTAAGAAGTGACATAGGGGTATGTCATTATCAATCTAATTGAATACTTTTGCTAAATATGTCTGTGTTGAGTACCTTTAATAATTTTTATTTCTAAGGTTAAAGTCTTATTTTGAGCTATGATGTTTTTGTTTTGAAAAAGCCGCTTTTTGGTGTCTCAAAAACAGATGTGAGGTAACTTGTCCTTAAAAAACCTCTCTGGTAATAGAGTTGCAAGCACAAAGTGCAATATTTTTTTTGCTGGTTGCAAGTTCAGTTGCAACCTCAGTTGAAACCTCATCCTCTCAACAACTGGTTAGAAGTTCAGTTACAACTTCAGTTGAAACCTCGTGTTAAAAATACTGGTTGCAAGCTCAGTTGCAACATCAGTTGAAACCTCAGTCTATTCTATAACTGCCAAGACAAAGTCTTGTTATTTTTGACATCACTTATACTCTTTCCTTGCTGAGGTCATCAAACAAGTTTTTGTGTAGAGATAAAAACGGATTTGCTCAATATAAGCTCCTAAAATCTAATCTTTATTAAGGCTATTCAATGATAAACATATTTTCTTAGGTAAATTGCTAGATTTTTGTTTTTCAAAAGCTTAAATATCTTTCTAATTGCTATCTTTATCTTGAATCAATTCAAATTTCCTTCAAAGCTTCAACTCTTGTATTTTCAAATTTGGATAAGTCTGTTTACAAAGGAATGTTTATCTGTGTTAACTGCTTGATTTATCTTCAATGCCAACTGTTTTATTCGTTATTTAAGAGTTATTAATTTTTCAAAAGCCTTGTTGATAAGAAACTTCCTATTTTTTTGGCTAAATCTGTTTCATAATTGATTTGCATGTATCTCTTTCCAATTACAAAAAGATATGGTCTTTACTATCATTTATACAAAATCTTTTTACTATTTCAAATCAATCACAATTATCAGATTTATTCTCTCTTTCTTTCTACTTATCAAAGAAACCCTAAGCTTTCTGGAAACCCACACAGCGAAGTTCTAAGTGCAGTTCCAACCGTAGTTGAAACCATGTCTTTAGACATACCTCGTGACTAGTTTGTCTGGCTTCTGACAAATAGGGGGAGATGAGTTTATTGTTCAGTTTAATACTTTAATTTCAAGACTTAATATTGCTGTCTTTAAAGTTGAATTTATGAATGGATACATTCTGTGCTTATTTAGTGCCTGCAATTCTAACATACAGGGGGAGCTTAAACAGATGACTCTTAAGTATTGTTATGAGATATACAATTTAAGACTGTGCTGATATTGAATTTGCAGGTGGTTGGGATGATTTATAAACTTAATTGATTTGTCAAAACCAATGACAAAGGGGGAGATTGTTAGGACCAGATTTCTGGTCTAAATATTGTTTATTGTCTATTGGTTTTTACTAGATAAATCCTAACTGTTATTAAGAACTAAGACAGAGTTGTTAGGTTTCAAGCAATGTTGCAACCTCAGTTACAACCTACTGAGACAACTGTTGTTAGGTTACAAGCAATGTTACAACCTCAGTTACAACCTATGTTGATAGGTTTCTACAACCTGCTGAGACAGTGTTGGTGGTTTCAAGTACCAGTTGCAACCTCAGTTGCAACCACAGTTCCAACCTGCTGTTCTGCAGAATTCTGTCTTGTTCTGTAAATCTGCATAACTGTTCTTTATTGATTATTATTTGTTCTACAGTATGCAGGATATATTCTCATATGATCTTAAAGGTTTAATATGCGTAAATTGAGAATATCAAAGTGGTAAGGAAAGATGTTTCCTAAAAGATATAAGGAGATTAGTTTATAAAGATATGTTTCCTTTTAAATCTATATCTCTATTCTTATGCAAATCTTTATCACTTGTTTCAATCTTTTGTTCCTTATCTATATTCAGTATAATTCGTTTAAAGATTGAATGTAATATGGAGTTAGGTGTTTCATATATATATGGAAAGATATTATCTCTAAAAGATATTATCTTTATATGTTTCCTAGTTATAGGAAAAGACTAACTCCTACTTTCAAGCTTGTTATTAAACAGGTATTAACTTATGAAGATTGATGTCAATCCTACAAAAGGCAGACGTGCAATATGGAGAGATTGAAGCCAATCAAAAGAAGTCAAAAGCAATCATAAAAGATCTTGAAGCAAGAAGATTGTTTTTACTTATAAATAGTTGATAACCTAGCTTGTAAAAAGTGTGTGTTCTAAATTATAAAGAACTTATTTTCTAGAGAGAATACACGTGAGCTTTAAAAAGAAAACAATGGTGGGATGCCATTGATTTATAAGTGATAGTTATAGAGTAGGAGCAATATAGTGATAGGCAGAAAAACCTAGAGGGAGTCTAAGTTTTTCATTAAGACTTGAGTCATATATTGTAAGCTTTTTATAATATCATAATCTGGGTAAGTGCCCCGGAGACGTAGCCTAGTTAGGTGAACTCCGTTGTTAAATGTGCTTGTGTTCACTTTGAGTACATTTAACATTTTACAGTTCTGTCCATTTAATATACGTGGTTCCAACTGGTGGTTGCAACCTCACTTGGAACCTAACTGCAAAACTGCAACTAGAACAGCGGATAGGAATTTCAATTGGTATCAGAGCTTTACACTAGACTTTACTTAGTGTTGATCCTGTGTTCTAGTAAAAATGGACTTAATGAGGGAAGGAAACGCCTTCAACAAACCTCCATTGCTTGAAGGAGGAGTAAACTATGGAGTATGGAAGATCAGAATGAGGTCCTTCATCAAACAGCAGAATGAACATGCATGGAAAACTGTGATGTATGGATGGGAGGCTCCAACTGCCATTGATAGTGAAGGAGAACTGGTTTTTATACCTGAAGACAGATGGTCTGCTGATGAAGACAGGAAATCAAGTGCCAACTCAACAGCCATAAACTTGATTTTTGCTGGTGTAACTCTCAGTGTATTCAGGTATATTTCTCACTGTGAAACTGCTAAAGAGGCATGGGATATTTTGCAAGTTACTTTTGAAGGAACCACTAAAGTAAAAGCTTTCAAACTTCAACAGTTAACTACCCAATTTGAGAACTTAAGAATGGAGGAAGATGAAAACATTGAACAATTTAATGGTAGAATCTGCCACATTGCTCATCAAGCTGGAACCTTAGGTGAAAAATACAGTGATGCTAAACTTGTTAAGAAAACTCTTAGGTCACTCCCAGAAAGGTTTGAAATTAAGGTCACAGCCATTGAAGAATCAACTGACTTAGATAATCTTAAACTTGAAGAACTCATAGGAAATCTAAGTACTCATGAACTGAAATTCTTCAAACATAAAAGACCAGAAAAGGGAATAGCATTTCAGGCTAAGAAATCTGAACCTAATGTCTGTGATAAAATGAGTGATGAAGAACAGCTGGCTTTCTTTGCTAAAAAGGTTTTTAAAAAGTTTTATAAGAGAAAAGAGGATGATACTGGTTCTTCTAAAAATTTTCAGAAAAGGGATAACCAACTTAAAACAGAATCCAGGTTCAATAATAACTCTACAGGAAAGTGGAATTCTAAAGAAAAGGATAATAAAGACCATAAGCCTAAAGAAATTCAGTGTAGAGAATGTAGAGGGTTTGGTCATATTCAGGCTGAGTGTGCAAATACTTTAAAAAGGAACAAAAATGCTTATATAACCACTCATAGTGATAGTGATTCTGAGAGCAACAGTGATGAAGAGGATGATTCTAATTTTGTTAATTTTATGGGAATAATCACTGAAAAAGAACCTACTTATGAAAGTGACTGTGAACATGTTTCAACTGAAGTTACAACCACTCTTAAAACCTACAGCAGTGATGAGGAAGAACCTTCTGATGAAGACATTTCCCAGCAATATCTTGTTCTTTATGAAAAGTATAAATGTCTGAGTAAACAAACCTTGATCATAAGCAAACTTAATGTTAATCTAAAAGATGAGGTTAAAAGTCTTACCGAGAAGATGAACTTACAACTGGCTGAACTTACTGAAACTAAAAAGATAATAAAACTGATGAATGTTTCTGCCTCAGAAAAATTAGATGATATGTTGTCATATTCTAGAGGCTCTAAAGATATCAGTGGTCTAGGGTACTATGGTGGTAAAAGGACAGGAGAAACTACCTTTATTGAAGCTGTTGCTAAAGCTAAAACTCATAATTTTGAAAACAAGGTTAGAAGCTCAGTTGCAACCAGAGTTGCAACCAGGAATAAAACTCAGGTTTTTGTAAAGAAGGTTGGAAGCTCAGTTATAACCTCAGTTGCAACCATGAATAAACTGAATAGCTTTAAGGATAAAAGTAACTTTAGGTTGAAGCTGTGTAATTTCTGCAAGAAACCTGGTCATTCTGAAATCCAGTGTTATTTGAAAAGAAACAGAAGGTATATTTCTCAGAAAACCTGGTTAGCTTCTATTAATAAAAATTTGAACTGGGTCTGGAAAGTTAAAGACAAAGCTATCTTAATTGCTAACAACAAAGCTGTCATTAACTCTTTGAATGCTGTTACTTCTAATGATTGGTATTTTGACAGTGGTTGTTCTAAGCACATGACAGGTACTGCAAGTCTCCTTAAAAATGTCACCACTCTTACAGGAAACACTGTTGTGTTTGGAGGTGGAGATACAGGTAAAATTGTTGGTAAAGGTACCTTGAACAAACCTGGTATGCCTGATATTGAGGATGTTTTTCTTGTTGATGGTCTAAAAGCTAATCTTATTAGTATCAGTCAACTCTGTGATAACAAAATGATTGTTAAATTTGACAAAGAAAGGTGTCTAATTACTAATCTTAACAATGATTTAATCATGACTGGAGTTAGATCAACCAACAGCTGCTATGTGTTTGAAAAAGCTGAAAAAGAATTGCCTCAAAGTAGGTGTAATCAAGCCATTACTAATAATGTGGATATCTGGCATAAAAGGCTTGGGCATGTGAATTACAAAACCTTAGATAAGCTTGTTAACAAGGAATTGATAAGAGGAATTCCTAAACTCAGTGCTAAAACTCAGAATATCTGTGGTGATTGTGCTATAGGCAAACAAACCAAAAGTATCCACAAAAGTACAAGTCAAATCTACACTAAGAGAGTCCTAGAACTTCTTCATATTGACTTGATGGGACCTATGCAAACTGCTAGTATAGGTGGTAAGAAGTACATTTTGGTAGTTGTAGATGATTTTTCTAGATACTCTTGGGTAGTATTCTTAAAGGATAAGTCTGAAACTTTTGAACTGTTCAAAACTCTGTGCTTAAAACTGCAACTTGAAAAAGGTTCCTCCAGTGGTAATATTGCTAGAATTAGAAGTGATCATGGAACTGAATTTGAAAACATCAAGTTTAGGGAATTCTGCAACTCCTTAGGTATAAGTCATGAGTTTTCTGCTCCTAAGACTCCACAACAAAATGGCATAGTTGAAAGAAAAAATAGAACCATTCAGGAAATGGCTAGAGTCATGCTTAACTCTAAGAAACTTGCCAACAGATTTTGGGCTGAAGCTGTTAATACTGCCTGTCATATAGTTAATAGGGTTTACATTACTAAAGGCACTTCCATGACAGCTTATGAAATATGGAAAGGTAGAAAACCCAATGTTAAGTATTTTCAAGTCTTTGGATGTGTCTGTTACATTCTCAGGGATAGGGAGCATCTTGGTAAATTTGACTCTAAAAGTGATAAAGGAATCTTTCTTGGTTATGCTCAGAATAGTAGAGCATTTAGAGTCTTTAATCAAAGAACAAACTGTGTTATGGAATCTTATAATGTGTTATTTGATGACCTAAAAACTGTTGATGAGATTATAGGTGATGATGAACAGCCTGAGACTGCAGAAAAATGGAAAGAAGAAACTCAACAAACAGGAATTCCCATAGTGGTTGGAAGTCCAGTTGCAACTGAGGTTGGAACTGAGGTTGGAACCACAGTTGAAACCCAGAATTCAGCAGAATCTGAAGAAGAAGAAGAAGAAGGAGGATCTGCTATGCCAACAACAAGCAAGCCACGCTATGTAAGGACTCAGAAAAATCACTCTCTTGACAATGTCATAGGAGATGTTGCTTCAGGTATGAAAACCAGAGGTAAAAGAAATAATGTTGTTCACTTTGCTTGTTATATTTCTCAGTTAGAACCTAAGAATATAAAAGAAGCTTTAGAAGATAGTGAATGGATTATAGCTATGCAAGATGAGTTGCATCAATTTGAGAGAAATGATGTATGGACTTTAGTACCCAGACCTTCTAATAAAAATGTTATAGGGACTAAATGGATTTTTAGAAATAAAAGTGATGAGGATGGAGTTATTATCAGAAATAAAGCTAGGTTGGTAGCTCAGGGTTATACACAAATTGAGGGAATTGATTTTGATGAAACCTTTGCTCCAGTAGCTAGAATTGAATCCATTAGAATGCTACTGTCTCTTGCATGTCTGTATGATTTTAAACTGTTTCAACTTGACATAAAGAGTGCTTTTCTAAATGGTGTGATTAATGAAGAAGTTTATGTCTGTCAACCTAAGGGATTTGAGGATCCTAACTTTCCTGAACATGTCTATTTGTTGAAAAAGGCATTGTATGGCCTAAAACAAGCTCCTAGAGCTTGGTATGATAGATTAACCAAGTACTTGATTGAAAAAGGCTTTAACAGAGGAGGAGTTGATAAAACTTTGTTTACTAAGAAAACCACAAAGGACATAATAATTGCTCAAATCTATGTTGATGACATTGTCTTTGGCTCTACTTCTAATAAAAGGATAGAAGAATTCATTTCTGATATGAAGAATGAATTTGAAATGAGTGGTGGAGGTGAACTAACTTACTTTCTAGGATTGCAAGTTAAACAGAATGAGAAAGGCATTTTTCTGTGCCAAAGTAAGTATGCAGACAATCTTGTTAAAAAGTTTGGTCTGAGTGAGAGTAAAGAGAAGAGAACCCCTATGAGTACTACCCTTAAACTGTCCAAAAATGATAAAGGTAAAAATGTCTGTCCAAGTCTTTATAGATCCATGATTGGAAGTTTGCTGTATTTAACTGCTAGTAGACCAGACCTGTGCCTAAGTGTAGGAGTATGTGCCAGATATCAGGCAAATCCTTTAGAACCTCATCTTCTAGCTGTCAAAAGAATTCTAAGGTATGTAAAAGGAACACTTCACCTAGGCCTATGGTATTCTAAAGATACAAACCATTTTCTAAGTGGCTACTGTGATGCAGATTGGGCAGGAAACATAGATGATAGAAAGAGTACTTCTGGTGGGTGTTTTTATTTTGGAAACAACCTTGTTTCTTGGTTTAGTAAAAAGCAAAATTGCATATCTTTATCTACTGCTGAGGCAGAATATGTTGCAGCTGGAAGTGGATGCACTCAACTTATTTGGATGAAACAGATGTTAACTGATTATAATGTCAAACAAGAAATATTAACTTTGTTTTGTGATAACAAAAGTGCTATAGATTTAGCTAAAAATCCAGTTCAACATTCCAGAACCAAACACATTGATCTAAGGCATCATTTTATTAGAGAACTAGTTGAAGAAAAGAGCTTAATTTTAGAACATGTTTCAACTGAGAGACAATTAGCAGATATTTTCACAAAGCCCCTTGATACAAACAAGTTTGAATCATTAAGAAGTGACATAGGGGTATGTCATTATCAATCTAATTGAATACTTTTGCTAAATATGTCTGTGTTGAGTACCTTTAATAATTTTTATTTCTAAGGTTAAAGTCTTATTTTGAGCTATGATGTTTTTGTTTTGAAAAAGCCGCTTTTTGGTGTCTCAAAAACAGATGTGAGGTAACTTGTCCTTAAAAAACCTCTCTGGTAATAGAGTTGCAAGCACAAAGTGCAATATTTTTTTTGCTGGTTGCAAGTTCAGTTGCAACCTCAGTTGAAACCTCATCCTCTCAACAACTGGTTAGAAGTTCAGTTACAACTTCAGTTGAAACCTCGTGTTAAAAATACTGGTTGCAAGCTCAGTTGCAACATCAGTTGAAACCTCAGTCTATTCTATAACTGCCAAGACAAAGTCTTGTTATTTTTGACATCACTTATACTCTTTCCTTGCTGAGGTCATCAAACAAGTTTTTGTGTAGAGATAAAAACGGATTTGCTCAATATAAGCTCCTAAAATCTAATCTTTATTAAGGCTATTCAATGATAAACATATTTTCTTAGGTAAATTGCTAGATTTTTGTTTTTCAAAAGCTTAAATATCTTTCTAATTGCTATCTTTATCTTGAATCAATTCAAATTTCCTTCAAAGCTTCAACTCTTGTATTTTCAAATTTGGATAAGTCTGTTTACAAAGGAATGTTTATCTGTGTTAACTGCTTGATTTATCTTCAATGCCAACTGTTTTATTCGTTATTTAAGAGTTATTAATTTTTCAAAAGCCTTGTTGATAAGAAACTTCCTATTTTTTTGGCTAAATCTGTTTCATAATTGATTTGCATGTATCTCTTTCCAATTACAAAAAGATATGGTCTTTACTATCATTTATACAAAATCTTTTTACTATTTCAAATCAATCACAATTATCAGATTTATTCTCTCTTTCTTTCTACTTATCAAAGAAACCCTAAGCTTTCTGGAAACCCACACAGCGAAGTTCTAAGTGCAGTTCCAACCGTAGTTGAAACCATGTCTTTAGACATACCTCGTGACTAGTTTGTCTGGCTTCTGACAAATAGGGGGAGATGAGTTTATTGTTCAGTTTAATACTTTAATTTCAAGACTTAATATTGCTGTCTTTAAAGTTGAATTTATGAATGGATACATTCTGTGCTTATTTAGTGCCTGCAATTCTAACATACAGGGGGAGCTTAAACAGATGACTCTTAAGTATTGTTATGAGATATACAATTTAAGACTGTGCTGATATTGAATTTGCAGGTGGTTGGGATGATTTATAAACTTAATTGATTTGTCAAAACCAATGACAAAGGGGGAGATTGTTAGGACCAGATTTCTGGTCTAAATATTGTTTATTGTCTATTGGTTTTTACTAGATAAATCCTAACTGTTATTAAGAACTAAGACAGAGTTGTTAGGTTTCAAGCAATGTTGCAACCTCAGTTACAACCTACTGAGACAACTGTTGTTAGGTTACAAGCAATGTTACAACCTCAGTTACAACCTATGTTGATAGGTTTCTACAACCTGCTGAGACAGTGTTGGTGGTTTCAAGTACCAGTTGCAACCTCAGTTGCAACCACAGTTCCAACCTGCTGTTCTGCAGAATTCTGTCTTGTTCTGTAAATCTGCATAACTGTTCTTTATTGATTATTATTTGTTCTACAGTATGCAGGATATATTCTCATATGATCTTAAAGGTTTAATATGCGTAAATTGAGAATATCAAAGTGGTAAGGAAAGATGTTTCCTAAAAGATATAAGGAGATTAGTTTATAAAGATATGTTTCCTTTTAAATCTATATCTCTATTCTTATGCAAATCTTTATCACTTGTTTCAATCTTTTGTTCCTTATCTATATTCAGTATAATTCGTTTAAAGATTGAATGTAATATGGAGTTAGGTGTTTCATATATATATGGAAAGATATTATCTCTAAAAGATATTATCTTTATATGTTTCCTAGTTATAGGAAAAGACTAACTCCTACTTTCAAGCTTGTTATTAAACAGGTATTAACTTATGAAGATTGATGTCAATCCTACAAAAGGCAGACGTGCAATATGGAGAGATTGAAGCCAATCAAAAGAAGTCAAAAGCAATCATAAAAGATCTTGAAGCAAGAAGATTGTTTTTACTTATAAATAGTTGATAACCTAGCTTGTAAAAAGTGTGTGTTCTAAATTATAAAGAACTTATTTTCTAGAGAGAATACACGTGAGCTTTAAAAAGAAAACAATGGTGGGATGCCATTGATTTATAAGTGATAGTTATAGAGTAGGAGCAATATAGTGATAGGCAGAAAAACCTAGAGCGAGTCTAAGTTTTTCATTAAGACTTGAGTCATATATTGTAAGCTTTTTATAATATCATAATCTGGGTAAGTGCCCCGGAGACGTAGCCTAGTTAGGTGAACTCCGTTGTTAAATGTGCTTGTGTTCACTTTGAGTACATTTAACATTTTACAGTTCTGTCCATTTAATATACGTGGTTCCAACTGGTGGTTGCAACCTCACTTGGAACTTAACTGCAAAACTGCAACTAGAACAGCGGATAGGAATTTCATAGTAGTTAGTCGGTTGTAATTTATCATTTCAGTCATTTTGGGCTTTGTTTGTACTATGGGTCCGGTCCCACTTTTGTAACGAGTTGAGTTATTTTAATCTTCATGTAATGACTATATATGATTTGATTGTTTTTTTTATGGTGCATTTGTTTATGATTAGATAACTGTTATTCGGTCCCAATTCTCGTGATAATATAAAGTTGTTTGTACATCTCTTTGACAAGAAAGGTAAGAAATAAAGAAAATTGTGTGGTGAGCAAAATTAATTTGACGATAACTTGGATACGAAGTAGTACGTGTTTACAGAGGATTTCGTGCATTTATTTTTGTTTACCCAAGTTAAGGTACTGTTTGTTAACTGATACAAAGTTTTTCCGTGTATCATCATGTATGTACAAAAAATTATTCCGAGACAAGAAGGCATGCCCGTTGGTTCGAACGTGGTATTTCGGAATATTGCAGGGTCGGAAGTATTTGGATTTTGGATTCATCATGTGGATTACATATTTGTGGTAGTTCTCCAACACACGAGTATGAGAACTCCCAATGCGTTGCAATTTCGTGATATCATTCAACATTTTGGATTTAAATTAAAGCTATTTCTTACGTTATTTTAAGAGAGGTGACGATTTAGGGGACTTGGTCTCTTGATATTAGAGAACATGTATTTTAGTTTCGAATCAGATTAGCCACAATTTGTGTATATGTACCACCTGATTAAAGGGACGAAAATGTCAAATGTTTTGAATTTCTCTATCACGTTATATTCTCTTATTAAACGTGAACACATGGTCGGTCCGGCGTGCTCTTAAACCCAAGACAAATGATATTTTAGGCGCTTTTTCAATTTGTATTTTTATAAAAAATTACAAAACATACACAAAAGAGAGATTCCGTCCAAAAATTAATTATAAAGTCCTGAGAACATCATATTGAAATAAAATATTGTATTTTACATAACGCACAATAAAACCATTAGAGATCATGTCGTCTTCCGTCATCATCTTTGTAGACAAGATAGAGGTGCCCATTTTCACCACTCGTTCCATAGCTTAGCAAGGGTTTCTCTCTTTCTGATTTGAAAGGGGGTGGCATGTAGGTATGTAAATTATTTATTTATATAGGGAGGAAGGTTTATTAATTTAATTATATAGTTATATGAAATTTATGATTTGAAGCTTGTAGTTTAATAAATCAACTATCAGTATTCGGGATTTATTATTATACAATTTAGGACATAAATTTGAATAGTTGACCCTATTTAGTATTAATTTTCCTTTAAGAAGTTAGTTCAGCTATCAAAATTTATAAAAATAAATAATAATACCATTTTAACCCTAACATTCACGTCGTAAATTGGATAATCAAAGCACAGAATGGTACTAATTGTTACTTTATGAAAACCCATGATGCTGATTGGGTATTAACCCAACAATAAACCTAATTCCCCAATTTATTTTCCAAAAAATATCCCAACTTTTTAATCCCCAGCATTTATCATCTTTCTTTTTCCACGGCATCGATGCACCCAACCAATACATACATTCATAATTTAGATACTGGGTGAAAGAAGAGAGTACAACGAAAATTGTATCGAAATCGAGTTAAAATATTTTATGTGACTGAATGATGTTATGTCCAACAAGATGAATTAATGAACAAAATGGGCACAATGTTGCTACTATATTAGTCAACACCCTACATCAATTTGAACTTTTATTTAGTCCTACTTTTGATAATTTTTACATTATGTTCTTTGGTTTTGTGTTTAGCCTTTATAACGTATAATTATTGATAGGCATAAAAATACGTTTAGTTTAGTATAATCAACTAACCGGCATTGAAAAAAGTAATACTAAACTATCACCATTAACAATTTAAGTATTAAACTTCGTACTCTTTACACAAGCATAACTTTCCGACCAAATTGATGTCAAAACCGTGTCACATGCCAAAACAATAAAATAATATTTAATTTGGTGGCGTGATGATACGAGACACGATTTTGAGATCGATTTTGTCGGACAGTTTTGTTTGTGAAAAAAGTACGTAATAAATTAATTAAATTGTTAATGATGATATGTTTTTTTTTATTAACGTATGTTAGTTGGGTGTACCAAACATATTTATTTTCTTATTGATCTATAGTATATAGTATTAGTATCAATAAACGAAATATTATAGTATGTAATTATAAAAATAATAAATAAACTCACAAATACTTATGGAAATAAAATATAAGAGGTTACTAAAATGTTGTATTAGTATCACTTTGAAAACCACTATAGAAAAATGAAATTATCGTAATAAATAATAATGAGATTGTTGTGACAAATATGGGTCATACATGGCATCTGTACATGCTCTCTTTCCCCTTCCAACCAAAAAATATAGTCCCACTTTATTCTATTTTTTTGTCCCGAATTATAGTACTATTTATTTTCACAATGTGCTAGTTACGCTTTAGAATTCATATGTACCCATCAGAAATGATCATTGATAACAACTAATGTGTTAATCATTTATATAATTCAAATTTCAAAGGGTATATATTGGTAAAGTTGGATTAATATTAACCATTGCAACTAGCATTTTTTAGTATTGGCGAAAACTCAAATGTGTCAATCTTTTTGAGACGGATGGAGTACACTACACACATGGTTGCATATAAACCCAACCATTCGAACCAGACTCGACTTATCTTCGTTCTTTTACTAATGAAGCAAGCCTCAACCGTAATCAAATAGCTCGTGTTCAATCGATCCCCACCTTATTTCGTTATGTTCTATTCTTTTAATTGTAGTTATATAATACAATGCCAACAATTAAACACTCTTCTCCCGGGGATACCATAGCAATGTAATTAATCTTATACTTAAATCGCTGTAAAACTGACCACTAATGGTTGTTGTTGTTGCTACGTACAATTTAACTTTAATAAACCTATTGAGTCTTCAAGCTGTGAGGCATGGTCCAGTTTTGATTGTTAAAATATGACACATATATAGACTAACATTTTGTTTGGCAATTTTTTATTGATTTTTGGATTTTAATAATAGGTGGGTGTTCGGACAATCACATTATTTAGCTTATAAAAATATGATTTTTAGGCTGAAAATGCTATAAAATGCAGAAATTTAAAATATAGTTTTTCAATAGATTTTTAAAACATATTTTTGAAATATGATTTTTGATCAAAAAATTTGTTAACAAAACGGAGCATAAAAGTACGTAACATTTTAAACTCTACCCAGACATGCAATTTTCTCTATACTTGGTTTCTCGTAATTATAGTTCCATCCTTTTACAGCATGCTTTGTCACGTCCAACTATACTATTTTATTTGGTATTTTAGAGATCTTCTTTGCCGCGCCTCTTGTACCTTTCTTTTTAGCTTATACCAATACCAAAATATTGTGGGTGATGGATTGTTAGTACACAACAAATGGAAGTTTTTGACATGGAAAACACTTAAACAGCAGGTGTCTGATCTTTGCAGGAAAATTAAGATTGACTGGTTACTATTTTAGGTTGCTATGTTTCTACCGAGGACGATGTCGTTAATTTCTGGACGGGATACTTGTAGAAGCGCTCTTCCGGAAGTAGGTGCTATAGTGTGAATAATAAGCCTCAGTCTTGTAAATCTTATGCTATTGTAACGACTTTTTTAAAAAATTCCAATAAATTCCAGATTGGAGGGGGATTGTGCTGAACAATTGAATTATGCTGATCCACTCTTTGTTCTACTCTAGTAGTTTTGTCCTTGTGATCCTTTTTTAATTAAGCAATACAGAGAAGCAGGATAAACTTTTTTCCGAAAACCAAACGACGCAGAAGCTATTTCTCTGGAAAATGGCAGACCCTATGAGAAGCATTGCCAAAACACAGCCTCCATACATATGAAACTGAATGATATGCATGCATATTAAATGTCAAAGTTTAAATAGCAAATAGCAAATAGCAAAGACCTTGGTAAATATTAACCTAATATGATAACATCACTTTTTATAGACCAATCTATCAACTTTTAACAATTAGCACACCCGACCAATCAAATTTCACAATTAAGGAACCAATCTAGACATACCAGAACAATTAGTTCATTAACCAATGAAATTTACAAATGTAGTTACCAATTTAAGAAAAATCAAGCAATCAGTGCACCAACCTACCAAAAATGTGAACTTGAGAATTTAAAATTTCATTTTTGTGAACTCCTGAATCAATTTTGTGTAGAATATCGTTGGTTAGTAAATTATAAACTTGTTAGGTTTTAAAAAGGTATAGCGCCCCAGAAACTAATGATCGTTAGTCCCGCCATGCTCAGATTTATGGATCAGTCACCGGTGATGGATGATGAGGTCTAAAGAAAGAATGTGTGATTTTTAATGAAATTAGTGTAGCTATGATGAAAGTTAAGTAATTAGAACAAAACATAACTATTTCAATTAATACAGTAAAACCTTTTGTATTAATAACGCCATGATCACGATATTTTATTATTTTAATGAGTAACTAATCAATCCATAGATTAAAATTTTATTATTTTAGATGTGCTTTTCGGTTTGCGCGGACATACTTGCAGAAAGAACATAATATAATGGTGATAATCAAATAATTGGTTAGCATTGGTTGTATTGCTACCCAAATAATATGATATATGTATAGAAATACTTGAAATTATGTAATTTTATACTAAAACTAAGTGTATTAAAAATATGACAAGTAAAGCAACCTATAGATTACAAAAATAAAAGTAACCACTATATATATAAACAACGTAAATAACTCTTAAATTAATTTTCAATAATGTCTTCCCATCTTAATGAGTTATAGGGCTCCTCTAGATGCCCTTTGCAGCTTCGTATTATTTTATTTTACTTAGTCTATTGAAGTTTGTTTCAGGACACTGTATTTCTGTCTGTTATGTTAATAATAACGAGGGTCTTCCCATCTTAAAGGTGTCCCAAATAACCATCACAATGACTAATCAAATGCGGAAAGATAACTGAATCACATGCACTTTTTACTGTAGTTTGAGAAGGCAACACTAGAACTTCTTGATGTGTAAAGAAAAATTGGAGATGAAATCCATCAACATTGAAATTTTAAGGAAAAAAACCACTAGAATCATAGTTTGCTGAAATTTCCTAATTATGTTTGTAGTTTTAAAGAATCACTTGTTTTGAGTGCCGGTTTTCCCCAAAAAAATTTGTCCTAAATCACACTTATTGGTTTAATTAGTACATTGGGCCAAGAAGAAAATGTCATTTTAGAGGGATTATTAATTTATTGACTATTAATTTGTGTAGATTTTACAAGATAATTAAGTGCCCCATTTCTTAGTTTTTTTGGTCAAATATTGGACTGGTCTTAAAACACCTCTAAAATTAAATTGAAATTCCACATTGATAGCAGAGGTTTCGCCTCGTCAATTTTAACTATTAAAAGATACTAGCTGTAATTCAAAATTTGAGTGAAGAATTTCTCATGGACAAAATATTGATTAAGGAAATTAAATACTAATTGTATAAAGTATACACTATTGGTGTGAAATTAGCCATTCTGTTGGAGGCTAGCGCTTGTAATAGAACTCCAAAATTTAACAACAATGTATTTTTAATTAAACAAATATTTATGTTAATAAAGTCGACAATTCCAATGTTTCTTTATTTTTTATTTTAAAAATATGCGGGTGTTTGGACAATTAGATTATTTAGTTTCTGAAAATCAGATTTTTAGGGTTAAAAAAGACTTAAAATTCCAGAATTTTAAAATTTATATTTTCAATAGATTTTTAAAACATATTTTTAAAATATGATTTTCGACCAAAAAAACGGACCCTTGATTCGTGTATGCATCTCGATTGGGACCGTAAGTTATTTTGTAACCAACCGCTACTAAATCCACTAGGAGTAGCCTGGTGGATTAGAACCCGCTAGGAATAGCCTAGGTACAGGGTTCGAGCCTTGTTAAAGGGGGTAGGTGTGAAATCTCTTGATGCTCTTTAATAAGATTTTAATTTAAACCAACCGCTACTATTTAACAGGTTCAACTTAATTAGGACGATTTGTCTTCCATAAAAAGGACCCAGGCCTACCATCAAACCACATACTTACGACTTACGAGTTAAAAGGCTGGCGTAACACTAGTAAATTTTATTCTCTTATCAAGTTAAGCATACTTAACACGGGAGTATATACTTAAGATATATACAAATTACAACCTATTGGGTTTCTTAAAACTTATTTACCCGCCCGGCCGAGTTAATTGTCGTGGATCCAACTGTTCATGGCCTAAACTTATCTAAGTTTTAGTGCATGTCCGATACAAAACTCATTATTTTCATTTGTTTTATATTTTTATCTGTATTTTAAAATACAAAGTATTGACCTCTAGTAACAGATTTTACGTCTAAAGTTAATCTTTCATATTAAAGAAAACTTCTACATGTAAAATGTAGATTATTGACTCAAAACTCATGATTTTCATATATTTTTATATTTCCATCTGCTTTTTAAAATACAAAGTATTGACTTCTATTAACAGATTTTACGTTTAAAAATAAACTTTCACGTTTAAATAAACTTGTACGTGTAAAATATAGATTATTGATTCATATAAATACAAAACAATTCTGGTAAATATATATATCATATAGGCGTATAGGGATCCTAAGATTAGAAATACGTAGTAATAATTAGCCAATGACCAACTTGGAGCATGCATGTTCTATAAATTTAAATGAAATTAATGCCATTATTTTTGCTCCTGAGAAAGATACGCAAAGGTCTAAATTACAGAATAACAACTGCTCTTGTGACATAAATTAAGCAATGACACAAGAACTACAAGAACTATTTCCTATAAATTTGGTTCTATCAAAAGAATACACATGAAATGTTAGAAACCGATTCTTCTGCTTTTATCTTACGTACGTACTAGCTATAACAACTTATTTATAGGTTGTATTTGCCTCCCTTTATTTTTCTACTTGGTAAATGAAAGTGAAAAGGAACTAGCAGAGCTGATAGGGAAACTTCTATTTTGGGATCCATGAGTGCCGCATTCTTGCGACTCCTTTACGGGGCTGGGATAGGGTGCGGCGAATATTGCCCTGAAAGCATAAACTTGTTAGGGTTCATTTACTATCAAGCTAAAAAGTTATAAACTTAATGAAGATATATACTATAGATTGATGAGACCGAGCTCGTGGCTAGTTACTTCTACCTTTGGACCAATTGAGCACTTAATTAAGGTTCAAACAATACAGCCAGGGAATAAAAATTGCTAGAACAACAAAAAGGATAAATTACCTGTCCTTGCGCTTCTCCATAAATCGAGCCAACGATGCTTTGCGTGCCTGAGGCACAGCTAGAATAAAGGATATCACAAACATCAATAAGGGGATAATTTTGTTGAAAGCTAAACTTGAACTTATCATTTCAAAATTTTGTACTTCTTGAAAGGATGAAAGTCTGACATTGTCCATGTTTTATATTCTTTCTAGTCATGAATTTAGATTTATTTGCCTAAACATAGTACAAAATCCCAAGCTTGAGAAGGAAACAAGGAGAATACCTGAGGAATTGGTAGTACCAGTAGTAGATACACGCGCCCCTTGTGAAAAATCTAACTGACAAAACTCGGGATTGCCTGAGGGAGATGCGAGTGATGCTCCGGAAGAGAGAGAGGAAATGGAAATAGGGCTCGGAAAATTTGTGCAGGCAGTTCTTTGGGGATCATTTCCCATAAAAGAAATAGTAGGTCTAGGAAGAGATACAGAGATAGGAATAGGACTTGGGAATGATGATAGTCGAACCGGTGTTGCGTGATTATTAGACAGCTTTTTGTTGGAAATTATATTAGTTGCTTTATTACTGGATAAATCCCTGTTGGAAATGAAACTATTTGCATTATTATTGGATAAATAGTTATTGGAAAGAGAACTATTTGCTCGAGACAGAGGCCTCTGAGCTTGTGTGTCTAATCGAGTTGTGATAGAACTGGTAGTAGTAGGCGCAGGAACAGGAGTCGGTGCCTTGTTTGGAGGATTTTTCGGGGAATTTCCATTTCCAGCCAATAACATGATAGCTTGAGCCTGAAACAACCGAAATATAGAATTACCAAACATATTACAGTAAGCGACTTCGAGGGGTAAACTAACTCTTTATAGGCTAGAGTTATAGACCAAGAATCTATATAAGGGTAATAGTCATAACAATCACGTTTTTTTTCTGGGGCAGTGATTACAGTTGATTTTCAAATTATAAATACAAATCTAAATACTAATTCAAGTCTGTTATTATCAAATCTCGAATATACCTAATTTCTGTTCTTGATCGTAAAACCTAGTACTGATAGTTACATAATTATTTTCCTTCCGGTTTGAAGCAAGAAACTCGGCTTGGCAATAACCGAAAGTGTATAAAGTCTAAGGAGGTCTTTAAACAAATTTAAGGCTGAATTTCGGGAACTGCTTTTCTGAATACATACACAGAAATACTGAATCAGTATTACACAAATTATCATCAGAACAGCTTTTACAAAAATAGCTTGAGAATACACCATTTTATAAACCTGCGAAAGGTAGTTTGTAATGAAATTAAAGTTACTTTGATATGAAATCAACAACAGATGTCAAAATTAACAATATAATAATTTTCAAAGCACAAGCATGACGACCGAAATTGAATTTATCGAGAACATTACGAAACATGCCCTTACCTTCTCAGGCGATACATCATCATATACACACACGGATCCAGCATAAAAGATTGTTAACTGAGCAGGACCCTCCGGGGGCTTGGAAGCACTCCTAAAGATACAGAAAATTATGTTAATTAACCCTCTTTACCTACCTTTTTTAACTGCTAATTTTTATGAAGAAAATTTGCAACTCAAAATAAAAGAAAAATATTACCTTAAATCTGTGGTGCCAACAAAGGCCTTGTTTGCATTAGCCAGAGGAGAATTGGTTAGCGATTGATGCTTTAAACCAGATAGATGGGAAAAAGGACTGCCCATAGTTACAGAAATATTTTGGCTCGTAGTGTTTGAGACTGATGAAGTTCTTTTATCATAGGGATTATAAACTGAACTAGGGTCGAATTCTTTTGTAGTATAGGTGGTCATTGTATAGCCAGGTCCAGCTTGCTTACATCCTATGTCTGTCTATAAGTTAAATAAATGGAAAAGAAAATATAAGGTGTTGAAAACAGTACGAGAAATATGGTGCAAACAGTAGCAGATAAGCATGAGGATTGACAAAAAGCTGCTTCTTAAATCAGAAAAGTATGAGAAATATAAGGTGGAACTTCATTTCTTAAAATATACTAATTGTTTTGATGAAAATCTACAATTAGTCATGAAAATGGCCAAATATCGTGATTGTAGTGTATTATTCATTCATTTCGTGAGTCTTAAAAGCAGTTGATCTATAAGAGTGTTGGAGAAAGAGGCAAAACTAATTCTTAAGGTTTTGCGATCAGTTTTTCACAACTAAGCCAAACAAAATACTATATACCACAACTGAGTTTTTCTCCAAACAATTAGAATTCACTACATACACCAACATAGTTGAGTAAACGATATTATTGCTATAAAATTGTCGTACTGTAATTGAATCAATTTATGATTCTGTTCTTTCTGTTTACTCTATTTCAGGAAATAAACTATAAACAGATTAATAAATGAACAAATCACTTAAAACAATTCAAAATTTCTAAGAGGGTTAATACTACAGAAAAATAAAGCAAAAGGGGGGAGAACGAACCTGCAAAATACTGGTAGAGTAAGGTTTGAGATTAGAGTTAAAATCTTGAGCAGTTGTTATGGTGATAACTTGACCAGGTGAGGCTAATGACTCGAAACCAACCTTTGGTGGTCCGTCATAATCTTTGTTACCCTTAAACGAAAGATAGTTAGTAGTCTCCGAATTACTAAACATTTCGACCTTTCTGATAAATTTAATTTCCGGTAGTCTGTAAACTCTACAAAGCTGAAATTTTTCAAACAATATGTATCGAGAGGTCTCCTCTCATCTACACGATATATCTATATATAACTATATTAAATAACCCAGGACCACAAGTCCATTTTGAAGTAGCATATCACTTGCAAACGCTTACAGCTTGCTTAAGATCTAGAGAACAATATAATAATCTGCAGGTGTGATTAAAAAATACAAAGTCTTGGAAACTTTCTCTACACCAGAAGCCAATAACATAAACAAGTGGGAAAAAGTAATTTAAATACACAAAGTTCCCCATCACTGACCTGTCTAAATGAGATGAACAAGCTGATCAACTTGAATAATTAATCATGCGGCATCTTTTGAGGGTATTAAATGGCATTATTTTTAGCAAGATTACATCTACCCACGGTAGATACTCGTTTTTTAAGGATTAGAATATGAAAGTATGATCTGTTCAGATCAAATATTCTATTGCATTTTAAACACTTTGGGCTTTGTAAATATTCAAATAGCAGTTTAGGCATTGTTTATTTCTATAATTAAATGTGCGAGTGGTACGTGACACGGAGCTAGGTGTTAAAATATTAAATTGTCATAATTAAAAAAGTCGATCACAAGGCCAAAAAGCGCATGTTAGCAACTGGTTCCAAATTGGACCAAATTACTTAAAGAAAATGAAGAATCTTTTGGGGAAGTAATTTTTAGAATAAAAAGGTGGTAATAGAGCAATAAAAATGTGAGTAATCAAACAGCAATTTCCAAAAAAATATGTTTCACTTGTTTCACCAAAAAGCAGCCTGTGCCAAGTTTTTCAGTTAACGTCGACGTGATTGGAGTTCCATTTTATTGAACAATGAATTACTGTTGAACAACTGACAGAACAAACTCAAATTTCTATAAGCATGTTTTCTTTAGTAATTCTAGAAGAATTTCTATTTTGATATATGTAATTGTATGCCAAAAGTGTAGATTTCAAGGAAACAACTATTTAACATATCTAAGTTTTTTGTTTATTAAAGTCTTATTCATGTTTTACATGTTTAAGACATTTGTTTATTGAAACTGTTTTATTGTCTAACCCGCAAATGTCACATTGCAAAGCACGTTAATATCCAAGAATATGTCGAAGTACTTAAAACAAAAAATGAAACCGATCGCAAGGTACTAAATACAGGCTAATTCAGAGACATCACCAAATAAGCATATGTAATGTTCACTAGTCTGTTGTTTCTTGGCAAGTATACTCTATACGCGCAACTAGGCTCTCTAGAAAAACAGTCCAATTCTAAGCCACTTTTAACTAGCTATGAAGTTAATTTCAAAATGAGGATCACACACGGAACAAGTGTGGTCTCCAAATCCAACTCATTTGTTAATATGCCCTAAAGAATTTGAAATTTAAGGCCTTGGAGATATTCATGAGATGTTTGGAGCTGTTATGAAAGATAAAAGATGATGAAACTGACCTTAATCGGTGTATTTACCTTCGTGAACATCTCTATAAATCATCACCATTCACCGATAGGATATTTTTGCAATAATGTAGCGGCTAACTCGCACCTATCATCAATTATTTAGTGAGCAAAGCAAAAAAACATAATATGTTTCCTGTAATTGTGGAGAATTTGGGTCTTCATCAAAATAAATTGCATTTTAACCTACACAGAACGATATCACTTATTTCTGTTCAATTAATAATGGTCACAATCTAATTCTGGGTGATAACAAATTCGAATTTAATCTCAAGCATAACTCTCCACTCAGCAGTGACGGAACGAGGAATTGCAAATATGAGAATCCGATATCCTGTACAATTTGTTTTCATCATGTACAAAGTAAAAACGAGAAGAAGAAATATCTACATGAAAACATCAGCTTATATTGCTATAGAATGAAATAGAGAGCAAATATCTAATAATCAGGCAAAAAAGCCGAATACGTTAGTAACAAACGCATTAACCTGAAGAGTGACAACATACTTGATTACGATATAAAACAAACTTAAGGATTCGAGAAATTCTGTCATGTATTCATGTGCACATATTTGTTACAAAATGAACACTTCAAAAGCAATAAAATCAAGTACGTGTAATGAATAATATTTTGGAATCTTATTTGTCAGCCATTGTCAAAAAACTTCATAGTATAAAACATTGCAGATTATTAAGAATTGAGTTGACATATTAAGCTTCTATGGGCCAAATGGCCAATTATAAATAAATGTTGAACTTTTCTCAATACTAATAATGACAACCAACTAAGCAAATACATAGGAGTACAGTATTTAAGATACAGTTGACCTTCAAAATTTAGAGAAAGTTTAATCATTTCCTGAACTGATCTCACATTTTTTTTCTTACAATTCTTGTGAGAGGTTAATGAAATAAATAAAAATAACTTATTATATTTCTTCCTCTATTTCCCTTTTCACAACAAGTTTGTGGACAAGATAAAAAAAACGTAGGAAAATATATGTAACTGTCCGGTACTCCGACCTGCCATCATCTGGTTACTATCACCAATACTGTCCGTTTTGGCCCGATTTCGTCATCGCTTCTCGGGCCGCACGGCTTTAAAAGACATTGGTGATAGTAAGAAGGATACATGTACCTTATATACCATATATGTACTACATATCTAGGCGATGTGAGATAAATCACTTCTGTTTACCACGGTATTTTCCTACGAAAATCCGGGTTTTTATAATATACCATATGCAAGTGCAACCGATATTTAAATATAGAATACATGATAATTTTTTCTTTCTAAATAAGTACGGCTAGTACCAATGGACACGCCAACACGTTACATGTTAAATAACGAGAACAACCAATGTGATTTAACGAAATATTTAAACCATTTTGCTATGGTTTATACTAAAAGTTGTTGGCGCTAATTGGTTTGACCATTTATGTACTTCATATTAATCTAATAATGCTTCAAAACTAAACAGTGTATATTTTATGTTTCATAAATATTATATTTTGAAATATGGCAACGACACGTAAGGGATGACATATATATACTCTGTTTAATTATTAGTATATTCTACAACTCTCTTTATTATATTTATATCGCTGTTGGTTTTATAACATGGACAAAAACTAGCCACGTTGCATGGTAGTCTTTTGTTTTCTCATTTTCATTCTATTTCTTAATAGTGATCTGTATTTGGAAAGTTTCCTTTCTATTTTGATACGAGAATTATTTTAAGCTGTCTTTTGTCAGCTAAAGTTAGCAATTTGTAAAAAAAATAATAGCCAAAGTCGTTTATTACTTATTATTAACAATATTTTATTACAATCTATTGTCTATTCCATTCATTTACATTATCATTTTAAATTTTAACTCTATTAATAATATAATAATTGTTATAGAGAACTTATAAAAGAGTTTGAAATTTGACACAAAATATAAATGAATTCTCAAAATCTAAAAATTATACTTTTATAGATAAATTTGAAGACTTTGATAGATATATTGATACGGATGTTCCAACTTCTACTAATTTCAATGTGTTACAACTTGCAAGTACATTTAACTTGAAAGTGTATTTAATACGGAGTACTATATATTTAAACCGCTGTAAAAAAATTCAATAAAAAAGGGTAAAACATTAATAAGCAATAAACAAACAATTCGCTAGAATAACTTAAATCATTTTTCTTCTCAGAAACTTGACAGTTAATACTATCTCATAGCCTAACTTCATCAATTTTCATGTAAAATGAATTTAGCTGTTCAAAATTCACACTTGTTGTGCTAATAATACAAGATGACATACAAAAAATAAGACACAAAACGAATCAAGTGCAAATAAATCAAATATTCCAAAGCTTATGGTTTCCGACACTGAATAACAAACTCATAACAGTAAAATTGTGCAGGTAATTAGCTTAGCAAAACCTACTAAATTAGCAATGAACCATCATAGAAGAATGTTAGCTTACTGAACTTAGATCCGAATAACAAAAATTACCACTATACACATCTAACTCGATACACCAATTTAAAGTCAAACTAATCCCCAATGTAAACTGGCTTAAGAAGCAACCTGAAAAGAAATGCAAAAAAGAGGGGAGAAGGGTCGAGTCAGATAAGCACGATAGATGAAAACAATAAAAGCAACACGAAAGGCTTTTTTCTACTCATAACAATTAGACGATCAGGACTGCGTATTTTCTTTTTCTTGCCAGATATAAACGCTTGTACGGCTCATAATTAACCATTTTCTGTAATCAAATCTTTAACAGTAAACCAGTTAAATGAAAAACCAAAGTGCATTTAAGCAGATCCGATGTTTGTTAGATGGTTGATTCTTGATTGGTTTCATACCTCTCCACTAAATGCAGGTTTTAGACGTTGATTTTTTCTACGAAAAATGGATCAAGCAACTAAAACTAATACAAGTACACAACAAGTCTTGTTTAAAATCTACTCAAGCGGGTGTTCTGCATTTAATAATTGCATATACTCAATGACAAAATATGAGCAAATTTGGGATTAGAAACAGAAGTATGAATTTATGTCTTTGAATTTCATGGCAAGAAAACTAATCATTTTCCTTGTAACTAATCATTTTTTTGCAGCAAACTTCAGCTTCATTCGCCGTTATTGCATTTGCATGGTCTGAGTTACACAGAGGAAATTATAACCTACCTCAGCATTTTCCTTTGGTTCACCGAAGCTGGTCCATTAATAGATGCGCCACTGATTTGTATCCCATCTCCCGAGCTACATGTTTTCCAAACCACAAAGACGGTCACCAGATTTGTAACATATACTTATAAAGAATTCGACTTGTTTCAGTTTAGTCCTAAAATGTCGGTTCTAGTCCCTATACATTTGTATTATGCAGTTTTAGTCCCTGAACCGATATTGTGCATTTTCGTCTGTAAACCTAACATGATTATTTTATACTTCAAAATAATATTACTTCCATTTAATCAACTTTAGATGGAAATTAGACATGAAGTTTGGCAAGAAAGCGCTATTAAAGAGACAAAATAATATAAGTATATAAGTAGCATTAGTAACGGATTACTAAAGGTTTTAGGTCTAGGGACGAAATAAGTAGCATTAAAGAGACAAAATAATAAAGAGACAAAATAATATAACGGATTACTAAAGGGATTAGGTCTAGGGACGAAATAAGTAGCATTAGTAAAGGTTAGGGACTGAAAATTACTTACTCAAAAGTATAGGAACAAAATGAGATAAAAAACAAAATTTAGAGACTCTGTTTGTTTTGTTGTAAAATATAATTTCCGGGCGATTGGTTTACAGTAAAACATTTTTTTTGGGAAAACTTTTCCCACATATCCAGTAAAATTGGGAGAAACGATTACCCCGCAAATAAAGCTGTAAACGGTTTACGGAGGCTCTCTTTATATTCTTTCTAATACTAGTACTATAACTATTAATAATTATAGGTCTACTCTTTCAAAATTATTTAATAATTAGTTCAATTCCATCTACTAACCAATAAAAAAAAAAAAAATCTATATAAAAAAAAACTGAAAAATCTAAAAAACCCAAGAAAATTTGAAAAAGCTAAAAAAAGTCAATAATATATTCTATACTTATAATTTTATGAGTTTATAAGTTGAAAATTTATAAGTTATTATAAGTGGTTTGTATGAAATAAAATATGTGTTTAGCTTAAGTTTCCTATACATGTTGAGATTTTTACCAATTATTTGTTAAAAAAACAATTTGTAAAAAAAACTTGAGTTTGTATAAAATTTTAGGTGGAAAACTTTTTATGCACCAAACGCGTGTAAATGAAAAGCAAACAAAAGTTTTCAGTATAAAACTTTCTCATGTAAATATTTTTCCCATGTAAAACTTTTACTATGAAACAAATGGAGCTAAAAAGGTAACTCATCCGAAAGAATTCCTAGAATTTGTCTGCAGGTAAACAGTAGAGTCTGCAAACACTGAAGAAAATTGAACTAACCTTTAAAGATGGCGATCCCAGTTGGAGCTATCTTTCGCTTCTTTAAGCAAAATGAACTGTCCCACAAAAGAACATTAAATTAACACTATTTACAAGAAGAAAAACGCTTTTTGTGCTAGGAAGTTGTGACTGAAACAAAATGATAGTACCACTAAATGTGAAATTGGTGTACCATACCTATTGCACATCCAATAAGGGTTTATTCCTTTATCCTCTATACAGTGAGGACACATCCATTCTTTGTTTGCTCTCACCTCCTCCATTTCTGAGAGATAATAGTGATAAAAAAACTTAGAGATCCTTATATACTTTTTTCCATTAAGAAAGAAGATAATTATTATCTGATTACAGTTCAACTCCTACCCAAACCTGATAAAGAAAGAGAGTTATTCATGGTACACTACAACTGCAGTGGTTAAAGGAGGATTTTAACTTTCTCAGATTTTTCCAGATTATAAAAGGATAAGTCAAAAGAATCTATGCGTGAAGATATCCGCAGACGATCAGCATTTTGCAGATATCAAAATAGAGAAGGTGGAAGTTATTTTTATACTATCACACAACCTTGAGGCGAACCAGCAGAGGTTTCTATATCAAACAAAAGAAAACAAGATAAAGGCAAAGGTTTTTTTTATTTGTATGCATACATAGAGGTGTGTTGCAACTTACCTTCACCATATCTAACTTTGAGGCAAGCTCGGCAGAGAACACCAAAGCTAGAATGACATTCTGAACACTCGGTTTTACCTGCATGGAAATCATGAGATATGTAAGAAGTTTTGTACTTAAATTTTTTTCATTTGCCCTTTTCCACAAATTTCTCTCAGCCTGACCTATGCACGGGTGATCCATATTGAGCTCCCCACAATGTTTGCACTCTTCTTCACTACACAATGTCTTTTGCCTGCATATCGTCATTTCATACTCTTAAAAAGATCAAAATGATTGTTTCTAAATCATATGGATCCCACCATTCCGTTTTTTCATTGCAGTCGAACAAAAACAAGGAAAATAATAATATAGTAAAATAAACTACAGAATTGTCACTGATTATAATAAACCTACTTTATTGGAAAGTTAATTTTCACTCAAAAATATATATTCAAGATTCTACTGTGTAATTATCAAAACTTTTTCAAGCTTGGCGGGGTAAATACTCAAAGCCAGATCCTATTAAGAATGTTTTTACCATTAGATCATACATCATGTTGCATTTGGTTCACAAACGAAATTCTGTCGAAATGGGAATGAGCTAAAATCATAAGACCTGATCTTATTCTTTCCAATTTTACAGAATTCTGCCAATTTTATGATGGCAAAGAGTTACAAAATTATTGGTAGAAAACCTGCAAAAATGGCAGCAAATTCCAGCAGCGTGATAGACAGTTCCCCTGTTTTTGCTTGAGCAGCGACGGGCCTCAACATCAGGTGAAAGCCCTTCTTTCCAAATCTTGACAGAACTCAATGAAGATGCATTGACATGCTTCTCTTCTCTCTCCTCTTCACTCTTTGCACAAATCTCAAGTATTCCTTTGCATAAGGAAAAAGAATAAGGATAATCAAAAATTTCATCAACAAGATCACTATGAACCAAAAAATACTTTTATGATGTATAATCTCACTGAGCAACATTTGCGTCAGGAAAATAAATAACGACAACAAAAAAGTCCATCAAGAATATAACAATGGACCTAAAAAGCCTTTTCTGATCATCTGATTTATATAGTCTCACTAAGCAAACGAGCTTCCTACTGTTTTGTAAACGAACCTATCACAGAATGTGATTGTATATACTAACCTATCATGTTCACAATTGAGACAATCAACAAGACAACAACCCATAGGTAACAGAACAACCAGGGAACCTTCATCTATAACAATGGAAAACCTAGCATTTTAAAATCAATTTTTTTTTACACTGAAGTTTTGGTAATTATCACTTATGTACACCATTTTTTTACACAAAACTACGGTTTACATCATCGAGAGTGTACTGATTGCGCAGTAAATGACAGTTTAGTGTACTAATCACAAAACACTGTAGGTAAGTGTACAAAAGAGTGAAAAACCCTAAGTCAATCAGAAGTTTAATACAAGATTAAAACCTGCAAAGATGGATACAAGTATGAAGTACTGTACCATTATGTGCTGTTGTTGTTTTCAACCTTGAGGAACGACGGAGAGGAGATAACCCATAGTCAACTTTTTTGATCTTCTTTACAGGCCTTTCCGAGGAATTGATAGATCGAAGATCAGAAAGTGTTTTTTGTACTCCCAATAAAGCCAAACGAGCCTGTTATTGATGCCATTAGTATACTGTATATAAAATTATCAACAACTCACCAGATAAAAGAAACTAAAAGTATAAACATGTGTGTGTGTACTATAAATCAACAACACACCTTATTTTCCTGCATTCGAGCATTTCGTATGCTTTCATAGTCATTAGGTGCTGTAGGAATTTCTGTTGCTTCTGCATGTAAACAGGTTAAATTGACTCTCTATGGTTCAGAGAAAAGTTTGGATTAGGGCTCTGCTTGGTGCAAGTATTCTCAACGGGAAGGAAAATGTCTTTATAAAAACATATGAATTAAAAAACATGTCTTTTCAGTCACAATTTCTCACAAGAATTCCTTGGACCAAAACACAGCATAAGTTTGCTTTAAGATGTAAAAATACATGTCAGAAATATATAATAATTTTGGTATTTGATGCTTAATGACTCTGTATTAGCTTGTGAGAAGAGGGTTAAGTTAAGCTTTTACCAAATCATGTAGCTGTTTGAGTACCTGTGGTCACAAAACATCCAGACTGTAAATTGTCTAATGTTAGAAAGGAAACTCTCACATCTGTTGTAATTTTAACATACGTGAGTCTTTCTTTTTTAACACAGATAGGCACACAATTATTCAAAGAGTAGGTCCTTGTATGCACTCATATACAAGTTGTGACTATCCACGTAAAAGACTATCATCATTTTCTAATGTCAAAAGCTCAATCAAACAGAGCTTTAAGACTGGATCATTGTTTCAATATGTAACACTCTGTCTTTCATGCTTATGGATCATTGGTAATTTCAAGTCCAGGTGGCAAAAGATTGGGTTACCATATTGATAAAGCATTAACTTTGATCGGGTAAATTAAGTTAAATAAAGCATTAACTCTGGTCGGTTAAGTTAAGCTTCTCAACAATGATGATATAAATTGACGATAGGAAATATTAGACGAGGGAGTATTCTTTCTTTATTGATCGGTGATTCTTCTTGATCGGGATTACAGTTCTTATTATACTTATCCTCGGTCTATTAATTTAATTTTAATATTGGTCTTTAACTTAGCCTTGATGCTCGGTCTTTTGACTTGACTTTTATCCGCGTACTTTCTAGTGAGATAAGCTCTGAAAAGTCTCTGTATTGTATTCTTTTTTGCTCAGATCTCAGGTCCCTTTTCCAGTACTGGTACTTGACTATTTAAATAGGCGTCCGTGCATCATATGATGTTGACAAGTGTCAATCTCATCTGTCAACTCATGGGCTTTTTAACTGTTGGGCCTTTACTAATTGGGCTTGGATGTTAATGGATAATTATCCTCATCTTTAAGTAGGGAGAAGACCATTATACCCCGGGTCTTATTATAACTGCGTTGGATACCCGTTAATAACGCATGGGTCGACTCATACCCGAATATGTATATTCGCCCGAATATGTATATTCGGGTCTGATTTTTATGTTCTATCACATATATATAGCACTAACCTAGAAGTGGTTCATTCTTCAGCAGATCATCGGCCTCCTCTTTAACCCTGCATAAAAAATTGCGGATTAGCTATGAGATACTAAAATAAGAAACAGATTTAAGTCAAGAGCTATATATGTCAACCTTGAAAACACCTATTAAGAATTAGCATTAATAGTTGCTGTAAACTGTAGAGCTATTAGAAGAACAGGAAGAAAATAGAGAAAACATAGGCCATGCTCCATTGCTTCTTGTTCACCAAACATAAAAGGTAACAAGCGACTTAGTTACAGTAAACATGTACTCTACAACGTCTAATGGAACAGGGAGAAATTAGATAAGGAGTTAGGTTATGCTCTACCGCTGTGTTCTACACCAAAATATGGAATAGCAAACAAATCTTTGTTGAATACTTTCATAAAATAAAAGGGGGCATATGTAGGCATCTTGTAGTTCTCCGTGAGGGACATTAAGACAAATTTGGCTTGAAATTCCCGATGCAAAAGCATCTTCTCCAAATTAAAAGAACCACTTATTCACAAGATTGGCTTATGTCATCGAAAGCAATCTTGCTCACCTAGCTCTTTACTCTAGAGGGATTTTGTAAAAGACAAACAATGAGTTCTTATTAAAATGACTTCATTATACTTTGGATCATCTATGCATCTTGTAATAGTTCTGGTAACCATATATTCTTTCAAAGGGCTAACATATGTGTAAATAGAACTATAGAAAGACCAGTTTACGAGCATCTATCCACCAATCTGGAAATATGACACCCATTAAATGTATTGGTTTAGTGGTACTGTCACTCAAATTCACATAGATGACATTGGAATTTGAAACATTATTACGTTCATCAATAGCAAATGACCATTTAAATGACATCAGAGGTACCAAGAACTACTAGATTCTATTTTACAACAGTAAAAAGAAATGGAGTCACAAGCAGTGCACCTGATAATGTTTAGCTGCCCAGATTTAGTATCACCTTCCTTATTATTCTCCAAAATCCCTTAAATCAAAAAAGTCAAGAACACGTTTAGTCCTCCCACTCTGTCCTCCGTACGTAATAAAAATCCATACATGTAGTGATGTACTGATTTAGATGACACATATTATTAAATGTTGCACACAAGTTTTATGCAAAACTACCATTATTATGCCTAGGGGAACGGCGCAGAGGACCTGATCCATAGTCGATTTTCTGCCACTTTCTAACAGGTTTCACAGATCGAAGACCAAACAATGCCTTTTTCACTCCCAGCGAATCAAATCTCTCCTGTTAGTTACTCATCAAATCAGCCCAAACAGCCAAAATCAAGACATTGCTTTGAATTCTTATTGGATTAATTAGAGTTTTACACATTAACGAATCATCAAATTCTGAGTTTATTATCCTCTACTACAAAATCATCAATTGGTACACTAATGTTGCATTAATCGACCATTAAGGTAATCCAAAGTTTGGTGTACAGATCAGTTATCTAATACTTAAACTTTAAACAGTATTATACACCAATATATCTCGATTCTATTACCTAACTGAAAACAGAAACTGTAATTACTAATTAGCTAACCTGTATTTTGGATTTTGATCGAGGACCTATGTTTTATTCCTGTGCAGCACACAATATCGAAAGAAGTGTTTGGTTGGTGTACTTAGAGCTGACCTTAGTGTCGAAACAGCCCTTTAGCTTAAGTGCTGCCTGTCTCAAAGGCGCTAAATAAAAAAACGCCAAAAATAATTATTTACTTTTTTGGTAAAAAACTAAAAACACATCTCTTAAAAGGTGGTGGTATGAGCTTTGTTTTGTATAACGTTTTAAGACAACTACTGTTATATTATGATTAATTTAACCTTAATTTTCTTCGTTAGGCGATTTTTCCCATACGCATTGTAATTTTCAGTCCAGAGTAGGCTATAGACTACACCACCCCATATTACTAGAATACCGGTTTTTTACTATGCATTTTAACCTAAATTACCTATTCTAAGCTTTCACCACCCCGCATGATAATATTAACAAAATCCACATGAATTCCAGCCCTCCCATACAGGAATCCTTATATAGGTCCGAATTTTTGACCCGGAGCTAGAAACTGCACATAGTTACAAGGAAACTCGTTTCCCCTTCAAAAGTTGCGTTTCCCATCTCTCGCGTCCCGCCTATTGTTTCCCTCTCTTCCTATTATTTCAAGTCTAAATCTATAAATAAATGAAAAAAAACATTTCTTTCCTCGTTTCACATTTCCGTCCCCATTTTGTTTCCCGCTTCCCTCCTAACAACCAAAGTCATTTTGATCGAAAATATCAAGGAAAAAAAAATCTATTTCTGCAAAAAAAAAAAAAAAAAAAAGTAGCAAAAAAAATCCGCAACTGAGGTGCTAATACTTCTAAGATTACAAATTTGCAACTAACTAACCCATTTATTCATCTTTACATCTACCTATAACTATAAAAATATAGCTTTTACATATATATATATATATATATATAGAGAGAGAGAGAGAGAATGGACCTGGATTTGCTGGATGCGTGCATTTCGGACACTTTCGTAATCGTCTTTCGTTTTAATGCTTGCCATTGGGTTTGTTCTACTCTGGAATTAAATAAATTTGATAAGTATTTTAATAAATATTTGATATGTTACTATGTTAGGGTTTTGTTATTGTTAATGGTTTTTGAGAATAAAGAAAAAGGCAGTGTATATATATATAGAGAGAGAGAGAGAGAGAAAAGTTTGTTTGTTTTTTTACTCTGTTTTGTTCCTGAAAATAAGTTTTAACGGCTACTTCTATTTTTCAAAAGATGTACGGATTGAGTAAAATCCCTCAGTGAATTTAAGCTTAAATTATTATTTCTTTGAAATTGAATTTAGCATAAATTTGATCTTTAAGAATATGACGTAGACTTCATGTTTACTTTTAGTCCCACTTATTGACAATATTAAAATATTTTTATGTATTTTATATTATTTTATCTGGATTTGCTTGATTTAATATTCAAATATTCATAATTTGGATAGTATACTAAAGTCCCACATAATTAAAACAATCGTTTTTCTAACGTGGTAGTTTGTGTTACTTATTACTTGTGATTTGCAAGAGTATTTATTATGAACTATTGGAGGACTGCAACACACTCGACACCACATGTATATTGTATTTTATTCTATATACAAGTGAGAGCAGTATAATGTGTGTTTGTAAATACCTAGTGTGTATAATTAGAATTAAGTTTATGTATCATATATAAATCTTGATACGACGCGTTTTTTTATGAGATATCAACAAAAATTGGCTAAAATAAGTATTTATTGAATGAGATGTGGTTGCTCTCTAAGTGTGTTATGATGTATTATTCGAGGACTATGTAATCTCTCGATTCGCAAACATCCCATGGAATATCAACTTTTATGGTTTATAAACATTTGAACTTTTCTTTAACTTTTGCAGATAAGTCCATGTTTATCTTTAAAACCGCATGATTTCGTATGTATTAGTCCCCTTTGATCATTCATATGTGTATTTTTCAATATATAACTATGCACAACAAGTACTAACGATCATAACTTTTTTGGTCACAAGATAGCATCCCAAAAGTTAGAAAGCCGTGAAGTTAATTGAAAAGTTTAAAGTTTATGGGGATTAGTTGCAAATCACTTTCTAACACCAAATACACTCTATACACAAGTTGTAGTCATGAGGTCAAATATTGCTGGTGAATCGGTGATTATTTGCAAAGTGTAAGTTTTTTAATTACAAAAATCACATGCATAGCACAATGTGGAACTTGATTTAACAATTAAAACCTCACAATTTGGACGTGGGTTCAACACCTTTATATATGTCAACCTTACAACATGGGTTTCACTTAAAAATGCTAAGGGACGGCTATAGGTGCATTTGTGATCATTTATGAAACAGGTCGTAGCCTTTAAAAGAGCTAAAATTTGTCATGACATTTTGCTAAGCAAGTTTTACCATTTGAATGACGGATTTTATATTTTTATCGAGTAAAAATGGACTCGCTCCACTAGATCATTAATGTCTCACTCTCAACCCAATCAAATATAAACACATAGGAAACTGTAAATATAGTGGAGCGGGTCCATTTTTACTCGATAGAATCCGTCATCCAAATGGTAAACACTTACTTTAAAGCTAGTTTCCACTGTTAAGTTTATAGCTGAGATGGCTTGTTGCTTGTATTTTTGATTTGCTGTAATTCTGAACTTTCTTTGGTTGGTATAAAAAAAAATTACCTTTGCCAAAAAAAGATAACTACCCGTAAATAAAATAAAACATAAAAAATCTGACTGGTTGACACACTAAATTTTAAGATGAATTGGGTTCACATAAGCTTATATCGTAAATTTTGAGTTAGATTTGGTATATATAGGGATGCAGCATAACGGGAAATTATAAGAGTTGCGTAACTGAATAACTAAATTTGCTATGAAATGAAAAGCTATACAGCCTATACTTCTGAGTGTGATGCGAACAAATATTACAGTATGTGATATTGTTTTTCCAGATTATAGATTCAGACTTTCTTTTCATTTTCCATTCTAACTCAAAACTGTTCTGATAAACCAGGACTAATTATCAGCAAACTAGCAAACCGGATGAAGCTGGTGAGTTCTTGGGGTAAGAAATTGTTATTAAAAGTTTGAAACAATGTTAATTTTCAACTCTAAGTTGTTCGGCAATGGTTTGGAAGTTAATCATCAGTTGCTTCGACTTACGGAAACATTCTTTATAAATGGACAATAGAACTCGTACAATTAGCCATTAAGCAACTAATTGGTGTAAAGCTTTTCTATCCTTAAAGATTTTCATTAATCCCTGAGTTGAATGGTGCAGCGTAACGAGGTCATTCGTAATTCCATTCCAAAACCAAATACTACCAGATTGATATCACACTTACGACCAAATTTTTAAACAAAAATCTTTTACTTGATAGACTGATACTAAGTGAAATATATCCAACAATATCCATAGGATTTGCAAGTAAAAGTAGAATGGTGAAGTACAATAACAGCAGCCTATTCCAAACAATTGTTTCGAAATTGTATTTTGTTACCAGATTTTCCAATCACAAGCAAACTATTGGTAACCAGATACACAAACAGAAACGAGCACGGTATGAAGTAAGACAAGTCGAAAATATTATTCACAGATTGAAGAATCAAGTCAGAAAAAAGAAAACTCTACTAGTAAGATAAAACTACAATCAGTCTCTTCTTGTACTCCTTGGTAATACTCTCAATATCAGCCAATGCAAGAGACATCATAAGAATAAAAGAATGGGGGGTTAAAAGAAATTTCTCTAAATAACATTTTCTATTGCTCATTTGCTCCTATTCTTCACCCAACAACACTCGAGGGATGTTTTTAATTACTCCCATCTAATTAACAACAATCCATTTCCTCTCCATTCTGAGCTATGATCCCGATTCTCTGTTCTTCTGTTCGAAAATGATATGCACATAGCGTTCGATTCTCTTGCTCTATTTGTCTACGCGTTCGATTCTCTTGCTCTATTTGTCTAAGTCCTTCTATCCTCAAAAGTTCTATTGGAATTGTAATAGATTCACCTCGTTGTTCTTGACCGAGTATATATACGAACTTATCAAGAGCTTCTTTCATCCAAAGGGGTGATAGCGCTTCTCTAGCTTCACTAACACTCATCTGCACGAAATGAAAACGAGATTCAGTGTTGGAATTTTTTTTATGAAATATTGGTACACATTATTTAGCAATAGAAGAAAAGGAGGAGACTGGTCTGGGAAAGCATACCCATATTCTTTGTCTAAGATCTTTCTCAGGCCAAACATCTAATTCCTCCGTAACGAGAAACGAGAACATATATCCTTCGTGAAATTTTTCTTGACTTTTGCTTTTGAATCTCCATGCTCCCAATGGGCACTGTAAAAACAAATAAGATCAATATAAGAACACGCAAAGAAAATGTTCATCGCTAATTGTAGAAAGGATAGCAACCGAAAATACTCACTTGGACAATTCCGACTACACCAGCTTCCTCTTCAGCCTCACGAGAAACTGCCGCTTCTATATACTCATCGATTTCCCAACCACCCTGAAAAATGATATAAATAAATCTCCATTTAAGATTACACACAATCTGATTATCAGTAACTTATGAACATACTCAATTACTCATTCAAGTTCATGGTTGATGCACAATTATACTTATCCATCTCAGAGACATTAAACTAATTCTTTAACACAAACAGCATAAGAAACACTTTTACACTATGTTTTCTATCTAATAAACAAACATGATCTTTTAGTGTACATTAGCAATTTAAATTTATATTGGTTCAACTTTATCCTTTTAAGGGTGTTCGTCCTAATTCTTATTTTCAATATATAAAATTTCCTAGCAACAAACTGGACCTATCCTGGCAAATTCTCGTTCTATAGACTTTACCAACCAAGATCCAAGATTCAAAAGTATTAGAACATATTTGAATGTGATTAAGTCTACGGTTCAATGGTCCACATGGTACACCTAAATGTTTCTCTAAATAATGGTTTTAAGAAACAACAAGGAAATGGTTTTAAATATTAAGAAAAGTCAATGAAAAAAATACCTTGGGAAAAAACAGTGCTGGGCCCTTTTGTGAACTTATCAAAAGAACTTCTAGTTCCCCTCCATTATTTTTATATCTATAAGGAATACATCTGCACAACAAATCAAAAATATTAGAAAAAATGTATACACGCAAAAACAGAAATTAAAGAACATGACTTGAAACATAATCCTGGAATTATTACTCCTATTTGGCCAAGATATTAAACACAAATACAACATTTTTTCTTGGCCAAGATATTAATATCCTTGAAACCAAAGGATGTAAGTGAATGATACATAATGAACATGTTTTCCCCATGAATTATGATAAAATACAAATACAACATTTTTCTTGGCCAAGATAATTCCTTGAAACCAAAAGATGTAAGTGAATGGGTGAATAAATAATTAACAAAATTAAATAAAATGAAAACGCACCCAACAACTTGGCGACAACCATGAACATAGAGTTGGAATTGTCTTCCAGTACGAGAAGAGATTAAAGCACACATTTTCAAAACCTTTAATTTCTAAAAAAAAAAAAGGAAGAAAAATTTATCCAGAAAATATGAAAATGAAGAGGTAATGAAATGTAAATACGGGTGTCAGGAAATTCAAGAAGAGTTAGTTATTGGTATTTGCTAAAATTGGAAAGAAAGAGATAAAAGTTTTGTGAATGTGATGAGATGAAGATGAAATTTGTCCACTCGTTTATAATTTATATATAGAGGCAAAAGGGACACGTAGACATTAAAGAGAATTTTTTAAAATTATTTATTCGAGAAAAAAGCGGTTTGGAATCGAGATATATTGGCTTAGTAACACCACGCGCGTATACAACAAGTCCCCATCCAACTTGCTTTAAAAAATAATACTACTATACTATGAAATTAATTAAAGCTTGTTGGCTGAGGTTCAATAAATTTTATTGGAGTAATACACTTTATCAATGTTGTTTTTGTATGATTGAAATTTTTCATTAAATTGGTTGTCTCTTTCATACCATCTTTTTAATAACAAGAATTTTACAAATAATTACTCTATTACCAAAATATCATTTAGTGTTTTTTTTTGGATATTTATGTTTGTCATCAAAAGAATATGTGTTCATATTGTCTCCCATCACTTGAATATTATCAAATTTTAATCCTAATATACTAATATATGTTCATTTTCTTCCTTACTAATATTTCTTTAATTAAAGAATGGACGGGCTTCTACATGCTATCAGAATGGGCCATCGAAAGGCTGACCAAGTTATAAGTATGATGAGTCACCTCCACCCGATTTGTTAATTGCACTCGTTGGACTTCTCGGAAATTAATTAACCCACGAGTGAGAGAGGGTGTTGGAATTGTACCACATCACTTGAGCATTATCGCATGTAATTAATTCTTAATATATATCCATTTTCTTACTTACTAATATGCATTTTAGTGGAGAATGAACGAAATTCGACAGTATATTTAGCATTAAACTCGTCACTACTCGTTAATGTTAGATTAATTTTTTTCAACGAATTCATTTCGATGGGAAAAGGCTCATGCAAACCAAATTGATCTCGTTTGTAAGTGTACTAAGAAAACTACACTCGTTGATCGAAGATATCACTGATCATGATTTAAAAGGATAAATATTTTAGTTTCATTTGGAATTAACTCAGAGAAGTCTGTGAGCTCGACCTGGAAAAGAACGGATTTGGAGGTTTGTATTTCCACCAATATCGTTACTCAATTATTTATCACATAATTATGTGGTTCATATAACAGATTTCCTTGCTTTTTATAATTTCGCAAATGACAGTTTAAAATTCGTAACCAATAAAAAAAACCACCCCAAGACAATAACGATAACAATGAAATGACCATTTTAGTCGAGGGTATTGAGTTCATTTTCCTTTGATTTTTTTCATTTTTGTAATGGGATTCTATATTTTGCTTATAGTATTTTAAACAGTGTGTTGGTTTTATGTATATTCCCATAAGCTAGTTTCTTTCACTTTATACCCGTTGTTGGTTTAATCTCCTCAAGTTACTTTGTAATTTTGGTAATTTTGAAAAGAAAAGCACCAAAACAAATTATAAAGACATTAACACACTAATTTCGTGACTTATAGAACATGTTTTCATAAAAATCAGACTTAAATACAAAATTGTCATAAAAACCAGACTTAAATACAAGTTGATCTATCTCTCAGTTATGATAAGTTGATAACGTTATCTATCTATGCAAAACGTTGTCATTTGTTAGCTATTATCTTCGTCCCGAAATAAGTGTCCGTTTTCATTTTTCAGTAAATTTTCTCTTTTTTATTTTTTAAAATATCACTTTTTGGTATTTAAATATTATCAGATTTACACTTATAGACTCATATTTAAGTAAGAAATAGTTTTTGTTTGAAATTTTTTATTTTTTATATTTTTTTTGTTGAATTTCAAGAAATATTGGTTCAAATCATTAAATTTCACAGTTTTCGAAACAAGACACTTGTTTTGGGACGTAGGAAGTATAAAGTTTGTGTATGTTGAACTTAGAGTTCAATAATAGATTTTGATTATAACTTTGATTATGTTTTTAATGATTTTACGATTTATCTATTTCGTTGATATAATGCTTGTCTTTTCCAAAAAGAGAATTTGTAAATTTCAGAACACCAGGAAGATAGAGCATTCGAAAACGAAGCCGATGGTTCAAGCGGAACCAGAATCGGAGCTAAAACGAATGAGTTATGAGCATTCGAAGAATAGCAAAAATACTAAAGAAACGACCGATCGACTGGACAAAAACGACCGATCGTTTTTGTTCCAAATTCTTCCAGAGAGTTCAGTATAAAAACGACCGATCGTTTTCTAAAAACGACCGATCGTTTTCTGAAAACGACCGATCGACTGTAGAAAACGACCGATCGTTTTCTGCAGATTTCGAAAACAGCTTTTCAGCTTATTCTGGAAAATTGCTTAAAACCTGTGGATAAAACCCTCAACCACTACCAACGGTCATATACAGAAAAACAGACCTTTGGTCTATATAAACCACCCCCAATAACTCTCCAAATACATCCATTCATACCAATCTATCCTCTTTCAAGTTCTCTCAATAAAAACCCTAAAAATCACCATTTTGGTGAAAATATTCGAGAAAGAGGGAAATCAAGGAGAAAACGATTCAAGCTCTATCATCATCAAAAACTCACCTATTAGCTTATTTAGAAGCAATTAAAATAGTGAGTGTAGTTACATTTTTGTAACAAAATTGTAAAGAACATATTATAAGCTCATTGTGAGTGAGTGTTTGGGTAGAAGCTTTTAAGCCAAAGTGTTGGTTAAAAGTTATAGGTTAAACACTTGGTTACTCATATATTGAGGGGGAGTCGTTGACTCGTAAAACGTGTTCGCTTCCACTTGTATCAAGAGTAGGACATCGGGTAGAGGGTGAACCAATCGGTCGATTGAGCTCGATAGGATTGTAATATCCGAAAGAAGATTATTTTTAGTGAATTACTCGGTAGTACCGAGGAGAGTATGTATGCCGTTTGCCGAACCTCTATAAATCTTGGTGTCATCTTCTTTCCCTACCTTTTACTTTCCGCAAATATTTATTATTGCTTATTTCTTGCTTGCGTTTAGTAATTTTAGTAATTCATTAACTCTTGTTAAAACGCTTAAGCTTAGAATTGCATAAGTTGGGTTAGTAGTTGCGCTTAAATTTTAATTAGGCGAAAAGCGCCAAAAACCTTATTCACCCCCTCTAAGGTTTAGTCGTACACGGGCCAACAGTGTATTTACACCAAATTCTCATTATTTTATAATAATAATTATAAACAACTTTATAAATAATAAATAATAGTATAACTGTTTAATATTGAACTCATTTGGTTTTTGTTTGCATGATATAATGCCAACAATTCAATTAGTATGATATTCACAAAGTCCAACAAGTGATAAAGAATAATTAGTTCATAAAGTCATTGATATTATTTAAATTGACTTGCCAAGAGTTATAAAGTTAGTAGTATTTAAAAAAAAAATGTAATTAAAGTAGTGAGAGAAAAAAAAAGGTCTGCACGTTATGAGCACGCAAGAATAAAAGTGTGTGGTTAAGGAAAATTAAAATGGCATTGAGGGTAAGATAAAGCTGTGAAATTAGATGGGAACATAGTTATCCTTTCTAAAAACAACTGGAACGTGTGGACCATCCCTCTAATACTTACTCACATCACTTTCATGACTCCCGTTCCTTCCTTCATCGTGCCGTTTATTTTTACCCTATCTATTACGGAAAACGGAAACAGGAAACGCGGATAAACACAATTCTATTTGATTATTTAGATGTGACATAATGAGAAAAGATTAACTAGAGTCAAGGAGTGAAAAACAATATACGTAATTTTTTAAAGTGGAAATGAGTTTTTCGTTAATTACTTTATAACATAACTCATAGGGCTCGTTTGTTTGGAGTATTTGATGGTGAGATTATATTAGAAATTTTACGGAGCCCATAAATACTTTATTTTGTATATGCCATTTGAATTGGTTTTAGTAGAGTATCACCATTGGTACACTAAATGATGGTGAGAGTGACTATTTCCAATATTTAGTAAGGGTGGTATTTCAAAACTTAACCGAACTAATTTTTTTAATTGCCAAACTGCACTTAATTCTTTCAACGTCACAAACATGAATATGGTGATTGAGGTGCAATTTTTTTTGTCCTTTCTATTTGATTAGTTTACTGTTTTACATTAATAATATTTTTTTCTATTTCTTTAATTTTGGTCTTTTGTGCATAATATTTTGTATTAGTTATGAATATTACTTTGAACCTGATGTGGAGTATCTTAAATATAGCTTACTTTTTGATTTTTTTTGGAATTATATTAGTTATGAATATCAGTTATAATCTATAGTATTATAAACGCTTCTTTAAATACTATATGGAATTATATATATATTATGTATTTATAATTATATAAAAATATATGAATCTATATATAAATATATGTATATTTATATGTATAATATATGATACACTTTTACGAAAAAGTGTCCAGGTTGATGTCTAAGTTGATATTCATATAACATTTTCCATATATATATATATATATTGCTAATTACTTGTTATGGGTGTAAAAGTAGATCTGAAAAAATAGTCAAATATCAATAAAAACCAAACAAACACTTTATTGATATTTCATGTATATATTACACTTTATTGATATTTCATGTATATATTATTAGTCTCGCATTTATTCGTTATACCGCTATAATCCGAGGTTACTGATAGTCTCATTACTGCTAATATTGTACATTAAAGTATGAAAAAGTATATTGTAAGTAATTAAGAATTATGATTATATTTATCATTAGCACTTGTACTTAAGAAACTTTAAAAAAATTATTGTGGAAGAATACAACTAATCTCATACCCAAACTTGATTGTAGAGTAAGTTTTTTACTATGCATACGTTGTAGGTTATATAGAAATTATTATTTGAGTAAAGTGGGTTGCTCAACGTAATTAGGACATTACTATATATATACCTTGTATATCACCACCATTTGTTCGTCGAAGTCTCTAAAGTAAAAATACTTTCAAAGTGCAGGTTAGTAATTTATATTATATTTTTGCATGACTTTTGAGCATTTTTATCTGCCTAGATAATATAAAATCTTATTTATTTACCTACCGATCGAACAATGAGAACGGAAGAGATGATTTTGACGACGTCGCTTGAGAGAGTTTATGAGTATTTTTTATGGCTTAAGTAGTTACAATTTAAGCGCATATTTGTACATTCTTTGTTTGCAGGATTATTAACAATCTTGACGAAATCAGAGCATTCCAATATCATTGTCGTTGTAATATTAAAAAAGCACATAAACAACATTATTATTAATTAGTAGTGCGATTAATACTAATAATCCAGCAACAAAGGCATCATTTCCAGGGTCCAATGGCTGTCCTGTTTGTACATTCCCGACCTTCAAATTTTGAAACTAATTAAACAAATCCCGTAGTAATTAATATATACTGTAGTAATTATAAGAAGACCAAGTTGTTTGTAGCCCTAATATATATATCATATCTCCAAACATAGAGTTATTAATTACAAAAAAAATTACTAAGAAAAATAAAAAGAAATGAGAGTGTAGGGAGTACATTTGGTTATCATGTTATTGCTTGTTTCATATGTATTTGCAAAAAAAAATCGATTTTTTTTTCTTAAATCAACTTTTTATTTTATTTTTAAAGTTTTTGTAAAAAATAAATCGGTAAAATTTGACTTTTTTTATATTTTTTGGGTATTTATTGATATTATTATATTATAAATTGCCAATAAAAACAACAAATACCAAAAAAATATATATAAAAAAGTCAAATTTTACCGATTTTTTTTTTTTTTACAAAAAGTTGATTTAAGAAAAAATAAAATCAATTTTAAAAAAAATACAAATAAATATAAAAAAAACGATAAAATAACAAAACATGAATTTAGAAATATGATCAAATGTGCATCCCCAAAATGCACCCCTCCTAAGTTTGTTCCAGATAAAAACAGCAGTTCTTGTAATTATCCAGTGAAATTAATTCACATATATAGCAAGTCTCTTTCAGCCATACATAGAAAGATAAAATGCATCTAGATTTTTTAATACTGAAAATATATTTTGGTTTTGAATTTGAAGTAGTCATGGCATGGGCCACTATTGAACTTGCCACGGTGCAAATAACGGCTGACACATGGTTTTAACATCATAATTGGCAAATTGATTGGTTACATAGAAAGTCCATAATATTTAAAGTAGATAGTTATAATAAAAAGTTCATTTAACATCGGTTTTATTATAGCGGTTTGTTGACGTAGTCATGCGCATGACATATATACAGTACTACTGGTTCTTTACACACGTAGCATTGTCATTTTCTGTTGATATAATTAGTTTTTTTTAAAATGATATACCTAGTAATATATTACATTCTTATTTATAAGGCTGACCGAAAAATCGAAAAAACTGAACCGAACCGATAACAGAACCAAAAAACACCGAAACAAAAAAACCGGAAAAAATTTGGGTCGGTTTCGATTTTCAATAAAACTAAACCGACAAAAGACCGAAACCGAAAAAAACCGAAAAAAACCGAAACCGAACCGAAAAAACCGGCCCGGTTCGGTCCAAAAAATAAAAAGACCGAAACCGAAAAAAACCGAACCGAAAAATATGCAACCGGACCGAACTCAGCCCTGCTTATTTATTGTCCTCTATGAATTTTATACGATTTTGACCGACCAATTAATCGTATCAAAATTATCATTAACTATATATTTTATATATTTTGATTTTTGAACATGTGACTAAATTTTGAAATTTTTATTTCATCAATTTTGGTACAAGTATGTTGACCAATAAAGATTACACATAATTTTGTATATAACGATTAAATTAACATGAGTAGTAGTAGATAGTGGAGACGGGAAAGGGTCAAAATAAGTTCATTTTCGTGTGAACGTACTATTCTATTAATTTCCTAATTGCTATTTTATGATAATACATAGTACCTCAGTTCATTAAGTTAGAAGAAAGTCAATGTTGAGATGCTCAGTAAATTATAAATTTCTGTATGATTGATGTAAATTGGATCACTATATTTAATTGATCCTATATATGTGGATCAGGATATATCGAGTTTTACTTTTACTGACTTCTGAGATATTAAAACGACATTTACTCTTCATAAATCAATTTTTTCAAGTTAATTAGATTTGAAACACTAATAATTAGTTAGTTACCTTAGTAGATCTATGCAGAAGTTGGCCATTTTTTACCGCACCTCATAATTAACTAAACAACCAATAGATTAATCCAGCACTGTGAAAATATTGTGACAGCATTATGTATCAAATAGAATAAGAATGGATAATAAAGCTATACAAATGGGAAAGAATTCAATGATTTGTTGTTAACTTTTGAAAGTTAAAATTAACAACATTTCTTAGTTTTAGACTTCTTTTGTATAAAAAGTATATTTTCTATGATTTCTAGCTATGAATTTATCCTGGTTACTTTTAAATACATAAATTACCAATTTTTTCTTAGTTTTGGATTTACCGGAACGTCTGGTGGCCGGTGAGCATGTTGAAATTTGAAATTTAAGGCTAAAAAATGGTTTCAATTTTATATAATATTATTATTTGTAAATTGAATTAGTAATATCTGTAATATTATTCTGTATACCAAGTTGGTATACATACAAACTTGTCTCTAATTACTAAGTCTGATAAAATGACACCCTAATTTATTATTTTATCATTATGTATTGATCTTTTAGTATATGAAATGGCACATATATATCCCTATCCGAAGTCAAGTTCATAACAATCTGGAGAAAATTGATAAGTACAATTTTTCTAGAAATTATAAGACTTTGTAATTTGTTTTATTTATCTACCGGCACAACTTAAATATACTCCTAAACCGTTGAAATATAAATACTACATACGTAGCTTAGAGAAAATTTAGGGAAAAACCATCAAAAGGGTCCGTTTTAGAAAGTTCGAATTGGACTTTGATAAGCAGAACCTTCCTTGTAAGATTGACTTTATAGGCTTAACCTTTCAGGGATGGCCTAATTTCAACAATAACAGTATGAAAGGGTACTTAAAAATATTAACGGTGACCACATCACATGAGTGAAAAATACGTACAAATGGTTGAATTTTTTGAGTTTTTGTTTTTGAACACAACTGTTATATAGCGATATATCTCAGTGCGTTATATATTTGTTTATGTGGACATGTAAAATTACTTTTGCAATGGACAAGATGAGTTCTTAACCAATAAATCATTTTGCTTGAGGACTTTTAAAATGATGTATTCACGAGCCCCTCAAGAAAAATATGTCTTAATGGAAATAGTCTAATTTTGAAACGTTTCCTGGTTCTAAATTGTTAACATTGTTAAAGAATTTTCTTGCAACTGACATCTAGAAAACTAGCTAACCGAGTCTTTTTTATTTATTTATAAACAATCTCGTAAATCGAAGACCATGCATTGTCAACCCCTCAACGATCAGGGTGCTTGTCAAGATTTCGGCACTCTTCCCGAGCATCTACGACCCACATATACGCAATGTTACCCGAGGAATTAACCCAACTCGTGCAGTTGGAGTATATGAATAACACTATCAATGATAATGATAAGTGATAACCCCATTTACCCCCCACCCCCATCTTACGACCTTGGACAAACGTCTTCGCGCCAATATTTTAATTCACGCCCCGGGAAGGGGTTAATGTATTGCTTGACAATATATCAACTAATTAATGTTAGGACCGATCAAGTCGAACTAGAGAAGAGAAAGACAGAAACTCAAACCGAGCACACACACACTTTGATAACGGAGTTCACCCAAATTGGCTACGTCTCCGGGCTGCTACACGTGGCACTTAATATTATTAAGAGGATTACAAACGTAATCTATCTAAAACACAAAGCTATTGTTCTCTCGCAAATAGAACTCTCTCTTTATAATATAGAGGTGTTTGTGTAGGTGTTATTAAAATACAAGATATTGAGGCATATAAATAGAACCCTTGGTGGGTCATATTACAATTCCAAGCGATGTGGGATAATAGAAAATATGGTCAAACCTCATTTGGCTCCACAACTCAACAATCTCCCACTTGGAGTCAAATGTCGAGTGCTTCAAAAGAATTCTGATTATCCCCGACCACCGAACTCACTGTGCTCCACCGAGCAGAATGCTCCCATCGGTATCCTTGTATATATAGTAATTGTTACTCTTCAGAGTTGCACAATTCTTTATGTAGCGGCGACCCTGAGTCTCAAGCTCGGAGTCCAACTGAGGTTGCACACAGCCTCAGTTTGTCGATTGTAACAGCCTTCGTTAGCATATCAGCGGGGTTCTTAGCGCCCTCAATCTTTTCTAGCGCAAAGATTCCATCTTCCAGAACAGCCCGAATAAAGTGGTAACGAATCTGTATGTGCTTTGTGCTTGAATGGAATACAGGGTTCTTACCGAGCTCCTCTAAGAAACCTTGCAACCAAATCATCTATTTGCTTTCTTCCGTCACCGTGACGTACTCAACCCTGTGGTCGACAGTGCAACAATCTTTTGCAACTTAGATGTCCAACTCACAACAGTACCACTGTAGGTACAAACACATCCCGTTGTGCTCTTTCGGCTGTCCAGATCACCAGTCATGTCAGCATCCACATAGCCGTGCAGGCCTTCCGAGGTCTTTCGGAAACATAATGCCGAACTCACAGTACCCGAGAGATATCTCAATATCCACTTCACAGCTTCCCAATGGTGCTTGCCCGGGTTACTCATGTAACGACTGACAACTCCCACAGCATGGGCAATGTCCGGTCTTTTACACACCATAGCGTACATCAGGCTACCAATTGCTGAAGCGTAGGGTATGTTCGACATATGATCCTTTCCTTCCTCGTCTGAGGGTGATTGTTTCTTCGACAAGATAAAGTATGCGGCTAGCGGTGAGCCTACAGCCTTGGCATCACTCATGCTAAACCGTGCCAACACTTTCTTCACATACTCGGCTTGCGACAGAAACAGGGACCCATCCCTTCCTCGAGAAATCCCCATATCGAGGATCTGATTTGCGGCACCCAAATCTTTCATCTCGAACTGTTTCGCCAACTGTTGCTTGACCTTGTTAATCTCCACAAGGCTTGTCCCGGCAAGCAACATGCCATCTACATACAAAAGTAGTATGACGTACGAAGAGTTCGCAAATCTCTTCACGAAACAGCAGTGATCACTATCACTTCTTTCGAACCCGGTATCCACCATGAAACTGTCAAACTTCTTATACCACTGCCGTGGTGCTTGTTTTAGCCCGTACAAGCTCTTCCTCAGTTTGCAGACCAGTTTCTCTTTTCCCTTTTCGGCGAACCCTTCAGGTTGGAGCATGTAAATTTCTTCTTCTAAATCTCCATGGAGAAATGCAGTTTTCACATCTAACTGCTCAAGATGAAGATTCGCATTTACAACAATGCTCAACAATAGCCGAATAGTCGTCATCTTTACGACTGGTGAAAAGATCTCGGTGTAGTCAATTCCTGCCTTTTGCTGGAACCCTTTGACTACTAATTGTGCCTTATACCGTTTCGAGCCATCTTGTTCCTCCTTTAGTCGGAACACCCATTTGTTGCTCAGTGCCCTTTTCCTTTTGGGAAGTTTGGCTAACTGCCAAGTCACACTCTTCTCAAGTGACTTCATCTCATCCTTCATCATGAGCTCCCACTTGCTCGAGTCTCTCAGCTCCAGAGCTTCTTCTCTACTTTCGGGCTCGCCTGCATCACTGAACAATATGTAATGCAGGGAAGGTGAGTATCGGGCAGGAGGTCTCCTCTCGCGATGACCTCGGCCTAATTCAGGTCGGGGAGTTTGGGACAGCTCCTCGTCCTTTTCAGCATCTGCTGGAGGGTTGTCGAGCACCACTGGCTCATCTTCAGTGTCATTTTCCAACTCTCTTGGAAACACATTCATGTCGACCATACCACTTTCCTCGGACGGGAGCGCATCTTCTTCCACCACTGCATTTTGTCGATCTTTGTACAAAATGCCTTCGTTGAAGATGACATCCTTATTACGAATGATCTTCTTTGTTTGACCATTCCAGAAGCGATATCCGAACTCAGCTCCACCGTACCCCACAAAGTAACAAACTTTGGACTTCGAGTCAAGCTTGGTACGCTCGTTTATGTCGACATGGATATATGACAGACAACCGAACACACGCAAGTGTTCATAAGAGATAGGCTTTCCTATCCACTCTTCTTCGGGAATTCTCCTCTCTATTGGCACTGAGGGTCCGCGGTTAATGAGGTAAACCGCCGTGCTTACTGCATGTGCCCACAAGGCTTTGGGCAACCCACTTTGCAGTCTCATACTCCTAGCACGCTCATTGATTGTTCGGTTTATTCGCTCGGCCACGCCATTCTGTTGTGGCGTTCTTCGGATGGTCTTCTCCATTCAAATGCCTCTTTGAGCACAGAACTCTACGAACTTCGCATCAATGTACTCTCCGCCATTATCGGACCTCAAACATTTGAGTTTATTCCCGGTCTCTAGTTCGACCATGGCATTCCATTCTTGAAATTTCTTAAACACCTCAGACTTGTGTTTCAAGAAATAGACCCATGTTTTCCTCGTCGAATCAACGATGAAGGTCACATAGTACCGAGATCCTCCCAGTGAGGTTACGGGAGATGGTCCCCATACATCTGAGTGGACCAGTGCTAGCTTCTCCTCCTTGGGAGCTTTTCCACCTTTCCGGAAGCTCACTCTCTTTTGCTTCCCGAAGATGCAACCTTCACACATGTCGAGGTTAACAGACTTCAAGCCTGGAAGTTTACTGTCCTTCGCTGACACCTTCATCCCCTTCTCACTCATGTGACCCAACCGTCGATGCCACAGTTCGGAGCAGTTTTGCGACGCAGCTGCCACAATGGTACACTCCTCATCGGTCGTTATGTACAATGTACCGACCTTGCTCCCTCGGGCTATCACCATAGCTCCTCGTGAAACTTTCCAAGCTCCACAGCTAAACGAAATGGAGTGCCTTTCGGCATCGAGTTGACCTACTGACATCAGATTCTTGGTCAACCTCGGGACATGCCTCACTTTCGTTAGCTTCTATACCGACCCGTTTGGAATGCGAATTTTCACATCGCCCATTCCAACAACATCCAACGCTTCTCCGTCGGCTAGATACACTTTACCGAAATTACCCACAGTGTAATTTTCGAGTAAATCCTTCTGAGCGGTCGTGTGAAATGATGCCACAGAGTCTAGAATTCACGAATCTATATCTCTCTGCACGGCAAGCATTAGACAGTCACCCGAATCCTCGTAGCTCGCAATATTAGCCCCGTGATCACGTCCGGTACTCTTCTTCGGCTGCTTGCACTCATGACTGAAGTGCCCCATACCCTGGCAGTTATAGCATCGAAGATTCTTTTTACTTCGGTCGCTATCTTTGCCTCCTCGGCTTAGCCCTCTTCTACCCCGGGATTGTGAACGTCCTCTAACGTCCCATACCCTGGATTTACCCCGGTCTCTTGAACCCATGTTCAAGGCTGCTCCATCATTTGAGCATTCACCCATATCTAATCTCCTGAGTTCCTCAGCGAGTATTTGATCTCGGATGCCGTTTTAAGTCAGTTTCTCCTTTTCAATTGAGTTGTTAACAACAGCTCGCATGAATTTCCAACTGTTCGGTAGAGATGCTAGCAGTATAAGGGCTCTCACTTCATCTTCAAAAGTTATCTCCACCGCATCCAACTGATTTACGGTGTCGATGAACTTGTTCACGTGACTCGCGACAGGTGTCCCCTCAGCCATGCGTAGGTTGAACAACTTACGCATGAGATGTACCTTGTTGTTCGCGGATGGTTTCTCATACATGTCGGTGAGGATCTTCATCATCCCCATCATCGTCGTCTCTCTTGCGACGTTATGTGCGATACTCCTAGATAGTGTTAGGCGGATCACTCCCAACACTTGTCGGTCTAAGAGTTTCCACGCCTCCTCGGTGGTCGTGGTCGGTCTTTCCTCAAGGAGAAGTGGCTGATGCATCTTCCTCCCGTAGAGGTAGTCCTCTATCTGCATTCTTCAGAATACGAAGTCCTTCCCGTCGAATTTCTCGATCCCGTGTGCGGTCCTGTCTTCTTTCGCCATCGATCTTCCTCTCAATCTTCGGCCTTAGTTCTGCGAACCTCGGGCTCTGATACCACTTGTTAGGACCGATCAAGTCGAACTAGAGAAGAGAAAGACAGAAACTCAAACCGAGCACACACACTTTGATAACGGAGTTCATCCAAATTGGCTACGTCTCGCGGCCGCTACACGTGGCACTTAATATTATTAAGAGGATTACAAACGTAATCTATCTAAAACACAAAGTTATGGTTCTCTCGTAAATAGAACTCTCTCTTTATAATATAGATGTGTTTGTGTAGGTGTTATTAAAATACAAGATATTGAGGCATATAAATAGAACCCTTGGTGCGTCATATTACAATTCCAAGCGATGTGGGATAACAGAAAACATGGTCAAAGCTCATTTGGCTCCACAATTCAACAATTAATTTGAATAAGAAAGTAAATATATCCGAAATATACAAGTACATAAAATAAGACTCAATTGTCCAAGCAACTCCTTGACGATCCAATCACTCCCAAGTTCGGTCCCTATCCATCGATTCGGCCAAGGCCTCTTAAATTTCGGATACACGAGGCCCCTAAGATGTAAAAACAATCTTCTTGTTTATTAGTGAACCAAAATGTTATTAATTTGAAGATATGCCTTCATATTTTACATGTTATATTTACCCGACGGACTTGTTTGGTTGGATGAGATTAATGTGAGATTGAATTTCAAATGTAGTAGGTCTCATAAATAGCATGTTTAGGTGCTAAATATGATCGGAATTATTAGCGAAACGAGATTACAAATGATATCGAAATGGAACATTTATAATAATATAGGGGAGTATGACATTAAAAGTTTCTAGACCACGAAGGGTTATTTATAATTTATAATGCGTTTCCACTCATTGTGCTGGGACAATAGTGCAACCAATGCGTCTCAATCACCTTTTTCACTTTCGTCACCATATATAGTTATTTAATTTGTAATGAGAACTTCAGTTGGACCAATGAGAGATGTCCACCTAAAAGTATGTCATTTTCTAGGGCCAAGTAATGTGTGGATCAAAAATCATTTTCCAGATATCAAAATATCAGTTATGTAAAACTATTATTTGTGATATTTTTCTTACATTTCTTCCATCTCATAAATTCATCTTCTTACTTTTTTACAATAGGATCCCACTAGGAAGTTAACAAAGTATTTAATATTTATTGATCAAGTTGAAATAGTTGCCCGTTGCCACCCTACATATGTATGACTATATGAACCCTAAGTATTTTAGGTGACCGGTGAAAGAGACACGTACAAAAGTCGCAAAAGTTATAATTGACATTAGTTTCTTCTATTTATGTTGTGATACTTATTCCTATTAGTAGTTGTAAAAAGAGTCGAAGATAAGGAATAAGAGTTTCTTTTTGGGTTCTAATTAAGATATCTTTGTTCTTTAAAATTGTACTTCCTACAATTGACTATATGGCATGATATAGTATCGATATCTTCACATTTGTCCTACTTGACATGTGGCATTAATTTTTAATTAAGATTCTCTAGAACAATTTGGACGGTTTCAATTAGTAGAAACTGAGAAAAGTTATAAGAAAATGCTGGAACATGTAAATAGACTCTTTCCACTGATTAAAGAACATAGAGCTGTACGATCCCTAGCTTAATTTTTTCTTACGAATAAATACTCACTTGACTATAATGGAACAATTAGTTGGCCAATTGTTCTTCTTGATGCCTTCAGGAAGCTACAACTTAATTGCGTTGAGCATATTTTTTTTCTTAAGCTCGGTATAGTCACCGGTCATTCGATAACCGAGTTGTTAATTGTATGGAGCTGCTTTAAGAGTCATTGTAAAATATGTAATCTGACATGACGTTTAAGGCATTTGTTTGAAAAAAACTGGATATTGAGGATTTGAGCGTTGCTAATAAGAGTCAGATGTGTAGAATACTGGAGATGATTAAATGAACCTTATGGCAGAGAGTTTGTATCTTCAACAACCGCAATAATAGTTAAAGCTATTAAGATAAAAAAAAAATACGAGGTTCGACAATTTTTTTAGTGCAAAAGCAATGTCGTTACAGCAAGAGAGGAAGGAAATGTCCCAGGCTGGGAGTTTCCCTACGCGCATGTAGAAGGACATTACATAGTGACATAGGAAATAAGACGAGACTCCGAATCATCTTGTGTTAAATAGCTCGTCAAATGTACTGGTTGCTATTTTTCTTGCAAACTACACTTTAACATTAATTTATATTTTTATCATTCATAAAAACAATTTTTAATTGCAGAATATAATAGTGCTGATGTCTAGTTTCAATTGTCAAGTAGAACAAATATCAGATTCCATATATGTCCGGCTTCTTACTTGAACTTCAATTCTAAGGGGAAGAAAACTTGAGCTTCGTATCAGTTCTCAAAACATGCTTTATCTTGGCTTTGTTGCCTCCATGTTCAATGTATAAATTCATTGATCGAATTAGCTCTTCTATTAGCTAGCAGTCACCTGGATAACTCAGACAAACTTAACATCGAGAGGGATACTGATAGAACATAAAAATTGGACCCGAATATGTCTATTCGGGTATGAATCGATCCACCAATTATTAGAGGGTACCCAATGCTTAGATCCAAAAACACATGGATTAAGAGAGCTTTCCTAACAGACCATTATCTATAAAGGTCCTAGCCCAGTTATTAAAGGTCCACAAGGGAAAAGCCCATGAGGTGACAATGACAATTGCCGAATAATAATAAAGATAAAAAATTGTTCATTGTTTACTGTCAATTCATTATATATCATTGTTGAAAAGCCTAACGTCACCGAACAAAGTTATGGCTTTATCAAATGGCGCCGTCTCCGGGAATCATCTAGTTCCCAACTAGCTTCGAAATCGAACACCAACACTCTACCAGACGAGCAACAAATGGCAAACACCAACGAAGAAACTCGTCCAGAGGAAGTAGGCACATCGACTAATCAGTAAGTCCCAGTCCACAAAGACGTGTTAGCGCATCTCCTCAACATCAGAGACCGCTACGAAGCGCTTCAGGTCGGATCTCGACCAACCGTCTCTAACGTCCACACAGAACAACAAACCGACCATCCCCCACAAGTCGACAGTCTTATCGACGAAAACCCTACGGACACGGAGGCGGAACGAGCGCCGTCCGTGACTAGGCATGCGGGGACACCCTTGCCAGACAACCGCCGTCCCAACAATGCAGGACCAAGCTCAATGGCCCCTCAGCCATCAGCCTCGGTCAACTCCAGTCCCCAACGGGTTCGTTTTCAAATGAATGAATCCCACCAGTATGGCATGCCCGACGACCCCATACTAGAACAGGTAGTCCCATATCCAACCCTCCCACCGCGGATAATTACGCCGTACACGGTGGAACTACAAACCCCTGCTCACCAAGATAGGACTACGGCCGCACTGGCACGGGCTGTAGAAAAACGTAATGCCCAGCTACAAGCCCAGTTGGGGGCATGTATGTCGGCCATGGCAGCGACCGGCATCACATTACCGCCCCTTCTACCGGCCAACACGCATACCAACCCCCGACGCGAAGTGGAAGATTCTGCTTACCGAGCAGCGATGGCAGCGACAGGCCGACCTCATAATACGAGGATACCCCAACAAGGGGAACCCGTCCCAAGGATAACCCGTCCCAAGGCGCGCTTCCTGTACCTGACCTCGACAAAAGTCCGAACGACGGGAGGTGCGACGACCACATGGTCGTAGTCGGTTACTATCCACAACACCACTATGGGGGATACGCCCCACACTACCCAGCACCGGATGAAGCGTTCCAACAGGCTTGAGACGTATGCCAAGAGACTCCATGTACCGATCAGATAACTCGGTACCGCAATCCTGTGGGGTTTGTCATCCCCGAGTTCAGACTATATGATGGAAGGAGCTGCCCCATCGATCACCTCCGGCACTACAAAACGAGGATGGAGCTGTGGAGTGATGACAGTGCACTGATGTGCAAATTTTTTAAGAACAACTTGGGTCAGGAGGCGTCGTCGTGGTATCATCATCTACCACGGGGATCCATACGAAGCTGGCGGAGCTCCTCCGTGCATACTCCACCCGATACAACGCTCATAGGAAGAAGAAGGTCAACATTGAAACCCTTCTAAAAATGGCTATGTTGCCCAATGAGAGGCTCCAGGACTACTGCATACGCTTCATTGACGTGGCGAACCAGATCCCGCAGTACGCCAACAACATAGCCATCCAGAAATTCATCAACTCTATCCCCAGCAGCTATTGGGCAAGAAGAAAGTTCATCGGCAAGAATTTTCCGACCACTGACGCCCTTCTGGCCTATTGCACCCACCTTACCAATAAGAATGAAGAGATGCGAGTCCTCAACCGGGCTCCACCGAGAAGAGAGACGGTCAGGGAAGCGCAGGTGGACCGCAAGAGAGCCAAGAACAATCATGGGGAACCAGTCCACCAGTCCAAACGGAACAAGGGTCCCGAGGTTCAGCGAAGGGAATACCGACCCCTAGAGCCCAAGCCGCTCCAAATCGCCTATCCAATGCCGCCCAAACCACCTCAGCAAGGTCGTGGGCCAGAAAGGGAACGCTAGAGGCGTTATGAACCGGTCGAGCTGAGGTACACTTTCAACCTATCTGCCGAAAATATCCTAAAGGATATATGCAGAGAAAGCTGGTATTCCCGACCCGAACCAATCCATTCCTCCCCTGATTCCAGAGACACCAAGCTCTTCTGCGCCTATCATGAGGATCACGGCCATCTCACCAAGCATTGCCGAAATCTGCGGTGGAAGATGAACACGTGGGGAGACGTGAGATTCCTCAACAAGTTCATCAAAGGCGCTAGGGACAAAGGCAAGAAGCTAGTCATCGAGGGAACTGACAACCGACAAGAAAAAACAATCAACGTTGTCCACTTGTCAAGGCCCAAGAGCACCGGGGGGGATCGATCCCAACAACGGCAACTGGCCCACTTTGGGCAAGTAGCTAAGGCGTCACAGGCCTCGACCTCAAAGAGGCAATGCATGCCGCAGCGACACCCGCCCATTTCTTTCTCAGATCTTGATGAAGAAGGGGTGATATACCCTCACGGGGATGCCATTAACCTACGCGTCCAGATCGGCATAGACACCGTCAGCAGAGTGCTTGTCGACCAAGGAGCCTCTTGTGATATCATGTACAAAAAGCTCTTTGACAAGATGGAGCTCAAATTGCAAGATCTACAGCCCACTGACGTCACACTGATCGGGTTCATCTTTGAGACGACTAAGCCGTTGGGAAAGATCGTCCTAAATGTTACAACGGGATCCGTATCTGTCCTCGTGGAATTCTTGGTGGTCAATGATAATTCCGACCACAATGCAATCTTGGACCGACCATGGCTTCATGCCATGCGGGCAATACCTTCAACATACCACCAGAAGGTGAAATACCCTAATGCCAAGGGGGAGATCGAGACAGCCCGAGGATGTCAGGAGAATTCAAGACGCTGTGAAGACATCACCGCTACTCTGAAGAGACAACTTGTAGTTGTCGGACAGCCCACAAGTGCAAGGAAGCTGGTCGACCAAATAGCCCGAGCTGAGAGGGTTGTTCAAGAACAGGTCGGAGAAACGCTCCGGAAGGTATATATCCCGGATATGGACGAGGAGCACTACTTCCTCATCGGCGATATCCTTCTTAAAGAGTAATCCAAGGAGCTAGAAGCATTCCTCTTCAGCAATATAAATAAATTCGCCTGGACCCCCAGGGCCATGCCCGGTCTAGACCCGAAAACAGCATGCCACCACTTAAGTGTAAACGCCGAGTATAAGACAATAGCTCAAAGGAGCCGGAAGGTGTCTGCCCAGCACAGAGCGGCTATAATTGCTGAAGTCCGAAAGTTGTTGGCAGCCGGAGCTATACGGGAAGTGTTCTACCCGAAGTGGCTGTCCAATCTGGTCGTCGTCCCAAAGAAGAACGGGAAGGAAAGAGTCTGTATAGACTTCATCAATCTGAATAAAGCCTGCCCGAGGGATCCATTTCCCCTACCAAGGATTGATCAACTGGTGGACGCCACAGCAGGAGCAGAAAGGATGACCTTCCTTGACGCGTACTCGGGATATCATCAAATCCCCCTCGCCCCCGAAGATCAAGAAAAGACCTCGTTCATATCGCCTTTGGGAAACTATTGCTATACGGTTATGCCGTTCGGCCTACGAAATGCAGGAGCGACATACCAAAGGATGATAACGAAGGTATGCCAAAAGCATATAGGGAAGACAATGGAGGTGTACATAGACGACATGGTCGTCAAGAGCGAAATGGCCACTTCCCACCTCCAGGACAAAGACGTCTTCCAAACACTGGGCGAGCACAAACTAAAGCTTAATGCTAGCAAATGCGCATTCGGCATCAGCAAAGGGAAGTTTTTGGGGCATATGGTCAGCCAGAGAGGAATAGAGGCTAACCCCGACCAGATAACGGCTCTGCAAAACCTAGCAGCACCAAAGAATAAGAAGCAGGTGCAAGAGCTCACGAGAATGATGGCTGCACTAAGCAGGTTCATCAGTTGATCCGCAGATAAGGGACGACCATTTTTTGAGACCCTCAAGAAGGATAAAAAGTTCGTATGGGACCCGGCGTGTGAAGCGTCATTCAACAACCTCAAAGAGTATCTAAGGACGCTGCCACTGCTAGTAAGGCCGAACAAAGGAGATATTCTGGCCTGCTACCTAGCAGTTTCCACTACAGCTGTGAGCGCAGTCATCCTAAGAGAAGAAGGATGAGAACAGTTTCCGATCTAGTTCGTTAGCAAAACTTTGGTTGAGGCCGAAACACGCTACCTACCGTTGGAAAAGTTGTGTTTGGCGTTGGTCGTTGCTACCCGGAAACTACCACACTACTTCATAGCTCACAAAGTCCAAGTTTACACGAAGTTCCACATCAAGGAGTCCCTACGACGGACGGATATCAGCGGTCGGGTTGCGGCATAGGGGGTCGAGCTATCCCAATTTCATATCGAATTCGTTCCCCGACACGCCATAAAGGGACAGGTGTTGGCTGATTTCGTCGCTGAGTTCACCGAAGGGTATGACGAGCCACTGACCATATCACCACAGTCACACTGGGAGATACATGTCGACGGATCGTCCACCAAGGACGGATCGGGAGCAGGTATTGTCCTTAAGTCCAGAGAAGGCGCAATCATCGAGAAAACCATCAAGTTGGACTTCCGAGCTACTAACAACGAGGCGGAATACGAAGCCATGATAAACGGCATACTCATTGCCCGATCCCTCGGATGCTCCCACTTAATTGCTAGCTCCGACTCCATGCTAATCGTCAACCAGGCTACTGGTGAATACCAAGCCAAGGACGACCGAATGATCATCTACCAAGAAAAAGTCCAGAGCATAATGGTCACGTTCGCACATTGCGAATTAATAAGAATCAATCGCACCGAAAACGCACATGCCGACGCCTTGGCAACCCTAGCCTCGACATTAACGTTAACCAACACTCGGACGATCACAGTGGAGCTTCTGGAAACCCCGAGCATAACCAAAAGAATAGACCAAGTAACGTCAATATAATACGAGCTAGGGTGGATGGACGACATGATTCACTATCTGCGAAACGGGACGCTCCCGGCAGACAAGATAAAAGCGTTGAAAATCACAAGAAAAGCCCATCGGTTCTGGCTATCTGAGGACGACAGACTGTATAAATCCAGTTATCGAGGACCTCACCTACTGTGTGTCCGGCCCGAGCTGCAACATCCAGTCTTGGAAGAGATCCATGAAGGGTCCTGCGGAGCACACATCAAAGGGCGGGCCCTCGCCAACAAGGTGATCACTCAGGGATATTGGTGGCCTTATATCAAACGAGATGCAGATGTTTATGTCCAAAGATGCGACAAGTGTCAAAGATTCGCCAAAATACCTCGTCTCCCATCATCTATGATGACCCCGTATCGGCACCCTGGCCATTCGCGCAATGGGCAATTGATATAGTCGGGAAGCTTCCCAAAGCACCCGGCAGCGTGGAATATCTGATCGTAGTGACGGACTACTTTACCAAATGGGTCGAGGCTAAGCCTCTCCGAGAGATTAAAGCCAGCAATATTAAACAATTCATCTGGGAGTATATCATCACTAGGTTCGGCATACCATACGCCATTGTCGCAGACAACGGCAACCAGTTCAAGGACGCCAAGCTGCAGCTTTGGTACGAAGAACTCGGTATCTGAAAGTTCTATTCGACTCCAACGTACCCACAGGGTAACAGACAAGCCGAGGTATCGAACCGAACTGTCCTAGATGGTATCAAGACGACCCTCGAATAAGCAAAGGGAAGATGGCCTGAGCGACTGCTCAACGTCTTATGGTCTTGCCGAACTACGCCAAAGACGGGCACCAAGGAAACCCCGTTCAGTTTAGCGTACGGCGTCGAGGCCGTCATACCAACGGAAATCGGGCTACCCATGCTCCGAACAATGATTAGTCGAGCAGGGAAACAATGAACAAAGAATGAGAGAAGAACTCGACATGCTAGACGAGAAACGAGAGATAGCAGCCCTTACACTAGCAAAGTACCAGCAAAGTGTCAAGCAAACCTATGACAAAAGGGTGAAAGGGACCAAGGAATTTGTGGTAGGAGAGATGGTGTTACGGCGAGTAACGGTCTATACCAGAAACGAGATACATGGCAAACTGAGCCCCACCTGGAAAGGCCCATACGAAATCGTCAAAACAACAAGCCCAGTGACCTACAAGATCAAAAGCGTTCTGTTCGACAATAGCTGAGGAGAAAAGAATTCTTGGAACGTGGCGAATCTCAAGAAGTACTACGTATAAACTGGCTTCCATTACAGGTCACAACGTACCTCTGCTTTGTCATAACATTATTTTTAAATTAATAAGATATTTTGCTATTTATCATGATTGAGGAATACTAAAGTCCTCCAACATAACCAGGGGCATATGAAATTCCCAGAAGGCATGTTTAAGTGACTGCCTAGGAATACTAAAGTCCTCCAACGTAACTAGAGGCATAAGAAATTCCCAGAAGGCATGTTTAACTGACTGCCTAGGAATACTAAAGTCCTCCAACGTAACTGGAGGCATAAGAAATTCCCAAAAGGTATGTTTAAGTGACTGCCTAGGAATACTAAAGTCCTCCAACGTAACCGGAGGCATAAGAAATTCCCAGAAGGCATGTTTAAGTGACTGCCTAGGAATACTAAAGTCCTCCAACATAACCGGGGGCATATGAAATTCCCATAAGGCATGTTTAAGTGACTGCCTAGGAATACTAAAGTCCTCCAACGTAACCGGGGGCATATGAAATTCCCAGAAGGCATGTTTAAGTGACTGCCTAGGAATACTAAAGTCCTCCAACATAACCGGGGGCATATAAAATTCCCAGAAGGCATGTTTAAGTGACTGCCTAGGAATACTAAAGTCCTCCAATGTAACCGGAGGCATATGAACTTCCCAGAAGGCATGTTTAAGTGACTGCCTAGGAATACTAAAGTCCTCCAACGTAACTGGAGGCACTTATGTAGGTACCAACTCATTCAAGGAAAGGGACAAACAAGAGAAAATAATAGCTCAAGCCCACGTTACGGAGGCGATCAAATACCGAACGAAGAAATCAGCGAACAAAAATCAATCCAATCAATGAAATATCAGTACGACAATGAGAAGATCCGAACACAGGAATAAAGAAACAAAACAAATAGTCCTCGCCCGCATTACGGAGGCAAAAAGGTACAAAAAACAATAAAGAAATTGATCTAAGAAGAGCTGCTACATGAGGAGCACGACGGTAATTGACCGAGCACGGCTTCTTCGTCATCCGTCGACGTATCCCCATCGGTCTCCTCGCCATCAAAACGCTCCTCAGAAATGAGGGCATCAAAGTTGGTCGTATGAGCACCAACACATTTCAGCGCCTCAAGCCGCGCTGAGAACTCGGCTCCTTTAGCGATCTCGTGAGCATCCGAGGCCGCTTTACGGCGAGCATCGTCGAAGGGAAGCTGACGAGCCTCGATCATAGCCGCAGAAGCATCGTATCTGGATCGGGACAGACGGAAATACTTCACCAACATATTGGCTTGGGTTACCAACGACTTTAGTTTACCGAGGTATTTTTCCTTTACACGCCAATATCGATCTAAACGGCGCTCCTGAACCTCAACAACATGCTCGGAACGACGAACATATTCACGGAAAGAGGACACCTGGGTTTTTAACTTGGCCTTAAGTCGGGCGCACTGATCGTGCAGCTTATCGTTTTTGCCCATTAAAATGATGTAAGGCCAATTGGCATGCACTTCACTAGCCGCACCAGATGAGACCTCGTCCCGGGCAGCACCAGTAGGTCCTAGCCCCGGACTAACTAGGCATGGAGAACCAGCCTGGTGCGACATAGTAGCATGTGCCTATAAAAAAAATGGGGGAGAAGGGAGGAGATGAATATTCATCCGCAAGTAAAGAAAAGACAGGGAATTAGAAAAACGAAGACTTTAATACCAGATACAAGTAAAATGACAATACAAGCTACTCAATCATTAGTCCGATAACCCATCGACAGACGCTGAGGTCTCTACGGCATCAGCGAAATGAATATCTCGCAGCGAGACAATTTGCATCCCCAAACGTTCCTGCACGACCGCATCCACTCGGTTCAAGGTAGTCGTGGTCTCAGTTACCCCGGCCATAGCATCAACCATACGCTCTGCCCGTGCAACACTACGCATCCCTTTTACATGCTCAAACACCTCTAATGCGCGACTTCGGGCCCAATACGCTTTGACGAAGGATAGTAACAAGTCCATGTCTTCGAAAACGGCCCCTAGAACCAAGTTCAAGCTCATCACCCAGCCTCGGGCTTCATCACGAGAGCGCCGAAGTGCACCAAGAAGCTCTTTGGCCTTACCCTTGTTTGCCGTATAGTAGGCGGTCTTCTTGCTGAACTTCTCTCCCAAGTCGCGTAATCGAATCGACAAGTTTGAAATATGAATGTTCAGACCCTCGATTTCACGACGAGCAGAATTCAATTCAGAAGTTAGGGACGCCTTAGGTCTTTCAAGACCATCTATAACAACATCACCTACACTACGACTAGGCGAGGTCCAGACCACCATGGCAAAGGGGTTAACAGGTACCTGACAAGATTTTGTTTTTACATCCTTCAAAAGACGACAACCCACAAAACAGGGAAATTAACTAGGGAAGCCAAACAGAAAGAAAACGGAACACCTATATTATCACTTCCCAAAAGAATATCTTTCTAGATACAAAACAGGCCCACAATTCGGGTACCAAAAGACCCTACACTAAGCTACACAGAAAATACAAGTAAATGGTCAAGGCTCCACCTAAGGGGATGCGGGTGGGTGAGTAGCAGCAGCAGCAGACCGAGGAGTAGACGGGGCCGACACAGAATGGGGACGGAGCGCCGTCGAAGTCGTATGCCTCAGCAGTCGGGGGAGCTCCTCATCCCGAAGATTAGCCCAATCTAGAGGTTTCGGCGGTGCACATTAAGGACAAGGATACACCAATTCCGACCATGCCCGGTCCGACAAAGGTACCTTCGCAAAATTTAGGGCGCGAACATGAGCGCAAAAGACGGAAAAGTTGCAAACTTTGTCCGTTCCTCCGCTTGTGCCGCTTTCAGAGCAGCAACCTCGGATTTTTCGGCCTCCACGTCCTCCGCCATGAGAAAATTATCGGCCTCTAATAGGTCGTACTTCTCGACCATAAGCTCTTTTTCGGCCTCCAACTTCTCAATCTCCTCGGTCAGGCGTAGGTTATCCCCCACCATCCGAGCTTTCTCCTCTGCCATTGTTTTATTATCGACAATCAGCTTCTCTTTCTTAGCCTCTAGCGCTGTCAGCTGATCCCTTAGCACCACGGTACCCACGAAAGCCTGTAATCAGAAATATTAGATACCAGCCAACTAAGGGCATAACACACTATATAACAAAAGACGTGCGAAACATACCCGAAGCACATCATTGTTGCCCTGCTCAATGACCGACACTATAGGCCGAGCAGCCATTTCCTTTGCATTCTTGAAAAGAAAGGGCTCAAGAACAGTGTACCCCATCCTTAAGGCTCGGGGTTGCTCCAACAATTTACCCCCACACCGATCAATATAACGGGTCATCGCGACCCCGTCCACCAACACCTTTTCAGGTCCCTCGGGAACCTCATCCTCACCACCCATCACAACCTCCACGGCAGTCTCTTTGCCGGCTTCCACCTCCACCTCCTCCTTCACCTCCTTCTCTGAAGGACCAGTCTCAGGGGCCCTGCGCTCACTCACATCCTCAGTACGGATGTGCGATATGACAGGCAGGCTCATCGTGTCCTCGCCCATGTTCACCATGAGGTTGAGATGTCTGAATATATTATCGAACGACCCCTGAAACACAATAATACTCATAGACCGGGAAAGAGCAAGGGTAACCAATGAAGAAGTCAATAGCTGAAACAAGATAACAAATAAAGCGAAGAACAACAGAATTAAAAGACAACAATTCAAAAAAAAAAATACACGTACATCGACATTCGTAGAAGCCTCATCGGTGGTATCACCCTGGGAAGAAGCAACCAACGCCACACCCGTGCCAACATCGGCAACCTCCTCATTCACCGATGTCTCTGCCCCTCTAGCCCTCTTTGGGGTCCCAGCAACGGGGTCTGATGCTCGGCGCTTAGGACGAACAGGCTTTTGCCCTCCCCGAGAAGCGCTTCGAGCCTTGACAATTTTGAGGAAGTCCTCCTCAGTCTCTAGGGGAATCTCGGGCATAGGATTACCCTTGGTCACTAGCCCCGCAGGATAACCTAACAGCATGGGAGCAGTACGGCTTGCCGGATCCTTCGTCGGTCCAGGCCCCCACCATTTCCAAAGGGCTAAGAGAGCTTCAACATTGGGAGCCCGAGGTCTGGAATATCGGGAGCCGTGGTAGCAGGTCCAGGAATCTGGTGTCCAGTACAACCCCACTCACCGGAAGCAATCACGATACCAAGGTTATGCTCCTCGTTGGTATCCGGCAAACCGGTGACAAGCCGAGAGAAGGAGCGCAATGTCTTCAAATAAGAGCCGCGGCGCTCAAAACTCAAACTATAGACCCCGAATACATCTTTCAGTTCGACGTCTATCCCCGATAACTCCGACAACCTTTGAATACCGTTCAAGGTACGGTAACCATTCAGAGCCAGTTAGGCCGGAGCAATCTGGACGGCCTCAAAGAACGAAGCCACCCAATCAGTAAAAGGACGTCTAAGACCCCCAGTAAAAAATGCCGAAGAACGAACAGCTACCTCGCCGGCAGGAACAAATCCCATGACCTCTTCATTAGAGACAGGCAGCCGAATGTGTATGTCGGCGGGTATCCCGGCGAGCCTCTTAAAGTCCTCTTCCACAAATGGGCCAACTTGAGCCAGGCATTGGGTCAGAATTTCCTATCCAAACATCATCAAAACTCCATCAATATACTAACCAAAAACACATGACACGACGAGAATCCCCCCCCCAATTACCAGAAACCCTAAGTTTTACCACCAACCCAATAAACGGAAATCCTATACGTAAAGAAAAAGCATCAACCACCAACCTAGATAGACATATACAGGCAAACAATACCATATATCAACGCCACATACATAACCACAATGACAAATCAAATATGGACCCTAAGCACAGAGGTATACAGAAAACCCCACACAATACAAAAACAATTACAGTCATATTCAAAAGCATGCAGGAGGGAACAACAACAAATCTATCAGCGATCAGGCGAAACCCTAGATAGAGAGGCAGAAAATTTTTTGACGGGAAGAACAAACCCTAGAGAGAGAAAATAAGAAATATTTTTTCAGCAAATTGTGAGATAAAAACAAAAGGGATTACTTAGCACAGTAAAAAGGAGTGGAGCCACAGAAAGAATAAAATAATAACCGTTCTTTCGTGTGACAGAGGTTTACCTTTTTTCCACCCACAGAAAAATCCACAACTGCTGCTATTTTCAACAAATCAACACTCCAGATCTGGCCACGTCAGATAATGTATCCCACTAACCAATGCAGTTCACATCATTACACCTATATAAATGGCCAGTGGACCCTACCACGAAAAGCTTACAACATACGCTACCAATATTACTACACCGAGGATGCTCCCCGATTAAGTTCCTCGACGAAGACCGTTCCTAGCTCGACAACTTTTTAAGCAGCCAATCTAGCAACGCTCTCCGGGGGGGGGGGGGGGTAACCGCTGTGCACGACACTTTGTTCGGTATGGTTTCAACATGAAGTCAAAATAAACAGTAAACAAATTGCGAAAAGAGGGTAGAACTTTTATTCATCCACAAGGGGGAAAACAACCAGTTACAACTTGAAAAATAAAAATTACAAAGATGTCAACAATAAAATACTTCTTTATTTCTGAACCCTAGAACTACCCCCTCCCTCGGCGTCCCTCTTTGCTAAGAGCTCTTTGAGATGATCCCTCTCCTTAATCAAGCGAGAAATACCCATCTCAGCCTGTTGCAAGGCGTAAGACTGAGACTTGTATTTTTGCTCGGCTTCAAAACAAGCAGTACCCTCCTCATCCCAATACTGTTTAAACCTCCTGACTTCAGTCCGAGCACACTTGAGATCGGCTTTCAGCCATGACATCTCGATTTATTTCAACTGAAGAGGAGTCAAATCCTCTTCCCCGAAACCAGGGGGCGGGGTAGCATGAAAGTGGGCTCTTCAACAAGAGTCTTCTTTTTGGAGGCAGATCTAGTGAGGGGAGCCATCTCAGATAAGTGCTAATTACAAAAAAATAGGAATTGTAAACAAGAGAGAGAGAAAGGAAGAATGGGTACTGAAGTACAAACAATAGGGAGCATTTATAAGGAATCAAAGGGCACAAAGTACGAAAAGGCGCCAAGAACGAGGCGTTGCAAACGGTTCAATATACAGAAAGGCACGGAATACGAAAAGGTACAACTGATCAGAAACAGAAAAGAGAATACAAATTACAAAATGGGAAATATATCAGAAAACTAGCCCAATCTAACTAAGGATCAATGGGCGGAAAAACCGAACTACCAGACCGAGAAAAAGCCACCCGAGTTGTGCCGTTTAACCGAGCTTGGTAGGAATCATTCATGATAACCAAGCACTCATTCTCCGTGGAGAGGACGGTGTTCTCCCTAGTAAGAACCTTGATGCGCCCCTCAAGCCGAGCATTCCTAACTGTCATGCTAGCTAGGCCTTTATGGGAGTTATCGAACTCACCCTGAGCATGTCCCAAATCTCCTCGGCATCATACCATCAGTGGGCCAGATTATTTCTCTGTAACAACAACTTATCAAGCTAACGACTCAAGGCCGAAATCTCAGTCCACTTCATTGTCTCCTCGGGATGAGAGTCGAACAAACTCAAGGCCAAGGCACCATACTCCTTCTCGAGTCTGGCCATTCGATGACGGACCTGAGATACCTCAGCATCCAAGCCCTTCATTTGAGCATGATATCTCACCACGGGCTCAGACATTCTGGGAAGTTGTTATAGTGCAAAAGGAAATAGGGAAAGAGGGAGAAGCAAACAATAAGAGTTTGTGAAAAATGATAATTACTAAAGAAAATATGAGTATTTATAGAGCAAAGATAGTATGACATTGACTGACAATGCTGGGGAATGTGCATATTCGCCTGATAAATACTTGGGAACATGCATATTATCTGACATTGCTTGGGAGCATGTATAAGATACAGGCCTCAGACGTCACTCGGCTACAGTACGGCATGAAATAAATATGCAAGAACCACAAACGCAACATAAAAAAAAGTGCACTATACAGGGACAAAGATAATTTTCATTAATAAAGATGGGATACATCACTGTTCATTACAGCAGAGGACAACATCAAAAGAAAATCTATTACAGCAGAGGACAACATCAAAAGGAAATCTATTACATCAGAGAACAACATCAAAAGGAAATCTATTACATCAGAAGACAACATCAAAAGGAAATCTATTACATCAGAGGACAACGACGAAAGAAGATCGACTATATCAACGAGCCGAGCGAACAGGAGACGCGAAGGAAAGAAGCATAAAAGAGGAAGAGGAACATAAAGAAGAAAAGAGAAATACAAAGAAAAGAAAAATAAGAAAAAGGAAAAAAGAAGAGTCCTACTCAAATAGAGAGAACAAAGTATAAAACAGAAATGAAGAAGAGTGCAAGAAAACGAAGAAGAAAAGGTGGTGAGACAGAGAATGAAGAAAGAGAAAAAGGGAAAAAGTAGAGAGAACAAAATATAAAAGGAAAAGAAAAATGACAAAAACACTAGGGTGAGTACGAAGAAAAGAAACAAAAAGCAGAAGAAAAATAAAAGTAGCAAAAAACCCGAGGGACTCAGGGTTAATTGTTACATCGTAGTGGTGAGAAAAGAAGATGAAGAAAAAGAAAGGGGAAGCGCAGAAGAAAAAGAAAAAGATATGAGAAAAGATGAAGAAATGAAGAAAATTGAAAAAAAAAAGGTGAGGCTAGGGGGATGTCGATCGGTATCGATGAGAAGGCCCGGCAGACACATCCCTATCTCGAAGCGTCGGGTTCCCCCTCAACACCTCATTCTCTTCGACCAGATCCTGACGAGTACGTCGGAAATAATCCAGCTCGACCTTAGCCAAGTTAATTCCCGAACCATCTCGGTATGGTGATAACGCATCACCTTTAACTCCGCCTCAGCATCCTTCAACAGCTTTAATGCATGGCCATATGAGGCTTCAAAAGCCTCCACTTGCAAAGCCAATACAGATTTGGTAAAAGAACCAGCCATTTTAAGGAAGTTACGGTATAAAATTCTATATGGAGCAAAGAGAGATAAGGGGGAGATTATGAAGAAACCCATACCTTAAGAGGGTATTTATAGATAAATTAAGGAAGGTTTAATGTGGGGAATTGCAACCGTTCGTCAAAAGACTTTGGAAAACATGGGTAATTGAAAAGATGCGTCTGTTGAGAAGAAACGCATGGATTCACGCCAGTATTTAAAGAGGGCAAATCTCAAAAAGGCTTCTACACATGTCATTTACGCCAGCGTTCAAAGAGGTGCAACAGTGTTAAGAGTTAAAGGATAAGATTTGTGCACAGGGCTCAAGAAACCCCATCACTTCTTAGATACAAAGATTAATAAGATTTAATGGATAAGATCAAGCGCAAGGCCCATGTTGAACCATGGGGTTCAATAATTGATTTTGATTATAACTTTGATTATGTTTTTAATGATTTTACGATTTCTCTATTTCGATGATATAATGCTTGTTTTTTTCCAAAAAGAGTATTTGTAAATTGCAGAATGCCAGAAAGATAGAGCTCGAAAAAATGAAGCCACAGGTTCAAGCGGAACCAGAATCGGAGCTAAAACGAAGGAGTTATGGGCTTTCGAAGAAGACCGAAAAACTGCCAGAAGAACAGACGACCGATCGACTGGACAAAAACAACCGATCGTTTTTGTACAGAATTCTTCCAGTGAGCAGGTCGAAAATACGACCGATCGTTTCTCTGAAAACGACCGATCGTTTTCTGAAAACGATCGATCGACTGTAGAAAACGACCGATCGTTTTCTACAGAATTCGAAAACAGCTATTCAGCTTTTTTTGGAAAATAGCTTAAAACGCTGGGATATAGCCTCAACCACTGCCAACGGTCATAACACAGAAAAACAGACCTTTTGGCATATAAATACCACCCAATCTCTCTTTCAAAGATAACCAATTATAATACCAATCAACTTCCTTCAACCTCTCATTAAAAACCCTAATATCACCATTTTGGTGCATATATATTCGAGAAAGAGGAAAATCAAAGAGAAAGAGATTCAAGCTCGATCATCATTAACAACTCACCAATTAGCTTTTTAAGAAGCAATTGGAATAGTGAGTGTAGTTACATCTTTGTAACAAAATTTGTATCGAGTGTTTTATAAACTCATTTGTGAGCGAGTGAACGGGTAGAGGCTTTGTAAGCAAGTGAAGCTTAAAATATCTAGGTTTTTCATTCGGGTACTCATAAATTGAGGGGGAGTCGTTGACTAATAGTCGTGTTCTCTTGCACTTGTATCAAGAGTAGGAACCCCGGGTAGAGGGTGAGCCAATCGGTCGATTGAGCTCGATAGGGTTTGTAAAATCCGGAAGAAACATTTTAGTGAAATACTCGGTAGTACCGAGGAGAGGACGTAGGCGCGTTTGCCGAACCTCTATAAATCACGGTGTCATTTTCTTCCCTTGCTTTTAATTTCCGCAACTTATATCTTGCTTATTTATTGCTTGCGTTTGAATTTATTAACAATTATTAACGCTTAAGCTTAGAATTGCGTAAATTGGGGTGTTAGTTGCACTTAAGTTTTAATTAGGCAAAAACGCCTAGAAACCTTATTCACCCCCCCTCTAAGGTTTAGCCGCACACGGGCCAACAGCCCAAGAAAAGTCATTAATGAAGCCACAAGCATGCGCAGTCAAAATAAGTCGTATTGGGAGAATAATTCAGATAAGAACAAGAAAAGGAAGAATTTTATTGATTGATTGAAACTTCATTACAGAAGGTCCAGTCAACATAAAAAAAATATACAATAAAAAGAAAAAAGTTATTTGGAAGAAGGGCCTGTTTCATCATGCGGCCTCTTCTTAGACCGAGCATATACTTCCTTGAGGGCCAATTTGTAAGCCCTCTTGGAAGCGATGTGCCTGTCTCTAGAGGCCTCGAGCTCTTTGATCCGAGCATGCGCCCAAATATTGTCGATCAAAGACCTCTGATATTCCCTTTCCATGGCGTCCAATCGCTCATCCATTTCAACAGCCCGACGAGCTTCCACTGACAGTAAGGCAACCCTCCTCTCAAGAGTACACACTTTTCTAACCTCCTCCTCTAGATGAGCAACATACTCAGGAAGATTGTCACCACTATTTTCACGAGGAGAAGCCATTTGTTCGTCAATAAAGAATGAGTTGCATAAAGAAGACAAGGGCAGCCTCCTTTTATAGGAAGAAACAATGGGTAGATCAAGGGTCATCTCGAAGAGGGCATAAAACTCTTGAACTTCTCAATAACATTTATGGCTAACTAACGACAGTTCAAGTCCAATTGAGTCATCTAATGAGGTATTAAGAAAATAAACAGACAGGAATGAAAATAGGAAATATTTTATTAATATTTTCAATAATTCGATTACAACTTGGTGATGATACCCAATACAAAAGAAATTACAAAAGTTAATTATTCCGAGGAATAACTTGCTTCAACGTCATCCGACCCCGGCTTGGACCGATCATGCAGCTTCTTGAAAGCAAGCTTATAGGCCCTTTTTGCTGCATTTTGCTTAGCCAGAGAAGCCTCGAGCCTCTTTATACGCTCAAAGGCCCAATCCCGGTCAGCCATCATCACGTGATGAGCCGCGTCCATATCAGACAACCTTTTTGTCACGTCCGCCAGTTTCCTTTTCATGACGCGAGCCTTCTTGACTTCATTCTCCAAATAAACGACGTAATCTGAAGAGTTGTCTCCAGTAGAACCATTAGGAGAAGCCATTGCGTCACAGTCGAAGTAATAATAAATGGGATAATGGGGGATGGGGCACTTCCTTTTATAGTAGATAAATGTTGGGAAGATCAAGGGTTTTCCTCGAAAAAAGGTACCAAGATAGGACTTCTTAATGACCTCAAATGGGCCCCAGGAAACAGTCATAAATCTATCGCGTTTCTCGATAAAGCCTTGGGAACAACAAGACCGAAGCAACATCCTCGACAGACCAATCATGACTCCCTCGACGTGGAGACCACATCGAGAAAGTCAGGGAGCACTTGATAGAACATAAAAATTGGACCCGAATATGTATATTCGGGTATGAATCGATCCACCCATTATTAGAGGGTACCCAATGCTTAGACCCAAAAACCCATGAATTAAGAGAGCTTTCCTAACATGTCATTATCTATAAAGGTCCTAGCCCAGTTATTAAAGGTCCACAAGGGAAAAGCTCATGAGGTGACGCCTAAGATGGCGACATTTGTCAACATCTTAGGAGGCATAATTGCCTATAAATAGCCAAGTACCCCCCTAAAAGAATGACCAGAAAACATATCTCAAAAATATAGAGAGAATGAGAGAAAAGATAAAAACTTGTCAGAACTTATCACATCAATAATTAAACCGAGCAAGGTAGAGAACCGAGCACCGAAGAGAAGAGAAAGATCAAGTTCAAGATCATATAGCGAATCCGAGCATAAGTATAGTAATAGAACTGTAGTCCGAACAATGACAATTGCCGAATAATAATAAAGATCAAAAAGTGTTCATTGTTTACTGTCAATTCATTATATATCATTGTTGAAAAGTCTAACGTCACCGAACAAATTTATGGCTTTATCAGATACATAAATTAAGTGAAAGATAGTATCCATTGGCATTGTAAAAGAACATTGCACTTGACTCTTTATTGTTGAAATGCTTATCCATATATCTGACAATTTTGTTTAAAGATAAAATTAGTTTACTAGAAAAAAAATACTCATCCGCTAGATTGAGAGAACTCAGAAAAGAAATAACTGCATAATCATCACTTTCGAAACCTAAAAAAGGCCCAATACCTCATAGTTAGAGTGCAAAAAGAAGTTCATGAAGAAATTTAGGATAAAGAAATAGATTCCAAGTAACAATGTTCAGAAGTTTGTATTTCAAGGCTGTATAAGAAGAAACACATAATACTACGAAATGAAATAGAAGATCTCAAGTATGTTGATATCTTAGGCATGCATTCTAAGCACTCGCCTTTTTTCTTCGAAATAAACATTCCAAAGAAAAACACCTCACACTAACTGAATGGATTTTTTTATCAGGTATTTCATTGCGTACAAACTTGAACATGAAAAATAATTTTTAGGTTCTTTCACTCAAAATCCGTGATCCCTTATTATAAGCCGGCAACGATCGAACGGAAATGATAACAATTGCAGCTGCTTTCTTTGTTGTTTGTTCATTTATAAAGTTAAAATTTAAAAGAACAAGAATTTTGATATGAGATTAGGCTTTGAATAGATCAAACTTAGCTCCTTGTCTAAAATAAAACTTCTGCAGCTCTGCTGAGACCCGGCCTTAAGTACTGGCCCGACTCATCCATATTGGTACTTTAAACACAAACAACCCTTTTATATAGTATGTATCATTTTACTTGTATTAAAAAACAATAAGTAATAGAGACATGGTACTGTTGCGAACTATTGCAAGACGTTTTGTCAGATAAATTACTACAAACAAAGAACAAAAAGAAGCTAACTTTTAGATCAACATTTTTTTCTCCAGCCAAAAGAACTTTTTATTTACGGAAACAACCATAACAGAACAACCTTTGCGGAACAAGCTCCCCAAATGACGAAACCGTAAACAAAATAAATCTAAGCCCAACTCCAAAATAAACTAAACTAAGTTGTAGCTATGAAACATAACAAAATAGCAGTAAAATTGATCAGGAAAAATTCTGCCGTATCTCATCTTTACAAGGAACTCTAATTTGCTTATGAGATCTGCAATTGTAAATCAAAGCTCAAGTGTACCAAGCCTGGGAACATAAGAGACACGACATCAGCTTCAAAATCTGCATATCTCCTTGTAAGACTTATCTTCGAAGGAATCCACTTAGAAAGCTCAAAACAAATCATAACAACATTTGCAGCAAGTGATGCATATTTATGCAGTCGAGATAGAGCAACAAGTAGGTTGAACAATGACCAAGGTCATCATTTAATTTGCGCTATGTGATCCCTAGTGGTCATAGAGTGCTCTCGAGTTCTCAAATTCTGGCTAATTTTGATATTTGCACCAGAGTTACAATGTATACCATATTCTTTTTAATCAGATGAGGATCCTAAGTCAAGGTTGCACCCTTCCATCATTCTCTAAAGTGTAATTAAATGGCACATAGCCATGGAAACCAATTGGGGGAACCGTAAGAGTTTCGGTAGCTTTTTTTGTCTTCTTTTTCTTTCTTTCTCTTATTTTTTTGCAGCTTTAGAATTCCCGAATTTGTTTACATAATTTGCATTAAAGCCCGCCACAATAGTGGGAATGTTAACCTTATCAGGGCATGTCAAATAGCTTATATTAACATAACTTTCACTTGGTTAAAACACGTTTGCATTTAAAGATAGTACGGAAAATGATCTGACCACCGCTAACAATATTCGAAATGATCAAATTTTCTTTTAGGGTCATAAGTCCCATATCTTTGTCATTCAGACGAGAAATACTCTCAAAGGTAAGGACCCGTTCAACATTAGTTACTACTTGTTTGTTCATAGTTCCAGAACATCCACACTCTTCCTAATCCAGGCTTGTAAAATAACTTTGGGTGGGGGAATTAATTTACTATATCAAACTATAGTTTTGTTAACGATTTGTGTATTCACATTTCAAATTTTACAATTTGGATACCACACTATAATAACTTTTCAACTTAGATACCACCGTCTAAATCAATCACGGAATCATATCACGTGACATTTGACAAATCTTAATTTGAGAGGGTAATTTGACAATTTTTGCACAAAAATATATCATCCTATGAAAAAAATTTCCCCAATTTCACGCATAAAAAAAATTAGCACATAATCCAAATTTTTGTTATGTGTGAAATTGGCGGAAACGTTTTTCTACGATGACATATTTTTATGCAAAATTGTCAAATTAACCTTTCAAATTAACGTTTGTCAAATGTCACGTGACATGATTCCGTGATTAATTTAGACGGTGATAACTAAATTGGAAAGTTATTAAAGTGTGGTACCTAAATTGAAAATTATGAAAGATGAGTCTTCAAATCATTCAAACCAGATAGTTTGATATATTAAACCTATAAATCCCCAATAACTTTGCAACTTCGTAACACTGTTATTCATCTTAGATTCTTAGCAACTTGATTGCTCTTAGCCATAATTTCTCCTCAATTATTCTGAACTTCTATAAGATCCTCGTTTACAAGTGGTCCAATGGATAATTTCTCCAACAAGAGTTCACTATTTTCATTAACCCTGAGCAATCCATCTTTGCTTAATCTTTCTAAAATTATGATTATACTCGATTCATGACATTACCTTTCAGAATTACGTTATCATTGAAAAATCAAAACCATGCCATGATTTGCATTTTTAGTTGCCTTTTTCTTGGAGGCCTTTTCTTCTTTGGCTTTTTTTTAACTATTCTTTATGGTCTCTAATTGTATTCCTAATGGTCTTCTTGCGAGTAGACACATAGTACCGTTGTAATTAACAATGATTGCAAAACTCCAGAAAATGTTCATACTCGATAACCGCCAAAGGGACCCTCGTCAATACTATGCAAAGTTGGGGAATATGAAAGTGATTGCTTCGGTGATAAAGAAAAATAGACAAACAAAATATGCACAATCAGTTTTGTTCGTTAAAGATCCGAAAAACAAAATATGTTAAAAACGGAAACGAGAATTCTTTCTTAAAACACAAAAAAACTGCAAACAGAATAGAACTTGTAGAAATTAGCTATTGCTAAACACCCCTAAAAAAATCTCATACCCTTTCACTCATCTTATAAGAAGACAAAACATTATTTTTTAGAGGAAAACTTTATCTGATGAAAATATAATGATTTGACGGCTATTAACGCGATTGACTTGCCAAACTAGTTATATAAGATCTTTTAAGTTTTAACTACAAAAATATTTGCGCCAGAGGTCGGTTGCAACCGATGCTGGTGGCTCTAGTTGGAGCCTGCCATCTTCTTAATTTAGCGAGAAATCGCCTAATGAATATTAGCAGCGCTCCGTCTTTTCTTTAAGCAGGGAAATAAGAAGATGAATAAGTTCATGAAATATGCAAGAAGCTCTAGCTTATAAGTCCATTGCTTGTTTATGTCTTGACAATATTTTTTTGTGAAGTATAATTGAAGTGTACAACTACTGATTTCGAGATAAAGCAAGTTCATATAGATATACTTGTTTGTGACAAGTAAATACATTTAGAAGAGCCTAAACTTCGTCGGGATCAAACCCAGGACTACAAGATCAAAGGATATATAGAAACACTCGTGATATTCTTTTTCATTCTAAAAATCGGATACAGAAAGAAATTCACCACCAAACTGAATACAACTATCTCAGGAGAGTTATTCAAGATATATATACATACCCATGAGGAAGCATAACATAAATTGAGAATACAAGCAACAGATAAAAGTTACAAACCACAATGTTCCGACTTCTTCTAAACTACTCCCTCTATTCTGAAATGTTTAAATGAGAGAGTACATATCTTAGTCCACTTGACGGATAATACAAAAGGCTGCAACTACTTGCCTTTCAAAAGGAATTTTGCGTTTATCGATCTACGGTGGGTAGATAGGAATAAGGTGACAACCATCTCATATCAACACATTGATTTTAGGAAGAATTACAAATCAACTTAATTATAAAAAACTAACTACTTCTTTACAATTAGATACATATACTTATTTACAATTAGGTACATATGTCATAAAAAATAACAAAAAAAAAGCAAAAATCAAAAAATCGAAATTTTTGATTTTTTTTTTTTTGAAAAAAACATTTAAAAAAATTGTACTAGTATCAAACAGAATTAGACACGATTGAACATGATTAGATAAGATTAGACATAAAAAATTGGACAGGATTAGACATGATCAAAAAGGATTAGACATATAAGTTTGAACAGTATTACATAGTATCACACATATTTTTTGTATAAAAAATGTATTTTTAAAATTTTTGGTTTTTAATTTTTAAATGTTTTTTTCGATTTTTTTAATGACATATGTAACTCTTTATAAATAAGGTCACAAAATATGTAATTTTTTGTAAAACAGTCGTCAAGTTCAAAACAATCGGATTTTTGTAAATAAGTTTTTAAATATGTACTAAATTATCATTTATAAATAACTTAATAAACATATAAGATTGCATTCATCGATGTTCTTATGGATCTAGAATCATAGTACATTAGTACTTTTGGGTGATGTTGTCCCAAATTGGTTAATCTTACCACCGTAACAAAGACATAGATTAGGTACGAACAAAAACCGTCGCAAGTTGCATTGAAGGCTCACAAGTTGACTTTTCAACGCCACATTTTATTAGAAGGGTCGTCACACCAAATATAACAACCGATAATCCTCTCATTGTTCTTACATCTTTTACGTATGTATTTTTTGATTCTACAAAGTCGCACGTAATATAACATACTCCCCGGAGACTAAATAAGCGTCCTTATGAAAATACGTGTAAGTTCGAGTTTCGAAATTTTCACATTCAAATTGTTGAAATGAAAATTTCAAAACTCATAATTATGACCACAAACTATGTGATAAACATTTGAAATAAGAGGCTGAATTTTTATACTATATTTTTCTGAAAAAACGCACAAACCGTAGATTTAATCTACGGTTTGCTGTAATTTTCAGAAATTACAGAAACAGTCCCTGCATTTCGTAAAAACTGCATATTGGTCCTATCAATAAAAATATTGAATATTTTTTAAAAAATTAAACATGAATTTTTTTTATAAAAACTAAATCGCATATTCTTAAAAATATACATAAAATAAAAACAATTTTTTTATAAAATACTAAATCTTTTAAACATGATTTTTTTATAATTAGTTGAAATATTGGTTATATCAATAAAAATACTCCAATTTTAGACATGAATGTTTTATAATTAGTTGACAGTTTTTTTTAGTTTATTAGAGTTGTAAAATTGTTTATATCAATAAAAATACTCCAATTTTAAAAATTAAACATGATTTTTTTTAATTAAAGATGAATTTTTTTATAAAAAACTAAATGGCCTATTCTTAAAAATATACATAAAATTAAATTAATTTTTTTATAAAATACTAAATCTTTTAGACATAATTTTTTATATATATAAATTTGGTCAATTCTAACAATCTCTCAAAATAAATACAAAATTTAGACAAATTTAGCCCAAAAAAGTTTATTTTATAAATTTCACGTTTTTGGTTCATCATGTTACCTTTTTGTGAAGTGTATAAGTGGAGATTTATTGATCCTTTTAATTTTACTCTTTTTGCAAGTTTTGGCAGGTGAAGTAAGAAATACGAAACAGTTGAAATCATACATTTTCATATACATACGAGATAGTTTTTAGAGCTCCAATATGATAATATTGGTTTGTTTTTCAACACTTGGATAACTCAATATGAAAGATTAACTAAATCGTCAATTTGGTGTCAATCGTCAATATGTAAACATTAACTAAATTTCATAAAAGATATTAGTTAAACATGATACATCACATAATTTTATTTGAGTCTCATCAAACCAGTTTACAACAACTTGGAAAAAAGAGTACTCTATATAAAAATAATAATAAAAAAACTAATTATGGACTTGATACGTTCTTCATTTAGGATTTGCTTTCCCGAATGCTTTTCTAGCGCTATGTATAAGTTGAAATTTGCTCGAAAAAGTTTCTTCCATGGCTCAGCAGCCTCAGTGCGTATTTGTTCCCACCATGCTATACTTCTTGGCATTGGAAAAATCTATTCTTTAGGATAACTTCAGCATAATGACAACTGTTGATGTACACCATTACAGTAGGGATGTAATATGTGTTAGAAATTTAGGGTATGATAATCCTGGATAACTTCGAAGAATCGTGTTCGTACACTTTCCGAACAAAGTATTTCGACCCTATTATTGCCTGGGTTCACGAAATCTTTGTGGGGATAATTCTTGAAGAACAATCTGTTTCTGGCAAGGAGAATAGATTAGGAAATGTAGAGAGAATTTTCTTATATGTTTCTGTATTTGAAATCAAGGCCAAATGACTTCTTATATAGGAGATCAATAACCGAAACTGAAGGCAAGCAACTGTTCGGAAATGAAGCAAGCAACTGTTCGGAAATGAAGCAAGCAACTGTTCGGAAATGAAGCAAGCAACTGTTCGGAAAAGAAGCAAGCAACTGTTCGGAAATGAAGCAAGCAACTGTTCGGAAAGGAAGCAAGCAACTGTTCGGAAAGGAAGCAACTGTTCGGAAAATTTTTCGCTCGGGGCGCTGCCCCGCACCCCGCCCGCTGTCCTGGCAGCGGGACCCCAGCCAGGGGCTCTCGCCCCTTGGACCCCGCCAGGGGCTCTGCCCCTTGGAACCCCGTTTCAATTATTCATATTCAATTATACGTTGGCTCGACGAACGTGCACTCCGCACTTCCCTAACTCGTTTCCGAGTTTAACGCATTATTGCATCGCCCTATAATAAATCACATTACTACTAAAATACATTGATGATACTAAAATCACCAACAAATCCCCCCCATTTTAGTGTAATCCTTGATTTACTCAGTATATATAATAATATATACAAGGGTATAACACACAGGTATAACAATCAAACAAATGCATAGATAAAAATGTCTTACGATTGAATTTTCATCTTAGTACAAATACACATTCCAAATACTCGAAAATCTGGGTGTCATAACGATTGAACCCGTCAATCCATTTGAATATCTGAAGATATAGTACACATATGTTTCTTACAATACTCTACTATTCATACTTGACACTTTACAAGCCATGTGTCCTTATCCATTAATAAGCATATAGGAAGCCAAGTCCAAGCTTCTTGAAGCGGCAAAACTTCATGCTCACATAGGTGATCCTTTTAATCTTGCACCTGCATTTGCAATTTTTCAAAAGAACCATTAAGAAGATATACTTCAACCTAGCCATCACTTGCAGGTCTGAGCACATACCTTGGGAAGATAAACACAATTGCTCCAATCTCTAACTATGATCTTTCCACATTGAATTCTGCTTCTAACGTTGTATTCGAAGGGAATTGGGTATACCACAGCTAATAGATTTAAATGGACTTTAATCCCATCCCAATTACCGACTTATTCACTAAGTCTCTAGCTAACCCCTTCGTCAAGTGGTCAGCTAAGTTTTGTTGCGACCGAACAAAATCAATAGATATCACCCCATTCATGATTAATTCCCTAATCATACTATGTCTAACACCCAAATGTCTAGACTTTCCATTGTATATTTGACTATAAGCTTTAGCCAGTGTGGCAGTACTATCACAACGGATAGAAATTGGTGATATCGGTTTAGGCCATATCGGAATCTCATATACCAAGTTCCTGAGCCATTCCGCTTCTTTACCAGCAGCTGCTAATGCTACAAACTCAGATTCCATTGTGGAACCAGTTATACATGTTTGCTTCTTGGAAGCCCATGAGATGGCACCTCCCCCAAGCAAGAACACCCATCCACTTGTAGAGGATGAGTCTTCAGCATTATTTATCCAACTAGCATCCGAATAACCCTCTAACACCAAAGGAAATCCCATATATGCCAATCCATAATTCATAGTACCCTTCAAGTACTTGAATACCCTAGTTATCGCATGCCAATGATGTCTACTAGGATTACTAGTAAATCTGCTCAACTTTCCAACCGCATAAGCAATATCCGGTCTAGTGCTAATCATAGCATACATCAAAGAGCCTATAACTCTTGAGTATTCAAGTTGATCCACAGGTTTACCTGTATTTGGCATAAGCTTTTCTCCCGGATCCATGGGAGTACTTACTGGAGAACAACTTTCATAATTGAACTTCTTGAGTATTTTCTCAATGTAATGAGATTGCGTAATTACAATCCCCTTATTCTCCCGTTTAATCTTAATACCAAGAATAACGTCCGCTTCTCCCATATCTTTCATGGAGAACTTTGATGACAAGAAATTCTTCGTTTTATCAACTTGATTTTGGTCGGTGCCAAAGATCAACATGTCATCAACATATAGACAAATGAAAACTCCTTTACCGGATGTATTAAATTTGCTATATACACATTTGTCTGCTTGGTTTAGAATGAAACCATTAGACAAAACAACTTCATCAAACTTTTGATGCCACTGCTTCGGAGCTTGTTTCAGCCCATACAGCGACTTAACTAGCTTACACACTTTATGCTCATTACCAGGCATTACAAATCCTTCAGGTTGCTTCATATACACTTCTTCTTCCAAATCACCATTCAGAAATGTTGTTTTGACATCCATTTGATGAATCACTAGATTATGAATAGCCGCCAAGGCAATCAACAATCTAATAGTAGTGATACGGGCAACTGGAGCATAGGTATCGAAATAATCAATCCCTTCCTTTTGTCTGAAGCCTTGGATTACTAATCTAGCTTTAAACTTGTCAATTGTACCATCGACTTTCATCTTCCTTTTGAAGATCCATTTGCAACCCAATGGTTTGCAACCTGGTGGTAAATCAGATAATACCCAAGTATTATTTTCCATGATAGAACCAATCTCTTCATCAATTGCTTCTTTCCAAAAAACAGAATCTCGAGATTTCACAGCTTCATCATACGTTCTTGGATCCTCCTCTATACTATAACAATAATAGTATTGAGTACCAATCTGATCTCTTGATCCCTCAACTAAATATAGTTGAAAATCAGATCCATAAGATCTAGATTTTCTAGCTCTTTTGCTCCTACGGGGTTCAAGTGTCTCACTTGGCACATCAATTGAATGATCATCCCTTAGAGATTCATCTGAATTAGGTATAGAGTCCTTTGGTCTAGGTATAGAAGAGAAACAATTCTCATCAAATATGGCATCTCTCGATTCTATAATCGTGTTAATAGAAATCGAGTCATTAGGTTCTATAACATAAAACCTATAGGCCTTGGAGTGCTCAGCATATCCAACAAAGATGCAAGCTATACCCTTTTCACCCAAAGTTTTCCTTTTTGGGTCCGGGAGTCTAACCACGGCCCTACAACCCCAAACACGTAAAAATGTTAAGTTTGGTCGTTTCTTATACCAAAGTTCATATGGGGTAGTCTTGTTCCTTTTATTAGGAACCCTATTTAACAAATAGCAAGCCGTTAACATAGCTTCTCCCCAAAACCCTTCACTTAAACCAGAGTAAGATAACATGGCATTCACCATTTCTTTAAGAACTCTATTTTTCCTTTCAGCCACACCATTTTGTTGAGGTGTATAAGGTGCCGTAGTCTCATGAATGATTCCTACGGATTGGAAAAATACAGGATCATAATATTCACCACCTCTATCTGTACGCAATGTTTTAATCAACACATTCTGTTGCACTTCAACTTCAGTTTTATAAATTTTGAATTTATCTAAGGCTTCGTTCTTAGCGTGCAACAAATAGACATAGCAGAATCTAGATGCATCATCTATGAAAGTGATAAGATATTTTTTATGCCCTAATGATGAAGTAGCATGCAAATCACATAAATCACTATGTATTAATTCAAGAATGACAGATTTCCTTGTTATACTTTTAAAAGGTTGCCTAGTGATCTTTGTTAACATGCAAGTTTTACATTTTTCTACATTTTCATTAAAAACAGGAATTAAATCATCTTTAGACATTTCATGCATTCTTTTATAATGTACATGTCCTAGACGAGCATGCCATAACGAGAAATTGATAACATTCGAAGAAGACATAAATACAGAACCAGAATCATTAGGAACTCCATTCAAATTCATCATAAACATACCATTATTATAATATCCAAATCCTACAAACACACCAGACTTTGATAAAACATATTTATCGGATTCACACACTTGCTTGTATCCAAGCTTATTTAATACAGGACCAGAAATTAAATTCTTACGTAATTTAGGAACATACAAAACATTAAACAAAGTAATAGTCTTTCCAGAACTGAATTCTAGCACCACGTTTCCTTTGCCTTCAACGGGAGCGAAGTGATCATCTCCCATGTAGAGGACAGAACCATCTTCCACTGGAACAAAATTCTTGAAACAGAAACGATCCTTGCAAACATGTGTTGTGGTGCCAGAATCAATCCACCACGCGATAGCATCATCCTGCACATAAAATGCTTCAGAATTTAGTGAAACCGAATGTTTAATCAAACTATTCAAATCACGAATTGATTTCTGACCTTGGTTTTCGGATTGGTCCTTAGACCCTTTTCCTGAACCACTTGCATTCGCGTTGTCGTGCCTTTTGCCGAAACGGCAATCCCTCTTGAAGTGGCCTGTTTTTCCACACTTCCAGCATTCTAGTTTCGGTTTCTTGTTAGCACCGAAACTGCCCTTATTGTTCTTGAAAGCACGCTTCTTTCCTTTGTTTTTGTTGTTATCATTCTTACCACCCTCTTCAACCATATTAACCGAGGGTCCAACAATTTGTTTGCCCTTTCCTTTGTCATCCTCCTGCGCTCTTAGAGATTCTTCTATGCGCAAGTGACTTCCAAGTTGGATCAAAGACAGTTCGTCTTTTCCATGTTTCAGATTGTGTTTGAAATCCTTCCACGAAGGAGGCAACTTGTCTATGATGCTTGAGACAGATATTGTTTCATCCATCTTCAATCCGTGTTGTGTGAATTGTCCAAGGATTCGGAGGAGTTCATTGAATTGTTCCATGACAGACCTCGATTCAACCATTTTGTAATTGTTGAAATCGGTTACCAGGAACTTTTTACTGGATGAGTCCTCTGCCATGTACTTGGATTCGAGACAATCCCACAATTCCTTTGCAGATTCCACGTTTTGGTAAATATCAAATAAGGGATCAGACATACCGTTAAGAATGTGCCCTCTGCAAATGTAGTCGTCGTTCTCCCACTTTGATCTGCGTCTTAGATTTTCAACCGTGTCATCCTCTACAAATTCTGGAATCAGTGTAGACAGGACGTGCACCACCTTTAACGTTGTCAACATGAAATGCATCTTCTTCTGCCAACGCCTGAAGTCTTGTCCTTGAAACTTGTCCAATTTTCCGAAATTTGTAGTCATCTCCTTGACGGTGCTTCCTCCAGCCATGATTATCAGAGAATACTTTGTTCGTTTGTTAGAAATTTAGGGTATGATAATCCTGGATAACTTCGAAGAATCGTGTTCGTACACTTTCCGAACAAAGTATTTCGACCCTATTATTGCCTGGGTTCACGAAATCTTTGTGGGGATAATTCTTGAAGAACAATCTGTTTCTGGAAAGGAGAATAGATTAGGAAATGTAGAGAGAATTTTCTTATATGTTTCTGTATTTGAAATCGAGGCCAAATGACTTCTTATATAGGAGATCAATAACCGAAACTGAAAGCAAGCAACTGTTCGGAAAGGAAGCAACTGTTCGGAAATGAAGCAAGCAACTGTTCGGAAAGGAAGCAAGCAACTGTTCGGAAATGAAGCAAGCAACTGTTCGGAAAAGAAGCAAGCAACTGTTCGGAAATGAAGCAAGCAACTGTTCGGAAAGGAAGCAAGCAACTGTTCGGAAAGGAAGCAACTGTTCGGAAAAATTTTCGCTCGGGGCGCTGCCCCGCACCCCGCCCGCTGTCCTGGCAGCGGGACCCCAGCCAGGGGCTCTGCCCCTTGGAACCCCGTTTCAATTATTCATATTCAATTATACGTTGGCTCGACGAGCGTCCACTCCGCACTTCCCTAACTCGTTTCCGAGTTTAACGCATTATTGCATCGCCCTATAATAAATCACATTACTACTAAAATACATTGATGATACTAAAATCACCAACAATATGTCGTTTCAGGAGGCGGACCAGTATAAAGAGGTAAAAAAAAGGCATTCCATACTTATACCCCTGCATTTTTGTTTGGCCATAATGACACCAATACAATTGTGATATTATAATGAGATGCAATTAAAAAACCATAAGCTGGAAATCTCATCCATTTTTCAAAAGGGGCAGGATTTGTAGAATGATAAAAATTCAAACTGGATAGAATATAATCATAATGATAACCTTCAAAATCGAGATTCTCAAACAGATCATAATAAACATATTTCACATCATAAACCGTATCGATGTAATTATGTAACATGACCCATATTTGGTCACTGTACGGGAAGCTTTGCCTAGTGGTGGTGGACTTATTTGTTTGGTTTCGTGGCCTCCTAGTTGGGTTTACCTTTACCTCCGGTGTTTCTTCCGCTTTACCTTTACCTTTATCTCTACTAGCACTTTGTTCCTCCACATACTCTCATCCAGACTTATCTCTCTTACTAAAATTGTCTCCTTTTCTAGGTCTCCCCCTAGTTGTCTCACTTTAGGATCCTTCATGGATGTTCTAGATGGTAAGGTTATCTCTCGGAGTTGTATTTTCATACGCTGTTTTTCAACATTAGTTTTGCTAGAATAAACACTTTTAAACTCTTGTAGATCACCCTCTACCCCATAATCGTCGTTTTTCCCATTATCATCGATTACATTTGATTTTTTTCAGAATGTATGGATATATTCTAGTGGAAGAGTCTTCCCAAATAAAATATGTTCACTCATAATATGATGACAAGTTAACCCGTGAGACAACTTTATACCGCAAGAACAATTCTCATCAGACTGGCCACTACATTTTTTGTATTCTTCAAATAATAAATCAAAGGCATGGTGTGTGATATACGACCTAAATTTTTTAAATAGATATATCCGTTCTGAATGTGGAAAATAATACTTGCATTTATTCAATTTCATCTTAATATCCTCAAACTGTTTATTCAGAATTTTATTCACTTCTACCCAAACATTTTCAAGCGTGTCAATATTTGTGGAAAAAGATCTTTTTAGGTTTGCATGTTGTTGTTCGGCCCGATTACTAGTTCTGTTACCTAGATGTGTTGTATGGTTGGTATAGCATGCAACAAACTTATCGGCATAATCATTTAACAGCTTGTCTACATACTTAAACACAGCAAAATACGATTTGTATGAGGAATTAAAAGAAGATCGTTTATAATTGTACTCATCTATCGATCGTCTCAGCATCAACCAATAAACCCCAATTATCTAGAAACGTTTGCCACTCCTCGTCTAGAATTTTTTTTTACAGTTTCTCAAAACATTTTTGGCAATATGAAAAGTGCACAATATATGATAAGAATCGGAAAAAACAACGGATAAAACATTTAGCAATGTCATTTCTCTGTCGGTCACAAACACCCTAGGTAGCGTACAACCCTCCAATGTTTCTTTAAATTTTTCCAAAGCCCATGTATAACTTTCTCGAGTGTCATCCCTCATGAAAACAAAATCTAAACAATATGTTTGGTTCGTTGATGTCATCCCTACGACCTCTAGAAATGACATATTAAAACGGTTTGTTCTGTATGTACAGTCCATTAACAATACATCAGGAAAAGCTTTGAACATCCTTATAGAATCGGGGTGGGCAAAAAACAAGTTCTCTAGCCTATGAGTTGTTGGCTTCATATTATAGAAGAAATTATACCGATGTCTATCCAACAAATTAAACAGTTCTTGTATCGGGTTTCTACCATCTCTCTCTTTAACTTTCAGACCAGCCAAATAATTATGTATCGTTTTAGTGTTGGATACATTGTCAGGATTTCAATTTTTTATGGCCTCTAATATTGCACTAACTTTAAAACTATTTTGTATTAAAGTTTTAACCATTTCTTTTTCCTCTTGTGTTAAACGAGCACGTCGTGCTTGCCCTTGAAGGTAAGTGGGAGGTGGGTGGTTATGATGCCCATTTTCTACACGACACATCCATTCATCATTAATTACGTAACACTTAATGAAAAATGGACAATCTTTTTTTTTTGATACCTGAATTTGTGGAAGACGGCTTCTTCTTTTCGTAAATCCCCGATTTATCACACACAATATCAACATACGGTGCTCTTCTCCTATCACCTCCAGACCTACGGATCGTAAGAATAAAACCTCAATTTCCAGTCACGTCACTAAGATCAGCAATCATTTCATCTCTTGTATCCCAAGTCAAATCATCAACTTCAAAATGTTCTGTATAGTCAGTTAGTTTCTCGTTTGAGCTACTGGAGGAATCAACATAGTTGTAGTTCCATTGGTTGTTGTCGTAACTATAATCGTAATTCATTTTCGAAGAGTGTTTGTGTATGTTTTTGTTTGAAGAAATGAGAATTTTTAAAGAAATTCAAGTGAGTGTTTGTGTTTAATTTGAGAGATGGTTAGAATTGACAAAAATATACCATATTTATATTCAATTTCAAAAAAAATAAAATCTAGTCATTTTCAAACTTTAATCATGCATCTCATTTTTGGATAGAGTTGTCATTTCATAATAAAGACGAACTTGTGTGTTGTCAAATCAATCAAAAAATTTCAAAAGTGAGCGAGTGTTGTTGGATGATTTTTATGGATAGGGTATCCAATGACGTTTACACTACAAACCGTAGATTTAACTTACGGTTTGTATTTTGTTTTTACGGTTCGTTATTAAAAAAATTAAAAAAATCATGTTTAATTTTTTTTTTAAAAAAAACAAGTCTAGAAGATTTAGTATTTTATAAAAAAAATTAATTTTTATTTTATTTTATTTATATTTTTAAGAATAGGGTATTAAGTTTTTTATTAAAAAAATCATCTTAAATTTTTTTTTTTAAAATAATGTCTATTCATTTTCAAGCTTTAATCATGCATTGATAAGTTATTTTCGGAAAGGGTTGCCATTTCATAATAAAGACGAACTTGTGTGTTGTCAAATCAATCAAAAAAATTCAAAAATGAGTAAGTGTTGTTGGATGATTTTTATGTATAGGGTATCCAATGACATTTACACTACAAACCGTAAATTTAACTTACAGTTTTTATTTTGTTTTTACGGTTCGTTATTAAAAAAATAAAAAAATCATGTTTAATTTTTAAAAATAAAACATGTCTAGAAGATTTAGTATTTTATAAAAAAAATTATATTTTATTTTATCTATATTTTTAAGAATAGGGTGTTTACTTTTTTAATTAAAAAATTCATGTTTAATTTTTAAAATTGGAGTATTTTTATTGATATAACCAATATTGCAACTCTAATAAACTAAAATTTTTATCAAATCAACTAATTATAAAATATTCATGTTTAAAAGATTTAGTATTTTATAAAAAAATTGTTTTTATTTTATGTATATTTTTAAGAATATGCCATTTAGTTTTTTATAAAAAAAAATTCATGTTTAATTTTTTTAAAAATATTCAGTATTTTTATTGATAGGACCAATATGCAGTTTTTACGAAATAGATGGACTGTTTCTGTAATTTCTGAAAATTACAGCAAACCGTAGATTAAATCTACGGTTTGCAGTGAATCACTGCAAACCGTAGCAAACCGTAGATTTTTTGTACTGTTTGTGCGTTTTTTTAGAAAAATATAGTATAAAAATACAGCATCTTGAAAGAATACGTTTTGGCAATGCAGATAGTAAATTATACGTATCAAAGTTGTACGTGTTTTTGTAACGGCCACTTATATATCACATATGCAATATATATTAGTACAATTTTTAATTCTAAAACCGAGGATGTTTTTATCTTTCCATTAATTTCGTTTCAACCAAATTAAAATCCGAATTTGGACAAATTCAAAACAAGGACAAAAATAATCAACATTAAAGACGTAATCAAAAAATAAATAAAAACCATCTCTATTTCCTTTTTTGCAAATCTCTCCATATGTAAAACTATTAATTGCACTCCAATAAATTTTTTCCACAATATTGAAAAAGTAAAACAAATTTCCACATATGTAAAAATAAGATTCATTACATAATCTCTCTTTCTTAGCATAGAGATTCGGAATTTCGTATACATAACATAAAAACATAAATACACGATAAATACATATAAATACAAACTTATATAGATACATAAATATATATAAATTTTACCCTTCTCTCTCTCTCTCTCTCTTTCCTCGCCGACCACTATCCGTTTCTCTCTCTAGATCTCCGTTCATACATTTTAATTTCCTCTTTTTATATTCCTTCAAAACCCAGATCGGATTTGATCTCAATTTTCTAATCAGGTTACGTTTTTTTTCTGTTTTTTTTTTTTAAATTTTGATTAGAAGGTATTATCATTTATCTGTTTTAGAATAATTGATCATATACATGCACTTAAAATATTGAACAGTCCTTTTTTCTTTATTGGGTTTTTTCTGATTATACAGTAGAAGAAAATTAGGAGTTTTGTTTAAATCTTAGGTTAGATTTGTGATTATTCCCTTATAAATTATATCTCCCTTTTTTTATTTTTTTTAGTGATGAAGATGTGATTTTTATCCGGCTAGAGTGTAGAATTTTACTATATTTATGATTTTTTTGAAGTTTTTTTTCTCTGTTTCTCACTAAGTAGAAAAAAGTATATATATATATATATATATATATATATATATATTTTGAAATCTAGGTTAGAATTTATCTTGATTTTGATCTGAATTTGATCATCATCATTTGTATCTGATCTCATTATCTTAAATCAGGTTACATTCTTTTTTTATTTGACAGAGGTTACATCATTATTAGATTTTGATTGTATAGATGTATGTATATTTACTATGTATAGGCATATTTATTAGTTGATCCTTCTTGTACTTTCACTTAGTATAAGAAAAAAGGAAGTTCTATTTAATTAGGTTAGCTTTGAACAATCATTTTTCTCTATTGTGTATTTGTGAGTAATTTCTTGTTTTCCATTAAATTTTAGTATTTTTTGTTAGTGATGGAGATGTCGTTTTTATTTAGCTAGAGTGTAGAATTTTACTATTTTTATGAAGATTATATTAGTTAATTTTTATGGGTTTGTCACTAAGTAGAGAAAAGAGGGACCTTTTTGAAAATCTAGGTTAGAATTTAACTTGATTTTGATCTGAATTTGATTTTCATCATTTTGATTTGATCTCAATATCTCCAATCAGGTTACCTTTTTTTTGTAATTTTTAATTTTGATTAAGAGGTAGTATCTGTTGTAGAATAATTGATCGTATACATGTACTGAAATATTGTACAGGTCTTTTCCTCTATTTGGTTTTTTGTGATTATATATTTTTTTTGAGTTAATTGAAGAAAAAGTTCTGTTTAAATCCTAGGTTAGATTTGTATTTTGAACAATCCTTTTTCTCTATTGTGTATTTGTGATCATTCTATTAATTTTTCCATTAAATTTTAGTATTTGTTTTAGTTATGAAGATGTGATTTTTATCCAGCTAGAGTGTAGAATTTTATTATTTCTATGAAGATTATATCAGTTAATTTTTATGTGTTTGTCACCAAGTAGAAAAAAGAGGGACCTTTTTGAAAATCTAGATTAGAATTTAACTTAATTTTGATCTGAATTTGATTTTCATCATTTTGATTTGATCTCAACATCTCCAATCAGGTTACATTTTTATTATTTGACAGAGAGGTACATCATTATTAGATTTTTGATTGTGTATAGCTACTTATAGATTGAGCAATCCTTTTCTCTATAGTGTATGTTTGTTCCTTTGTATCCAGCTTGGGTGTAGTATTTTATTATTTATATGCAGATTTAATACTCGATCATTATGGGTTTGTCACTAAGTAGAAGAAAAAGGGAGCTTTATTTAGATATAGGTTATATTTGAATACTCCTTTTCTCTATTTTGTCACTATATTGAAAAAAGAGTAGTCTTTTAGAAGATCTAGGTTAAAATTGAACTTGATTTCAATTTCAATTTGATCATCATTCTGTTTTGATCTCAATTATCCAATCAGGGTTCCTTTTTTTCCATTATCAAGAGGTTACATCAATCCTGTTCTACCTACTGATAAACCCAGAAGGATCTACTTAATTATTGCACAATTCTGTTTTCTATTGTGTATTTGTGATTATTCTATGTATCTCCATAGAAAACGCCTCTTTTCTTCTTCACTATGAAGTTGTGGATTGAGTACAGCATTTTAAAGAAAGTTAATCCTTCTGGGAGGACCCTCGAAAATATCTAGGTTAGAATTGAAATTGGTTTTGATTTGAATTTGATCATCATCCTTAGTTGATCTCAATTGTCCAATTTGCGTATATATATTTTTTTGATAAAAAAAAGTTGTATCAATTTTAGAAATTTTGATTGCATAAAAGTTCTTAAGTATCCAACATTTCCTTTATATTTTGTTTATTTGTAATTATCCTATGTATTTCCCTCCAGTTTTGAAGTTGTGGATTTTATTGAGAATTTAATTATTTATATGCAGATTTAAGTAGTTGATCCTTCTGGGTTTCTCAATAAGTAGAAAAAAAATGGGACTCTTCAGAAGATCTAGGTTAGAGTTGAACATGATTTTTTTTTTTGAATTTGATTATCATCCCTATTTAATCTCAATTCTTAAACAGAAACTTCGATATGTTTATCTATATGCATTTACGCTGTTTATTATCCTGTTTCAGTGTAGAATTTTACAGTTTCTATGCAGATTTAATTAGTTGATCCTTCTGAGTTTGATACTAAGTAGAAGAAAAAAGGAATTTGTGAAGATCTAGGTTAAATTATTGATCTCGATTTCGATCTGGATTCGATCTTGGAATATGCAATTCAAAACTCTTCATTGATTTTTCCATGTATCTCCATATAAAATTTGCTTTTCCAAATTATCAAGTTGTTAGTTTTATTTTGCTTCAGTGTAGAATTCTAATCTTTTTGTGCAGTTTCAAATAGTTGATCCTGGGTTTGTCAGTAAGTAGAACAAAAAGGGTTCTTTTTTGAAGATCTAGGTTGAAGTTGAACTCGATTTCGATTTCGATTTCAATTCTTCAGTCAGATGACATAAATTTTGGCTTTTGATTAAATTGATGATTTTAAATATTCAACAACATTTATTTCATACTTATTTGTGAGTATTCCATATACTTCGGCAAATACGTGTTTTTGTTTTATAAAGCTGTCTTTCGTATCCTGCTGAGTGTAGAATTCTACTCTTTTTCATGCAGATTTAACTAGTTGATCCTTCTGGGGTTGTCACTAAGTAGAAGGAAAGAGGGACCTTTTGAAGATCTTGGTTAAATTTTCGATTTTGATCATCAATGGCGTACCCTGGTGGACCTAGACCGGGCACCGGCCCACCCAACTACAACCCTAATTCTCTCTCCGAAAGTATGCAAAACCTCAATGTAAACCGCCCCTCCGGCCCCCGCCCTCCTCCCCAACAATTCCCAGGTCAATCCCCAATGGTCCGCCCTGGCCCACCCCCACCAGGTGTTCGGCCCACATTCCCCCCCAGTGGAACCCAAATGCCCCCAAGTATAGCTCCCAATAGACCCTCTGGCCCTTCTCCTCCTTTTGGATCTCGACCTTCTCTTCCTGGACCTTACTCCCAAGGAAATTCACCGGTTGCTCGACCAAATACCTCTCCTTTTGGATCTTCCCCTATGACTAGAGTACCTGGACCTGGACCTATTAGTAATGGGCCCCCCATGGCCCCACAGGGAGCGCCAAGGTTTCCTTCAACTGGAAATTTTCCACCACAGCAAGGGCAGATGCCATTTTCAAACAGGGGTCCTTCTCCTCCTCCGCCTATGGGGATGCGTCCTGTCGTTGGGAGTATGCCGACAGCGTCACCACGCGGGCAAGTTCAGCCACCGCAGTTCTCTGCACCACCGCAAGGTATGCCGCCGGCTTCAGGATCTTCACCTTTCTTTGCTGGGCGGCCACCACCTATGGGATCGTCCCCCTTTGGTGCACCACCCCAAGGCGGGGCACCGCCTGTAGGCTCTCCTTATGCTCCACCACCATGGCAAATGCAACAGGGACAGGTGATTGTTGAGATTTCCTTTTTTCTTTCTTGGAAGTTTGAGAATTCTTTTTTCTTTTCTCATTGAATGTCAACACTTTGATCTGCCCATTTTGGTTTTTTTTTACCATGCTCGCGTACCCAATTTCTTTGATACCACCCCTTTAGACAAGTTCTCATGCATGCTACTTACTTTACTTATCAACTGAACAAAGTAAATATGATATGTTTGATGTATTACTCCTTTGTTCTTCCCCTTTAAACAATTTGTCTTGTATGCTACTTACTTTTCTTATCAACTGAACAAAGTAAATATGACATGTTTGATGTATTACTCCTTTGTTCTTCCCCTTTAAACAATTTGTCTTGCATGCTATTTGCTTTACTTATCAACTGAACAAAGTAAATATGACATGTGTATTACTCCTTTGTTCTTCATACTATACTTAATCAATTTGTTTTGCATGCTACTTATTTTCTTTCAGATGATAAGCTACTATATTGTATTCTCCCTTGCTATTGATGTTTGAGTCAGTCTCGTGAAAATGCTTTCCCCTCGTGTATAAGTTTTAGTACACCCTGTTGTGGTGTAGGGAAGTCACTAACTTTTTTGAAGAAAGATATACATCTTTTTAAGCAACACTCGTCTTTAATATGTTTTGAATGGACAGAGTCTTATACATTTGGGCTTAAAAGAAGATCCCTCCCTTTTTGTTTGTCAGGGTATTGCTTATTTCGTGAAGGCCTATAAGTTATAGGACTTCACGAAATAAGCAATGCCTAGGCTATACCAGTCACTTGTAGTCTACTCTCCATTTCACCTATATTTAGTTTTCCTTTTGAAGCAACACGAATTAAACTTATCCGGATAAAGTAGAAGATAAACAACATTTATGAGTAAGGCGTGTATTTTTTTGTGTCTTAAATTATTGGAAAAATTAACATCGTATACGTTTTAGTCTCAGAATACAATAAGATATCTGAATACCACTTTAATCTTCCAGTTATTCAGATATCTGAAATGTACTATAACTGACATTTACATTTCAGTTAGAAATTCACTCAATCTATAGTGACAACACATTTTTTAAGATTGAAACTGAAGTTCCTCCTCATCCACACGATAAGTTTATTCTACACTTGCAGAAAGTAGTAGTGTAGGTATAAGTAGTATTTAAATGAAGATTCAGAAAAATAATGAGCCTCTCATTCTGTTATTGTGAACTTTTTTATTTAATGTTCTAGTTGTGTTCTGGCAGCGTTCAGAACAATTGTATTTTGAACTGATGCACGGGATAAACTGCTGTCTCGAGATCAAAATGCAGCTGTAGTCAATGTGTTTCAGTTAGGTGTTGATATCTCAATGGTAGAACTGCATAGTCTCTCTTTTTTCCCCCTTAGTTCAAAATAAAAAACAAAAGTAGGATGTCGTAGTCCCTAGAACTAGGTGTCTACCTTTAGATTAAACAATATTTAGTACCTGGTATCTTCTTCAAAAAAGAGATAAATTCATCACATGAGCTCTCATCAAATTGGCAATTTCTGTGCTATTTTTGCGTCTCCTTCAACAATTCATGTATGTAATGAGTCAAATTTTGATAATTACATAAAGATAAATTGGAAAACCTTGGGTTTTTTTTAGGTACCTCCACTGCCATCTGTCCCTGGTGCAATGCAACCTCCCAGAATGTTTGGCATGCAACCTCCAAATCAGTCAATGTCTTCAGGTATGGGTGGAAGCCCATCGAAGGTTGATCCTAATCAAATCCCGCGCCCTATACCAAGTAACCCAGTAATTTTGCACGAAACTCGTCAGGGAAATCAGGCCAACCCTCCTCCGGTATTAATTAAGCATTTATATAAGAAAAGAGATTTTTTTTCATGATTAGTGCGTTACTTCTTTCACTATACCTCAAAGAACAAGAGAACATATCATAGTCTATAAATGATGGCACTCTCCATTGAAAGGCCTGCTTAATTGAATCTTGTAGTTACATGAGTAAATTCTTACGTTGGATGTAAAAAATGTGCTCTTTTTAACTGTCCTTATAAAGTGTGTTTGGTAAAAAAATAATTAAGAAGTTTGTATTTTTTTTGGAAGCAAAGCAGTGGAAAACAATTGATAGTAGTTGTAAGATGAAAATTATACTTTTACTGGAAATTGCCTTTTTTGGATACTTAAATAATATGTTTATTTCTCGAAACTATAAATAAGTAAACTTCTTTTGGTGCAATTAGCACACATTCACTTAAAAGTGAGAAGTATACACAGTTATATTTTTATCCTTCTACTAAACATGCCGTGTGAATACTCGTTTCTGATTATAAATTTTTTCTTTTCCCTTTTGAAGCCTGCTACAAGTAGTTACATTGTCAAGGATACTGGCAACTGCAGTCCACGGTACATGAGGTGTACAATTAATCAGGTCATAATCACCTGTAGTATGCTCTTTGAAACATTTGTCGCCTTTTATCCCATTAGCTTAATGTTTTTTCTTTTTCCACAGGTACCTTGCACTGTTGAAATTTTGACAACTTCTGGAATGCAGTTGGCTTTGATGGTTCAACCCCTTGCTATGCCGCATCCATCTGAGGAGTCAATACAAGTACATTTTGACAACTTTTGGAAGACGATTTTTTATTAATGTCGTCAAGCTATTTTTTTCTGCATTTATATGTATACAAATGTTTAAGTAGAAGGGAGAACATCCTTATTGCTAGCTAGTTGTGCCGCTTCTTTCTTTATGCAGTTAGATAAGTTTACATATTTGGTGCTCATTATGCCATAATAATTGAGTTAGCCTTTACCTAGTAGCTTCAAGCATACCATAATTGTTCTAGGCTAGCAATAAATTGGATTATTAGTGACTAGAACCTCCTATTCAAGACCTTGTGTTTGGTTCTTTGATTTAGGTAGTAGGAAGTAGTAGTGATGTTACTGGTATCCAGCTTGTCTTTTAAAAAAAAATATCCTTTCTTTCGTAATTGATTTGCTATAGTTGATTGATATTTTGCCATGTGTTTCCTCAGCTTTGATTTTTTAACTGAAACTTTGTGAAATAGGGATTTTCTTGTGTTATGCCTACTGTGTGACTGACTGCTACTTTGGTCCACTTTCAGTTGTGTGTAATATAGTTGTGTTGATAGAAAAATATATATTAAATTTGGCCTGAGATATATTTTACATGTAGCATGAATATTGACATACAGGTGGTAGATTTTGGAGAGAGTGGTCCTGTCAGATGTTCTCGTTGCAAAGGCTACATTAATCCGTTCATGAAGTTTATTGATCAAGGAAAACGCTTTATCTGTAACTTTTGCGGTGAGTAAAATTCTGTTTTACACATACGCGCACACACAGACACACACTTGGCTACCTTGGAGTTCTTCTTCTTGTGAGATTTATACATACCTTCACTTATTTTTTGATCCATGGTTATGGAGACTTCATAGCTGGCAGTCAGTTATTGGCTAGGCATATCAGGTTTTCTTTCTTTGTCTAAGATGTTTATGACCATACAGTTTTACTTGTTTGAGGAGCTTTGGTTAGAAGCATAAGTATATTTGTCTATTTGACTGTTTACTATGTATTATTCTTTTTAATCAAGTTTAACATGGAGTACTTGTTGAATTGAGCTGCCAGTCAGCATTATCAACTAATTACATGTTAATACTTATATCTTTTGGTCTAAATGTTTTTTCGTCTGTGCGATTTGTTGTTCTTCGAAATGCAACGCATATTCGTCGGGTTTTTAATCCGGAAAATTATGCAATTTTTTTCAGGATCTACTGAAGAAACTCCTCGAGAGTACCACTGTAATTTGGGTCCAGATGGCAGGCGTAGAGATGCTGATGAAAGGGCTGAACTTTGTAGAGGAACAGTTGAATTTGTGGCTACAAAAGAGTACATGGTTAGTATATTCGAAGTATTTATTCAGTAAGGATATTTCATGTTATCTTGTGCTTTGTCATTGGTCTCTGTATGGCTTGGTAAAGCAAACATTTTAATCAAGAAGTTGTTTACATTCTTAAACCTCAAAGTAGAGTATTCATCCACTTTTGTCCCTGTACTTCTATATGGCACAGTTTTAGTTCTCTGAACTTTAAGTACTGTACATTTCGTTCCCAAGCCTAACCCATCTGTGATTGTTTTAAAAAAAGTGTTATATACTTTGAAAACAGTAGTATTTTATTTAATTAGCATTACACGGAAATTTTAAGTTAGGGAGAAAAACATGAATAAATTGATAAAAGAGTGTTTTAAACTTTGAAGTTTATATTATTATTTTATTTAAGTTAAAACTAATGGTGTCAGGTTCAAGGATACAAAATGCGGAATTTGTGAATATCAGTGACTAAAACTACTGATTATTAAGAAATAAGAAGTATAGGGGGAAAAAATGAGACAAGAACCAAAGTTCAGGAAGTAAAATTGAAGTATAGGGGAAAATACAACTTTAAAAGTTCACAAAGCTTTTGGTAGTGCTGCTGCAGATCTATGTTTTTATCTGCATGCGTCCAGAGTTAATGCTACTATGACCATGTCCTGAATGTTTTCGTTTCAGCCTTAGGGTATACGACTTAACACATGAATAATAATAATTAAAGACTTATATATGGTTTCAGATTTAACCAAGTACTTCATTTACTTGGTTAAATCCGTATATTATTTCATACTTCCTCATCATGTAGGACATTACTGTACCTCTGATGGAAAGTCTAAATTCATAAAGTACATCTGTGCTGACAACGAGTCCATATGTTAATGATTAGTCATTATTCAAAAGCTGGTTATAGTCTGTGTTTTTTGGCGTTTTGCTGATATTTTTGAACACTTTCCTTCCATTTTCACGTGTTGGTATGTTTAGCAACTGCAAAATGTATTTGTCCTTCAACTTTGGATGCACTCTGTTTTTATTTATTTGTCACTCCAAATAGAAGTACACAATTAAGGAATAATTAAATCTCTTAATCACTTGGAATTAAGTAATTGTATTGGAAATTTTACTATTAGTTGCAAACCGAACATTTTCCTGAATGCTGAAAATGATTGAGAACTGTGAAAAACCGTGTTTCCGTATTTTTTTATGATTCCTGGCTTATGGAATAACAATTCAGCTCTTAATGAAGATTTATTGAGAAGAATTGGAAATCTACCTCTTTGTGTTGGCGGGAAAACTGATGTTTCTACTTACGTATGCTTTTCTTGCTCTTTTTGTTTAATTGATTTAAACTGCTTATCTTGATGGATGTATCAGGTGCGGGACCCAATGCCTGCTGTGTACTTCTTCCTTATTGATGTATCATTAAATGCGATTCAGACGGGTGCAACTGCTGCAGCTTGCAGTGCAATCAACCAAGTTATTGCCGATCTTCCTGTAAGTTTATATTTTTTAGTCTTCTGCTAGTCAATTGTGTTGAAAATTCAACTTCTAAGTCATGTTCAGTCGTGCTTTGGCATACATGATACTTTTTCTTTTCCTAATAGTAAATTACTCCCAGAATTTATGCATAAATATTGTTAATTCTGTTTCATGTGTCCTATACCTTCTGACAAGCAAGCTGTTATGTCATAAATATTACTAACTTCAAGAATAATAATCTATTAGATAGTACTTCTAGATGTAACATGAAAATGAACATGTTGCCAGTTTGACAGGACTATTAAATCTGCTTAATAGTGTAATGTTCTCTATTTCTGAGACAGAACTAGAGAGCATCCATGTAATACTGAATTTAGTCATATGTTATCCATGAAATGGGTGAGAGAATGGGTGAAGATAACGTTATCACCATGCTAACAACCTAAGCTTTGGCATGAAATGGTTGTTACCTTTAATAACAATGTAAAAGAAAGCATCTCATTATAGAATGTTTTAAATTATTTTGTGATGTCTTGGTGCTAAAGATTTGGGGCCTGGTTTAACAAGAAAAAATGACTGATCAGCTATATTGCTTTGATTCTTAAACATGTGATGATGTATTCCAGGAGGGTCCTCGGACAATGGTTGGTGTTGCTACATATGATTCGACAATCCATTTTTACAATATGAAACGTGCTCTACAGCAGGTACGTCTGATTTCTAAGAATATCAAAAAAGATTATTTCGGCAGTTTCCATAGAACATATGTACCGTGCATGTGGAACTTTGGACATGATATAAGGTTTGTGTTGTACAAAAGACCCACACTTCAATTATACATTGCACAGCAGTTTATTCCGTTGTAATTGTTTCGCAAATAGATCGACGAATGTCTTCAGGTTTTGTCCCTATAAACGTGTTATGTGCATTGCATTTTGACATTATTTGTTTAAAAGGTCAATAACTAATTTCGAAAAATGAATGTCAGAGAGTCATGTTTATGTTACATATAGTTTCTACTTGATCTTCTTAAAGTTTAATCTTCTTTAGTATTCACTGTTATTTTTTAAAATGTAAGATGCCAATAATTTATTCTCCTCTTTTGTTGGGTTAGGCTGAATGTGATGTTTTTTTAGTCAAAACAAAGTTTTGGATTAATTGCTTGTTCAGTAACTTTTTATTAATGGCAAATGTTCTGGAGGTTGCACTTTGGGATACATGTATTTCTCCTACATAATAGTATTTAAACAACCAAGAGTAGTATTATTTCAAAAAAATAAAACAACCACCAAGAGTAGTATGTCAAACAACCTACATTTAATGGTTATAATTTACTTTTTTCCTTCACGAAAATAATTTTTTATGGAAATAACATTGCGTTAAGTTGGTCGAATTCTTCATGGAAAAAGACCATGAAGAAGTAGCCGATATCTTTACAAAAATATAACTCGTGTGAAAAACAAGGTGACCTTTTCTTTTTTTATGCTCTCTGGAGATTATGCAAATTTATAGTATGATATTATGAAGCAGAAATTGGAGTTGAGAAACATTTTTTTTTATTCCATCTAATCACAGCCATTGATGCTCATCGTTCCTGATATTCAAGACGTTTACACTCCTCTTGAAAGTGATGTCGTAGTACAACTTTCTGAGGTTAGATCCTTCTGCTTTTTATTATTCAAAGAGAATCATTTTGTTCTTAGTAGTAGAGGTTGTTTAACTTGTACATTGTTTTGAGAAAAAAATGATTGTGTTAGATTAACCTAACAATTTTTTTACTAGATTTTGATTTGAACATTTTAATATTACAGTGCCGCCAGCATTTGGAGCTGTTGCTAGAATGCATTCCATCTATGTTTCAGAGTAACAAAACTGCCGATTCAGCTTTCGGTGCTGCTGTGAAGGTTTGTCTTTTATTCAAAACTTTTTAGATTTCTTATTTATTTACTTAGCAGATTATATAGATATAATAATTTATAAATTAGAAGTCACATGTTTTATACACTTCACAAGAGTTACTAAGTTTCTCATTGTCATTATAAAACATTTAAAAAGCCTTTGTTAATGTATAGGACATCTCATTTTCCAAGGTTACTGCTAAAATAAATTCCATGTTATTTTTATTCCTTGATTGTGTCTTGTCATTAATGTGGTTCACAATTGTTATATGCCAGGCTGCTTTCTTGGCATTGAAGAGTACTGGAGGGAAACTTCTAGTTTTTCAAACAGGTATGACACTATGACTATTAATAATTTAATATATGTCGTTTAGTTTCGTTGTTGTAGTTAGCCATACAAATCGTATAGGGCCTTTAGTCTATTTTCTTTTTTAAGTAACTTACTACCCCGTAAAACGTCTCTAGTTCATTTCCTTTTCATTTTAAAAAATTGAGAATCCTTGATCAAGACAAAGCCCACCGGCTACCACAAAATGATCATTTTACGATACAATGGTCAACAAAAATAGTGTACTCTTGAAACACTAATCTGCATTTAAGAAAATGAATTTCATATTTTAATATTACTTGATGTCGATTGATATCAAACAGCTTGTACCTGTTTATGTTACGACCTTCCCTTTCATTAATTGACTGGAAATTTTTGGTAATAGTAATACTTCATATTCAAGTTTTAAGACTTTGTTACTAGACGTTTAAAATCTGACCATTGGAAAGTGCTTATTAGACTCTGTTATGAAAATTATCTTACCTTTATTTTTGTACCAATTTACTATTTCTGACTTCCGAGTTGTAACTCACATTTGTGGTGTTTTATGAACTTCAATTTGGTTGGTGATCTTCCTCCTACATTGTTCATAAAGTTACAATAAATTTGCTTTCATTTTTGTTACTGTATTACAGTCTTGCCCTCAGTTGGCTTAGGAGCCCTTTCAGCTAGAGAAGCAGAAGGGAGAATAAACGTCTCCTTTGCAGAGAAGGTATTATTTGGTGTTATTTTCTTCATTTCTTAAAACAAAATTATGAAAAGATTACTATAACTCACATTCAGTTAAATATTATTGATCGTGCATGTAACATACACTATGAATTCCCACAGCTATTTGGTATATATTGATTCATATGCATGTTTATCAGTAAAGCAAGGAGAATTCTAATTACACTTCACAATTTGCAATATTTTGTACCGTTACTAGGTTCTCAGCCAGCTTATGATCTGTTTAATTAGGGTGAACTAGGGGTTAATCTGTTGAACCAGGGTGACGTAGGGGTCTTCCTTTTATGTATGACCTATGTTTAAAACCACATTTCACCTTCTTATACCCATTTTACTTGCAATTAATGGGGCAGTATCCAGTTTGGTCCATATTAGATTTGTTATTGAGCAAATAGTCCAAGTAACCAAACTTGACTAATTTATTTCAAAACCTTTATTCCTGACACCACGATCTCGCGCTCCTATCCGCTTCCCCAGGAGTCCAAATCTTCTACCCCATAATTTGTACCCCATTTCGTGCCCCCTTAGCTATTTTCGCTCAAATTTTGAAATTTTAGAATTTGTGTGTGTTTATAAACTGTTACGATGCTATACATATTTCATCATGTTGAGACATATTCTTGAGTTACATACTTTTTTTGGGAATTTTATATTTAATTTACACTAGTTCTTAATTAATTCCAAAATAAATCACATTTGAATTTTTCGTAAGAAAAAAATTATTGGAATGTATTTCATACATGTCTAATTGTAACTGTAGTATTTTTTTTAATCAACTATTTTGGGTTTAAAAATCGATGGGGCACGAAATGGGGTATAAACTATGGGGTAGAAGATTTGGTCTCCTTCCCCAAATGTTACAGACGAGGTTCCAACGAGCCTTTGCACGTGCTGATATGGCTCCGTTTAACTCTGGTTAGCTCTAGAAAACTCCATTAAAGTTAGGTTTTAGGAGAAGCTTTTGTGAGTTCCTTTTGCATTTTCTATCAGTTCCGGGTAAAGCTGCTGCCATACTTCAAACTCCAGGGTAAAGCTGCTGCCATACTTCAAACTCCAGTTTACGGCCGCTACCGCCCACTTCAGATGCGGCAAGGGATAATAGGGACTCAGCGTTTTTCCATTTTGCTAACGTTTTTGATGAAACCGTAATCAAGTTTTGCTAAACTGAACCCCTTTGCTATTTATGGATCCTTTTTTACTCTTAAGTGCTAAATTCTTTGGGGGGTTTTCTGGGACTAAACCCCAACGAAGTTCGGTTGTTTTTCTATTCTGTTGAGGTTTTGGAATTTGGATTAAACAATAATTGTGCTAAGTTGGATCATTTGCTAATTACAGATCCTTTTAAGGCAAATTCCAAAACCTCCCTTGGGTTTTCTTGGAACTAAACCCTATTTCCCCTGTGTCAAGGTCCGAATTGGTTTATTGACCAGCTAAAAAAAGCGCTCAGATCTTTTGCTGTTTTCATAATTATTTTCTGTCTTGAAGAGTGTGTTAAGATAGGCTTTTCTTATGTAAAAGAAAACCCATTTTTGCTGAAAAAAAGGTTCTCCTTCATGTTGGCACCTTGTAAAACATCGGGTAACTTATTTGTGTAAGATTCTTGCCCCTTTTTGGCGGTTCCTTTTCTAAAATATCTTTCATTTTTTTTTAAAGAACAGAGAGCTTTTGATTCAATAGTTTCATTTCTTGTAGACTCGATTTAAAGAAAGAATGTATGTTCAGAACAAATAATGAGACTTGTTATTAGAGCTCTTATCCCTCTATTTTCAGTTTTCTAATTGTCTTACTAAATAGTTTATTCAATCTTATCCCTTTGTTACAGAGATTTTGGCTTATTGTTTATTGTAGGAGGCCAATAAATTACTCCAACCAGTTGACAAAACCTTAAACACCATGGCAACTGAGCTTGCTGAGTACCAGGTGAAGAGTTTGTCTTTTTCTCTCATGTTTTATGGTTGAATAATTTTATTTACTTGTTGGAACATGCTATTGAAGCTTTCATTTCCCCCGTTTTAATTATACCAGGTCTGTGTTGATATATTCGTGACTGCACAAAGTTATGTAGATATTGCTTCACTCTCAGTTATCCCTAGAACCACGGGAGGACAGGTACTCGCTGTGATCTTACTACTTACCCTACAATAATTTCTTTTGTTAATTTTTGTCCATGAATAAATAATTTCTTTTAAAAGTCAATTGGTAAAGTTTTTATTATGTTGCTAGATGGTTATTGCTAAACTTATTGTTTGATATTGCCTTTGAATTTCACCAATTTGGATTTGTTCACATGCAATGCAAATCAGTGGCGTGACGCACTTTTTTTCACCTTACTATTCAGTGCTGACCTAAAACGCCAAAAATTATAAAATAGTGATTATTTGTGAGCAATACTTTAAGGCCCCCTATTTTGCGGGATTTGAATATGCAATATGTAATTTCACGCAATCTGTCCACCTTTTCTTTTGGTGGTGTGGAGTAGGCAGATAAATTAACCAATGACAAAATGTTATCATTATTCCAAATTGACATAATTTTGTCATTGGTTAATTTATCTGCTTACTCACTTAACAAATGTATTATAATGTTTGATTGAAACTTGGTGATGAATTGAACTTCCTTTTTTTATTAATAGCGCGAGTTTCTCTTCTTTTTCTTTGTTGAACGTATTCTGGTTCAACTTTCTAAGTATGCCCTTCTTTATGTCAGGTGTATTATTACCATCCGTTTTCTGCTATTTCTGATTCTGCCAAACTTTTCAATGACCTTAAGTGGAATGTCACAAGGCCTCAAGGTTTTGAGGCAGTTATGCGTGTAAGATGCAGCCAGGTGTGTTTCTCTCTCTGTCTTTCTTTTAGTTATTCCAACAAGAATGAAACAATCAAATATTATTTAAGAAATTGGCGTTTCAATATAAAGAGCTAAGTGTTGTTTTGAGATTATTCTTTCCTTTTTGTAGGGTATCCAAGTTCAAGACTATTCTGGCAACTTCTGTAAGCGCATTCCTACCGATGTTGACCTACCTGCGGTAAGTGCATTGAAATGTTATTTTGGGTAATCTCACTGTCACTATATATCAGTAAGTGTATTGTAATTTTACTTGGTGTTATTTCGCTGTTATATAATAATATTACTAGAAACGTAATAATCAGATACTGTAGATACCAAAAGTTGATCGAGATATTATTGTTATATAAACTTTTATTCAAGTTGTACATGCAGCATTTTTTATGTGGCTTGTCCCTTTACATGGACTAAAATTAATCGGATGCTCTTTAAATTCAATTGATGAAATGAGTTGTGTGCTCAGCTTGATAAATAACAAGCCTTCAATTACATCGATACAAAAAAAAAAAAACTTGTGGCGGGGACACTGCACAGCATGTAGTATAATGCGTTTTCTTGTTGATAGTATAGCAGTGTGCCATTCTTCTTGTCGAAATGTTTAAAATTTGTCATTGTCAGTCTAAACCATGATATGCATATTAGTTGATCTCCTATGTTCTTTAGTTTATAATATATTCTTCATATGAAAACCATGTTGTTGGTCACCACTCACCAGTTTCAATATGATGTAGGAATGTGCTTCACTTTGTTTCTTCCCTAGTTGTATGTATTTTTCTGTACAAAAGGACATTTAATTTTTCTTTTGGCGTCTTCCTAAGTAGACTTTACTTTCTGCAGATTGACTGCGACAAAACAATAATGGTTACCATGAAGCATGATGACAAATTGCAGGATGGATCGGAATGTGCTTTTCAGGTGCTCTTTTTGTATTTTTTGCAATGCTCTATAGCTTTATTTCCTGTTTTCTTACGAACATGTGTCTATAGTACGACTTCTTGCGCCTTTGTTTTAAAAAAATGGCCTGTTGGACTTATTTTTTTGCCTTTCTTACCCCAGTGTGCTCTTCTCTATACAACTGTATATGGTGAAAGAAGAATACGAGTTTCAACATTATCTTTGCCATGTACAAGCCTGATAAGTAATTTATTCCGCTCGGCCGACTTAGACACCCAATTCGCATGTTTCTTGAAGCAAGGTAGCCGTTTTTCTATTCTGCTTCTTGTTTTTAAGTTCAGCCCACTATCTTGTTTGTGGCCTAATAAGTTATGTTCCTTTTGTAATAGAGTAGTCATCAAATATACCCTCAGGTTTGAGTGAAATAGAAACACGTGCACATGTTAGAGCATCCAATCAAAAATACCACATCAGGTTTCTAAAGTTGGTTTTGTAAACTGATAAAAAGACTTTTTCATCCATCCTATTCCTATATCTATCTATATATATATATATATAAGTATATATATATATTTTTGTGTGTGTAAAAACTCAAGTTAGTATGAAGTATGCATTAGTGCTAAATTAGTAGAAATTTATATTTAGGTAATGAAAGTTATATATGTATAAAGGGGTAAGAAGAAGAACTCTTTGGCGCTTAAAGTAATGTAAAATTGACCGTGGTAGTGTGATATAAACATATGTGAACAGTTTCTTTTTAAAAAAAACTGAAGGATGAAAATGTCAATGTAACCTTAATCTTACTAAAATTTGATTTGATTTTTGGGGGTGAATATTAACGACTTTTGAAACTTCTGGGGGTTATTTTTTATTAATATTTAGAAACGCATGAGGTGTTTTTGATTTCCACCCAAATATCAGGGGTGTGTTTGATTATTACTCTTATCTATTATGTGCTCTTCTCCCTTTCCTCTCAAGTTAATTTCCCCATAAACTTTTCCACTTTTTACATAATCTTTCTTTTATAATATTATATAGTCCTAGTTGATTTATCCTGGGGTGTCTTTTATGTAAACTGTAGCGGCGAATGAAATTCCTACGAGTCCATTGTCACAAGTGAGGGATAAAGTGACAAACCTTTGCATTGCTGTCTTATTTTCCTATCGTAAATTTTGTGCTACTGTATCATCTGCTGGGCAACTTATCCTTCCAGAGGCACTTAAACTTCTTCCTCTCTATACGCTTGGTATGTAATCCTTGTCATTTCTAAGTTTGTGTCTGTTCTATTGCTTTTCATAAACTCTGTTTCTCCTTCGGCATGTTGTTGACTGTGTTCTGTTTCATCACTCGTTTGAAAATTGATTTTACCCATCTTATTATTACGAAAGATCTATATGGGTGGAACGTGGAAGGATGTAATACATTCTGTTCCATCAAAATTGATTTGCCCTATTGTAGTTCCATAAAAGTTACGCGTGGAACATGGGTGTTTTTTAATATCTAACGATTAACTGTAAATGGTTACCTTTGAGACTGCCACACAAAATAACGGGATAGAAGAAATCAATAATGATAGATATGACGTTTAAATATCTGGTGCATAAATGAGGTGGCAGTCTCTTGAAAATCTTTTGAAGGCAATATTTTTTATCCTTCTTGTACAATATTTTTGGAAACTAGTGCATGACAACATTGAGATCTCTAATTGCAAATTCAGTTTCTTTGAAGCTTGTAAGTGTACATTAAAGAGCACTCAACTCTCTTATCAGTTGCTGTAAGCATGATTTTATTGATTAATAATTATTTTGTTCCATTTATAGCTTTGGTCAAAAGTGTTGGGTTGCGGCATGATGGGCGAATCGATGATAGGTCTTTTTGGATCAATTATGTTTCTTTTCTATCTACTCCATTGGCAATCCCTCTAGTATATCCTAGAATGATGGCCATTCATGATCTTGACGTGAAGGTATGAATTAATTATGCTTGTTCCTTACCTCTTGTCTATTTTATGACTTTTTTTGGTTAATTTGTTTCCAGTTCCTAAACTTTTGCATGTCTCAAATTTTTGTTTATAATGTTGTGTTAAGCAGTTTGAGTCCCTCAAGATTATAAATTGTTGATTTATACTTAAGGCTAAACAGAGTTGGTTTTACCTTTAAAACTGTCCAAATAGAACTAATGTTTTCTTCAACCATGTAACACCACGTTGTGTCTAATATTTCCGTTCCAAAAATTTCATGTTTAATTTCCAATTAAAGTTGTTTAAATATAACTAAGATTCATTTAGAGTATATAATACTACTTTATTTAATAGAAACTTTAAATTTGTGGTACTATAGTTGAATTATTACCAATGGCATGCGCCTTAAGTGAGAAAAGACGTGCAAGCTTTGTTATGCTGAAACTTAAATGTAAAGTCAGCAACAATTCCAAATGCCACCTTTTCCCGTCGTTATGTCTAGGCAAATAAAATGCACAACTCTTAAAGTCCATGGGACTAAAACTCTGTAACACCGAAGTATAGGGGTGAAATGAACAGAGTTTAAGGACACAAAATGAAACTAATCTTTGTTTCTGTTGATTTTTATCTAGTTCTCATTTTGTATGGTTTGTGCTATTATTCAGGAGATGGATGGATCTTTACCTCCTGTTATTCCGCTTTCTAGCGAACACATAAGTGATAGCGGGATTTATCTTCTTGAAAATGGGGATGATTGCTTAATTTATATAGGAAACACGGTGGATCCTAGTATTCTTCAACGATTGTTTGGCATTTCCTCAGTTGATGAAGTTCCAACTCAGGTATTTTACTTCTTGTTAAGTGTAAAGTAGATACCATTATACTCTCCATGTGTTATTAGCTTTTCGTTTTGTTTTTTTTTCGTTTTTTACCACGTTATTGGACTACTTTAGCAAAAAGACTTGGCGACTGAACACTATTTCAAAGTAGGTAACCAATAAGTTATTTCTCAGTACTCAGTTAAAAATTTCAAACCATATCATTAAAAGAAAGCGCCGTACATAATCCATTTAAACAGGATCCGGCTTAGGAGAAAACATAAATGACTATTCCTGACTATCATATATCTTGGTATACTGCCAATTTTTTGTATTTGTTAGGTATGCATGCTACCATATCTGCATACATTAAGGTTTTATTCTTATAGTCGAATATGGATGGGTTATTCTGCAAAATAGTTGATTAAAATTCTCATAATCTTCTTATTGGTATATTGAGAAACCATGATGATTAATTTGAAATAGACTTAATGACATTTCGCTAAAGCTGTCTATTAGCTTGTACCTTCAACTGAGTTTCCCAAAAAAACTGGGCCAATTTATTTGAGGTAGATGAAAACTCATTATTTGGGACGTAGTGCGCTGCTGGAGCAGCCTTGCAATTAGTTACACATGCTATTCAGCCATGCTACGTGCTATATAGATAGCATACCTATTTAGCATTAACATATCTATCGTTCTAGATATGCTAATGCTATTTACGAACAAGTTTTGGGCTCTGACGTTTTTATAACTAAGTAGCTAGCAGTGTATCTTGTAGCTTTTATTTCTCCATCAAACACGTTTGATAATTTTGAAGACTAAAAATCAATAATTATTTGGATTTAACATTGTTAAACTGTATATTAATACTAGTATTGAATTATTAGCGGGGTAAGGAATTTATCATTGCTTTGCTGATTTTGTCTTGAACAGTAGGCTTTCCTATGCTTAATCAGACTACTTCAATACAGATTATGTTTTTGTTTATCGGTGACATTGCTAACTGTTTATGATCTTTTGTCCCAGTTTGTACTGCAGCAATATGACAATCCATTGTCAAAGAAGTTGAATGACGTTGTAAATGAGATAAGGCGGCAAAGATGTTCCTACCTTCGGTAAGATTCGATTCATGTATCATTCTATTAATACCCAGAGCAATGTTTATGGATGATATACTATTATTATTTTCAGTGATATAAAGTCATTAAGCTTGGATATAAAATTCTTGGGAGTATTACCTCGACTTTTCAAGCCAGATTTTCTTTTACATCTGGCTAATAAGATTCTGTATTTTTGTAGGTTAAAATTATGCAAGAAAGGAGATCCATCAGGTCAGTGCATCATTTTTTTTATTTTGTCAATAGATAGCTAAATTTTGAGACACTTTTGAATTACCAAATTTTATTACTGTTTTGGTAATCTTGGACAGAACATTAACTAGTTATATCCTCTAAGTTTGGTACCCTTTCTTCTTGATCTTTCTGAAACTTTCCTTCTAGAACTTTTCCATGCCTTGTTACCTCCCCTTTCGGATTGTTGATCCATCTTTCCAACTTTGAATGTGCTTTGAGATCCAATCAAACTTAGTCTACTAAATTGAGTATCATTTGCAGCTGCAGTAGTATTCGGATATACATAAACTAAAATGTTTCTGGTTCTCTCTCCATAGAAAGTTTTGTGATTCTAGTTGTAGGCTGAATTGTTACGTGTGGAATTTTTGTCCTCTTGAGTTCTTACTTTAGTTTAAAGTATAAATTTATGTAGTTTCTAGTAGGAGTTATACATCTTCAGTTGATTGTTTTCTTCCCCTTTGCCAATGTGGAAGCTAGCAAATGAGAATAATTCATGTTGATGTGTTTGTGTAAGGACTTACCAGTTACTTAATCTTCAATATCAATCAGCTTATACTTTATACTGCGCCACAAAGTACAAATTACCAATGATGTTTTGATCATCTTAATACTCATTATAATCTTCACTAGTTCATCTAAATCATTCTTGTTTTTTCTAAACCAAGTCCTTGTTACGAGTCCGGACCTTCTATTCCTCATTTGTGCCCCCTTATATGCTCCTTTGACTTGTTATTACCCAAGAACATGTCTTCAAACAATTTGAAAAGAAATCCTACAATTATAGTTACACTTTGATCAATACATTCAAATAATTTTTCTTAAGAAAAACTCAATACTATAAGTTAATTTGGTGCAATTTTAAGAACAGATATAAAATAAACATTACATTGGGAAAAAATCCATTTTGATCAGTACTATGTCAAAAAATATGAAATTTGTCTAGAATATATTTTAAAACTTTATCAACACACAGTCCAAGTTATAAAAAAATTGAAGTTTGAGCAAAAATAAACAAGGATTTTTGAACTATGGTTGGTGTTTTATCAACACAGTTTGAATTTATTTATTTTTCCAGACAAATTTTTGAACTATGGTTGGTGTTTTTCTTACTTAAATCTCTTTTTTCTCCCAGGGATGATGTTTCTCTCATATATGGTTGAAGACAAGACCATCACAGGTCACTCTTATGTCGAGTTTTTGGTACATGTCCACAGACAGATTCAAAATAAAATGTCGGTTTAATGAAGTCATTGTGTCCATCACACCCTATTCAAGCTTCAGTCGGAACATTTTAATTGGGGACACCATTAGGTATCACAGGCGTAACAGGAAAAAAAATGTTGGTGAGACTCGCAGCCTAACCGATTTGGGAGTCAACCCCATTGAGGACAGTTTTGTAACAAGATGTTTGTTCGTTAGTGTAGCTATATAACTGAGGTGGCCAAGCATCAATTAAAATAAAAAAAATGACAGTACATACATTTGGTTTTGACTTGCTATTTCTCGTTTGTGTTTCCGTTTTTATTTATTTATTTCATTACAACTTAGCATATAGAAAGCAAATGTATAAACAAGAGTTGATAAAATAGAGACAATTGTTGCATTGTTAAACTTTGATTTTTTGCTTTTTTTGGTATTTGACCTTTTTCTCTCTTAGGTAAAAATTGTTCATGTATATCATCTTTATGTGTTGGATATGTGTCTGATTTGTAGATTAAATGAATATGTATGCCTTAGAAGTATTGGCATTAGGAATGTGTTCAATTGGCTATGCAATATAAAGTCTTGAGCCACAGATTTCCTGTGCATACATTTCCGTTGTTTTGATGTGATTCGTACGTAAAAATTTAATTTCTCTGTGCATCTCCATCCTTTTGGTTTACTTATTTCGAAAAGAATATAGTAGTAATTTGTATGCACATACTATGACCAGTAATTTAGAACAAATTAGTTTGCATATTTACTTTTTTCTACTGTTGGTGCATTTTGGCATTTGACTGGATCAATGTGGTTTGTTCGGTAGAACGATGTGAAAAAAATGATTCCACATAGGCTAGAGGAATGACATGTATCAGAGACCTACTGATCGAACTACTGATTTGCCTGTGTTGTTTCTTTCTTAGGAAGAAGAAAGTTTATGTAGTTGTTTGGCTAATAAATATGTGACAAAAACGGTTAACCTTGCAAGTCTGTAAATCATGACGCTCTAGCATGCCTTAAGATTATGTCGAGTATTGTAGCTTGGACACCCCTTAGTTGAACATTAGAGTGTTGGACACGTCAACTTCCGTATCCTTGATGTCTTGATCCGTTAAACATGCACACATTCCAAGGACACGAGTCACGTGATACGCCAACCAAATAAATTTCATAAAAGTTATTAATTGTAATTTTTACTGAAATGAAATTGTTTAAAATTTAGTCATGTAGTTCAATTTTTCAGTAATTTAAGTTGAGTTTTTTACCGGTTAAATTGCACGTAATTTTGTAAAACATAATTATAATTGAGTGGATAGATTATTAAATATGTTACACCAATCGCATCTTTTACTTTCTTTTTAACTTAATTTAAATAAGACCATAAAGTTTACTCATTTATTTTGGTGGGGGTTGTAATTAGTCTTAACTTTGCAATAAGGGTGGATATTTTAGTACGACAACGTGTCAGTAATATGTGTAAGTAAACGATGGTTTGGGACACATAAAACTATTGTGTGAACCCGATTCATCCCAAAATTTTATTCTTCTATTCAATTATTAGGAATTTTTGGGATCGAAAATTTTGTGTACTTCGAATGTTGAAATTTTAAATTTTGAAAGTTATTTACATAACTAAGATGTTTAATTATGTCGCTAATATTTGAAATTGTAATTTCACATTTTTTGTACACTAATTATGTATTCTAAAATTGCACGTTCCACATAATTGTTATTATTATATAGTATATTATACCAAGTATATCTTTTACTTTAACTTTATACTAATTTAAAAATGAGAACATAAAGTTTCATCATTTAATTTGTTGGGTTATGACTCATGAGTAAAATTAATTTCACTCCTTTATACTTGTGTTAATCTATAACCATTGCACTTCACATGCCAATTGCCATCATTCAGAATGAAAGTGTAATATGGGAAACTTGTTTAACATATTAGCTGAGTTTGATTTAATTTCGCTCCGATCGTGCCTCATAAAATAGAATATGGTGGATCATAAGTTCTTCTTTAGTTACTCGACTCATAGGCTGTAGTCCCGCAGGAATGTTCCTCAGGACAACAATAGTGCCGGTACTACTAATAGCATAACTCATCCCATAATATTCGGAGTTAGTTGATGTTCGAAGTGACAACTAGTCCAGAACGTGAAACCAAACACATCATCTTATTTCTAATGGGGAAAAGGCCATTTAATACCTTGTATTTTTGACTTTTACTAATTTAGGTATCAACCTAGCAATTTTTGACCAATTAAGAGTCTATCAACATAAATAGATGAAATTACAGCCACTATATCTCAATTTTGGAGACATATTTTTGGCAAATGTTGATGCAAGCATTCACTATGTGATATGCGAGAAAACATGACTGCAATTACATCATTTTGTTAAACAGCAGTCCCCTAATTAGACTAAAATCGGTAGATTGTGACCTAATTGATAAAACTTAAATGATGGATACTAAATTGTTAAAACCCCAGATACTAAATTTTAAAATATTAACGAGTTTGATTTAATTTTGCTCCGATCGTGCCTCATAGAATAGAATATGGTAGATCATAAGGTCTCGCTTAGTTGTAGAACTAATAGACTGTAGCCCAACGTAATTTTTCTCACAACTGCGAATAATTCTTTCATAAATAGTGCCGATATTATTAATAACATAACGCATCCCATGATATTGTAAATATAACATTTCGGGGTTGGTGGATGTATAAACTGACATACAACCCACAACGTGAAACCAAATACATCATGTTATTTCTAATGGGGGAAAATCCGTTTTACTATGGACTTTTACGAATTTAGTACCAATCTGTCAATTTTCGTTCAATTAAGGGTTTAACAACATAAATCGACAAAATTACATTCACTATATCTCAAATCTAGAGATGTATTTTTGGTAAATGTTGACGCAAGCATTCACTATGTGACCGGCGAGAGAACGCGACTGCAATTACGTCATTTTATTAAACACTAGTCTCCTAATTATACTAAAATTGATACTTTGTCACCCTAATTGATAAAAGTTAAATGTTAGATACTAAATTATTAAAACCCCAGATACTAAATGGAATTTTTCCTTATTTCTAATTAAGTTACACATGTGCGTTAATAAGAAGTTCTTCAAACTTGCCACTTAAGTCAAATTAACCAAAAAAAACACATCCCTAATTTAATCCACAATCCTCATTGTTGATGTAACCATTCACTATTTGCCACATCACTATTTAATTACGTCATTTTGTTAAACGTTAAAATCAATAGGTTATGACCCTAATTGATAAAAGTTAAACTATTGATACTAAATTATTAAAACCTCAAATATTAAATACTATCTCATTTGTCTCTAAATAAGTGTTAACTATCAAAATACGTGTAATTTTTATCATTGAATTTTTCATATGTAAATTGTCAAAATAACTTTTTTTAAAATTCCTGTCAAAGTTCACACCTATTAAGAATTGAGGTTAATATATTTATAATTAGATTACACCTGTCCCATTAGGAAGAAGCTTTCTTAACTAAAAAACAGATCCCTAATTTATAATCCCTCACCCAAATTCAACCTCTCTCTTACTATTACTAAACAACAAATAATCCAATATTATCCATATAAATTTTGATCTAATTTACTAAAATTAAACAACAATGGCGTTACAGTGGATGATACTAACATACGTGGTAGCGGCGGAGGTTGTGATAGCGTTGCTGTTAACGTTACCGTATCCGAAACTACTTAAATCTCGTATCGTATCGCTTGTCTCGCTTTTGTTACAGCCTTCTATGTTCATTGTACCTTTCTCCGCTTTCCAACTCCTAGGTATATTTCTTTACTATATTTATTTATCTTTACATTTTTATAATTTCATTTATTATTCACCTTATTTAATAGTAGATAATTGATCACTATCGACTACGTGCAATTTTGATTACCTCGATCAGACCGGGGATCGAAAATCATTAAAATTGACGATGTTGAATTTTCTTTTTGTACTAATTGTTTGAATTGTGTGTAGATTTGTAGGTTTATACTTATCCATCTATCTATCTTACTACTATACTATACTGCATAGGGCTGCAAATGACCCGGGCCGATCCGAGCCGAGCTTTTCTGTGCTCAAACTCGGCACGAGCCTGTTCATGAGTCTTTTTTCAACACGTTTTTTGACAAATTTAATATCGTTTTGCATAAAAAAATAATAATTTACTTAGCTAAAATAAGTGTTAAAAGATAAGCAGTAATAAATTTAGTTATTGTGATTTTAGTTTAAAAAATAAATTTATTACTTAAATTGAAGAGTATTTATTGTTCATCAACTTTATATTAGATAAAGTTACATATATAAGCATGAATATATATCTAAAAAATATATTTAAAATAACTAAACGAGGTTTTAAACGAGCCGAACATGTTCACGAGCCTTATTATTGTGTTCAGGCTCGGCTCGTTATTAAATGAACAAACACGAGCCGAGTCTTTAACGAGCCGAACACAAACATGTTCATGAACGGCTCGGTTCATTAGCAGCCCAATATACATACATATAATTGTATTGTGTTATTGTTGGCCTAAGTTAATACTCTATTTGTCCCGAAATAATTATCAGAAACTACGTGCAATTTTGACTACCTCGATCCCAACTCCTATGCATACGTACATACATATTATTGTATTTATTATTGGGCTAATTTTATACTAATTGTTTGATTTGTGTGTAGATGTGTGCTTAAGGCATCTGCTTAATGAACAATTAATACATACCTAGTGTTTTTAGATGATATGTTTAGGTATCTATACATACATATGTTTAATTGTTTTTTACTATTGTTCTAATTTAATACTCCATCTGTTACTAAATAACTGATCATTAGAAATTACGTGCAATTTTGACTAGCTTGATCCCAACTCCTAGGTATACTTACATGCATATAATTGTATTTATTATTGGTCTAGTTTAATACTCACCCTGTTCTTAAATAATTGATCACTATCTCTACGTGCAATTTTAACTACCTCGATCCCAACTCCTATTCATACATACATATACTAGTTTGTATTTATTGCTTCCGTAGATTTATGCTAATTGTTTGATTTTTGTGTAGAATTGTGTGTAGATTTGTGCTTATATTCAAATACACATATACGTATATAATAGTTTGTATTTATTGCTGCTCTAAACTTATACTAATTGTTTGATTTGTGTGTAGATTTCTGCTTATATTCAAATACAGACATACATACACATAGAATTTTATACTACCTTTTGTTTTGTAAATTAAGTTTATACCACCTCTGTTACAAGTTAGAAGGAATTTGGGGATACAAAATTAATTTGACGATGTTGCTGTTTTTGTTCTAATTGTTTAATTTGTGTGTAGATTTGTGCTTAGGGCATCTATCGATACATACATATAATTGTATTTACTATTAGACTAATTTAGTACTCTATCTATCAAATTAGGGGTTGCCGTGGCCCCGACTGTCTCCACCTAATTTATTCACTGTGTACTAACTGTTTGGTTTTATGATCAGTAGATATAACTAGTGCACGAACACGTCTACAGTTTGGTTTTAAATTTTATGTAGCTTAGTAGATACAACAAGTATACAAACACCTCTTATTATGATTATTTTCTGATTTTATGGTTGATATAACAGGTTTTATATACAATTCTGGCACTTTTTACTGTTAGTACATTAAAAGTGTTAAAGAGTTTCCCAATAACTAAATGAAAGATGATTTTTTTTTTTACTATTTGTTTGGATTTATACATCAATCTGTGCGAAAACCGATCGATCTGTACATGGATCGGTGATGTTATTGTAGTGATGGTTTGATTATTGTGTTGATTTACACTCTTTATTCTTCTAATTATTTAAAAGCAATTGTTATGAGTCTTATGACTACAAACCTATCATTTATTTCTTCTTTATTGTCTAACTTAATATTTGTAAGTTTCACAATTTCTGCACCAATATATATAGAAAGATGACAATTCGGATATGAACCTGTAAATTAATGATGTTCTCCTACTAATTGTTTGTTTTTTGTGTTGATTTACTCTCCTTGGTTTTCTAAAAAGAATTACTATGATTTTATGTACAAACACCTGTAGGCTTTTATCAATTTTTTCATTGTTGCCGTAATTTTAGATTATTTTCTTTAAGTTTCACAATTTTTGGTACAAATTGGTATAAAAACAGGACGTTTGATCTTACTTCACTGATTGTTAGATTGGTGCGTAGGGCATCTGCTTAATGAACGATTAGTCATTACTGCATAACTTGTGCTTTCGAGACGAACTTCTATACAAAAACTTACTATTAGTGTCCTAATTTTAATTAAAATTGTAAATTTGTTACTTTTTAACATATCACTATCCGTTTTAACCATTAGTACAGTTTTCTATTGGAGTTTCACAATTTGTACACCAATCATACGAAAGCCGAATAATTATGACACCAACTTTTTAAGATGAATAATGTTGTTGTACCAACAGTTGAACCTTTGAATAATTGGTGTTTAGGGCATCTGTGTAATAGACTTTTTTTTTCCTACTCTTAGGTATCTCTATTAAAAAAAAACACTGCGCTATTTTTTTGGAGATATATCTGACTCAAATCTTTCAGTTCTAACAGTTAGTACAGTGAAACTATTGAGGTTCACAAGAACCAAATTTATGATATTTGTTGAAATATTCTCTTTTTTTCTTCTTTAAAGAGAATTACCATTACTTTTATTTGCAAACCTAACAGCTAATGATTTGTCTGTTTGTTTAGACATATATTGGAAGAATGAGCACCGTCTGATGTGCACCGGTGAGACCTGCACTGCTTCTGAAAGAGACCGATACGAGAAGACGGTAATTATTCCGTCTTCTATTAATTTTGATCTTGTGTCTCTTGATTTGTTGGGATCGTGTGAAATCTCACATGCTTACGAATAGATAAGCTATTGACAGTTTGACCCACAGTTCTTTCCGCCTAACTTGTCTTATATTATAAGTGATATGTGTTCAAAATAGAATTGTTTCAAAACGACCTACTTTACCCTATAAATTGAAAAGGGCCTAGGGAATGCCTAAACAGTCAAAGTCTCCTTTTTAAATTTGGGTAATGTAATCTGTTTAACTTCAAAGGGTACAAAACAGAGGTGTTATTGGTGCATTTAACAGCTTACAACTGATAAATCTCTTTTGAATATGACTTCTGTTTTGGTGTTTCATTGTTTGTCTACTTATCCCGCTATTATTTCCTCTCCCTCTCTTTGATTGGAATGACTTGCATAAACCAGATAGTAATTAAGATAACTGTTTTGAAGAGCTTGGTTCGAAGCTTAAAAAGCATAAAAGCCTGATTTTCCGCGTTTTATGCCAATAAGGCTTACTTTTGTTTTTTTACTTTTAACGTAGTTCCTGCAAAACCTCTTTAGCTATGTTTTCGCTTTTTAAAAGCCGATTAAGGTCACCTGAAAGTGAAAATTGAATTTGTTGTTTAACAGTATTTGAGTAAGTAAACAGAATCTAAATCGTAATTTAGGAAACAAAGTGAGAGGGATAGATGTTGGGTCAGCAGTTGAATAGAAGAAGAAAGTCATCAACAATTAATTGGGTGAAATAGTGATGATATTGATAAGAGATTATTACTTGCGTTGACACACTGAGAATGTCCCTTGATGCAAAGTTCTTGAGGAAGAGGAAACTTGAACACTAAACACTTTCCTTTCAATTTATTCATATGTATTGATAAATTGCCTCGAGTGCAAAGTTTTTGGGTCTTCAAATATTTAGATCCATCCTGTAGAGTAATTTTATATTGCTCGTGTTTCATTCTGTTTTTTGTATTTCAAACATTTAAGAGTTGAGGTATATTGCAGATCTTTAAAGCTCAGAGGAATGTGATTCTATGTGCTTCTGCCTGCTTTCTTTACTGGTATGTTCTACATTTCCACACCCTTTGCCTATGAAGTTAAGAGTTATTGCTAATTAATTAGTGAAGTGTCTTCAAATTAGCTTTCAAAAAATATCTTTGTCCGCCCACACCCCAATTTAGAAACTGGTTAAGCTTTCATTATTTCCTATGATTCAGTTTTGAGACCATGAAAAATGGCAGAAGTGGAACCAAAACTATTAAAACACATTAGGCAGTCTATTGGTTTTAGTATTTTCTGTAATGTAATTTTTTTTCTTCAAGCTTGTGGTTTAATAGTTTGTGGGGATGCCGCGTTGCTTTTGAATTCTACTGATTAATAGGTTGTTGAATTTGGATTTTTCAGGGCCGTGTTCCGCATTTGCAAGTATTACAAGGAGATTCAGAGTTTGGAAGAAGTAGAGAAGAGGCTTAAGGAGGAGTAGATATATTTGCTTACTTAAAGACTATAATGATGTACTACTTTTCATTAAATCTTGTGTAAGCTTTTATTTCAGTTGTTATAAAATCACTTTCAAAGACTATATTACCAAGTATCTGTTGGCTTCATTTAATAAAAGGAAGTTTCTGCATTTCCATTGATCATTTTATTGTTATTGGCCGAGTACAATAAATTTCAATAACAATAAAATTCAAAGACTAAGTACCGAGTATCTGCTGGTTTTATTATATAAAAGGAAGTTTCTGCATTTCCATTTATCATTTTCTTGTTATTGGTGGTATGTTGATTCGATCTTTGAATTGGGTTTTATGCAATTTACAAGGGAAAAAATGAACATATATGCACGTCATAGAAGGGGACTTGGGGACCTCAATTTTCTGGGTTATAATTAAGGGAAAATTGGATCAAAACATGGAAGTGTGAAACTTTTTGTCATTGGGGATAAATGCCCTTCCTTGACTGAAGCTATTAAATGATTTCGGATTTTTTTTTCTGAGAAAAAAGTTGGGTCTGTTGTTCTTGGAATTTCGATTTTTTTAAGCAACATATGGAAAGAACCAAGGTATATGAGCTGCTCAGCTGTATATAGTCTAGCTTTTATGCAAATAACCGACTTTCAAGCTGCTATGAAACAGAACCTGTGTTTTTAAGAAATTTTGGATCTTAAGTAAGACTACTTAAATTCCAGTATTTAAGTAGTGTTACTTCATTCTTGTTGTTCTGCAATTCATATGTCGGCAATTTGCTTTCAAACAGGGGGGAATTATCGAAGCTGCCTAACTCAGAAATAATGGTGCTGACTTGTATTCATTGAAGATTAGTGCAACTAATGAACAGAACTCTTTTAGTGTGACTCATACTTTCCCTCATCTTTCATTGATTATCAAGTTATTTAAACCTTTATAGAACATATTTTACTAATAATGTTTCCATATTTAAAGCATGATCGTGAACCGGGTGAGAAATGTGTCGTACAAAAATGTGTTGTTGATTCCCTATTTTAATAAAAGTTAACTGATTTCTGGCCTCTGCTCGCAATCTCGTTACAAGAAATTTTAGGTGATCTTACTTGAAAGTTTATATTAAGCCAAGTTTCCCCTTGTTTGGATTAACGAAACTAAATAGATCGGAACCTAAACCTAGACAATTAATCGAAACGATCTTCTTCCTACATCTCATCATTTTATTAAAAATGATGAAGTTGGGAGTACGATGTGAGATAAAGCAGACAGCAAGTTGTAGTACTTATCTTTGGGGGGGGGGGGGGGGGGGGGGGGGGGGGGGGGGGAAGATTGGATTAGTCCTCTTTGTCCAAGTGATGAATATTCATAACCACCTTCTAGAACATGAGATGGTTCCAGTGTCTTGTCATAAAAAAACACTCAATAAATTTGCCAAGCTTAACTTATGGTTAAATAAGAAAAAAAAAACATGTAATAAATTACATTCATGGAATCTAACTTTAACTTGTATTTTTTGTGTATATTAGACTAACTAGTTTTGCCTACTAAGAGTATATTTTATTAATATATTGATACTAGTTAATAGAATAACTGAGAGCTAATATTATTAAACAATTTAAAATAGAATGAAATGATTAACTGATCGTCACCCCACTCAGTAGTGTGATTGGTAAATTTAGCACAAAACTTAATAATTGATTGCCAACATAATATTTAATGAGCCTGTTATCAAGTCTAATATTACCAAAATATCATTACATATGTAACAAGTGACACTAAATGATAAGAGTTTAATCCAATGTATTTGCTATGATAGTCTACTTGCAAGTCCCACATAAGTTTCTATATCTATTTTGCATTGCTTTTCTCATTCCCTTTATAAAATACTTCCTCCGTCACATTTTATAATTTCTATATGAAACCATGTGCAATTTTAATCGATTTTAAATATGTAACTAAATTACCGAAACAAAAAATTTCAAAAATTTTCTACATAGTTTAAATGTTAAACTATATGACGATAAAATTTTAAAAAAATTATTTCGACAATTTAGTTACATATTCAAAAGTCGGTTAAAATACTTATAAATGGACCAGATTTGAATTTTAGGGAAAAAAAGGACAATTGTTATGTGTTGAATCAATATGAAACGTCTTAACCTTTTGTCAAATTCGCAAGTGTTCAGATTTGTGCAAAGTAGTCCATGTGCTCTCATTACAATGAGCAAAAACATCATTCCACATTCTCTTTTAGCAAATTGTATGCAGACCGTCTGTGCTTGATACAGACGGCTGCTGTATTAATGAGAAAGAATACAAGTCACGTCACGTAATAAAAATTCAATCTAATTTTTTTATTTTTAATTAATATTTAAATTTATGATAGACTTAACTAGGGTTTCAATATATTTATTTGAGTTTTTAATAGGTTTAGTTTTTAGTACGTGACGTGATTTATACCATTAACGTCGGTATTAATGGTATTAGGTTTGTATTAATGTATGTGATATCAAAAGGGCCTGCAAGAT